>VXBZ01001355.1:269486-335190 GCA_013399135.1 Heliornis fulica
GTCCTTCTTATGTTGGGGGTTCCAGAACTGGACACAGTACTCCAGGTGAGGTCTCACATGGGCAGAGTAGAGGGGGAGAATCACCTCCCTCGACGTGCTGGCCATGCTTCTTTAGGTGCGGCCCAGGATGTGGTTGGCCTTCTGGGCCGCAAGAGCACATTGTCAGCTCATGTTGAGTCTCTCATCCACCAGCACTCCCAAGTCCTTCTCCTCAGGGCTGCTCTGGAGTCACTCTCCGCCCAGTCTGTAGTGGTGCCTGGGATTGCCCAACCCAGACGCAGAACCTTTCACTTGGCCTGGTTGAACCTCATGAGGTTGGCACGGGCCCACCTCTCCAGCCTGTCAAGGTCCCTCTGGATGGCATCCCTCCCCTCCAGGGTGTTGACAGCACCACACAGTTTGGTGTCATCGGCGAACTTGCTGAGGGTGCACTCCATCCCACTGTCCATGTCACCAACAAAGATGTTGAATAGGGCCGGGCCCAACACGGACCCCTGAGGGACGCCACTCGTGACCGGTATATTCCATTGTTACTAAATTATGTCCAATGCCAGTAGAAAATTCACGATGCAGTACATGGCTGTACACATTCTGGAGGAAGAAAAGTGACTGTGGGACTGTGGGATCGCCTACAGCCTAATTGCTATGCCCAAGTTCCCAGATGTGCTGGTTTTGGCTGGGATAAAGTTAATTTTCTTCATAGTATGTAGTCCAGGGCTGTGTTTTAGACTTGTGCTGAAAACAGTGGTAATATGAAACATTATTGTTGATCACAGCCAAGGTCATTTCTGCTTCTCACCCCACCCCTCCAGTGAGTAGGCTGCAGGTGCACAAGAAGTTGGGAGGGGACACAGATGGGACAGCTGACCTCAACTGACCAAAGGAATGTTTCATACCATATGACATCATGCTCAGCATGTAATACTGGGAGTGGGAAGAACAAGAAAGGGAGGGATGCTGATTGATGACAAGCCCAACATGAGCCAGCAGTGTGTCCTAGCTTCTCAAAAGGCCAACTGTGTCCTGAGCTGCATCAAGAACAG
This sequence comes from Heliornis fulica, assembly GCA_013399135.1. NCBI lineage: Eukaryota > Metazoa > Chordata > Aves > Gruiformes > Heliornithidae > Heliornis > Heliornis fulica. The sequence continues at coordinate 270,530 of VXBZ01001355.1, forward strand.
TGTGGCCAGCAGGTTGAGGGAGGTGATTCTGCCCATCTACTCCCCTCTCATGAGAGCCCACCTGGAGGACTGTGTCCAGTTCTGGGGTACCCAGTACAGGAAAGACATGGAGCTGTTGGAGTGAGTCCAGAGGAGCACCACGAAGATGATCAGAGGGCTGGACCACCTCTCCTATGAAGACAGGCTGAGAGAGAGTTGGTCTTGTTCAGCCTGGAGAAGGGAAGGCTCTGGGGGGACCTAATTGAGGCCTTCCAGTACTTTAAGAGGTCCTAGAGGAAAGTGGGAGAGGAACTCTTCACCAGAGAATTTAGAGGGCTAACAAGTCCGAGCTGAAAGAGGGTAGATTTTGATGAGATGTAAGGAAGACATTTTTTATGATGAGGGTGGTGAGGCACTGCCACAGGTTGCCCAGAGGAGCTGTGGCTGCCCCGATGAGAGCGATCAAGGCCACGTTTGGGCAACCTGGGCTAGTGGAAGGTGTCCCTGCCCATGGCAATGGGGTTGGAACTAGATGATCTTTGAGGTCGCTTCCAACCCAAAGCATTCCATGATTCTATGATTCTATGATCTCTTCCAATGCCCTTTCCTCATCCCAACCAGTGGGAGTGAGAGGGCAGCTGTGCAGGATTTGGATGCCAGCTGGGGTAAAACCACAACACAAGAAGAAAGCTAGTATTCAATAGCCTACACTAGCTTCTGCCAAAGCATAGAACCCCTCACAAGACTTTCTGTGACATTCCCCACTACAGTGTAGTTTTTCTCTGGAAGATTTGGAAATATGACAATGAAAGTGTTTTCGTTTAAGGAGGCAAAATTGTGGTCACATTCTTACAGGTATGTAGCGCTAGTCCTGACTTGTACATATGAGAGATTTGGATATGGTGGCATGCTGGCATCTGCGGTGTAAGGCAGTCAGAGGACAGAGAAACCCATTTGAAGCAGAGTTGGATAACACTGTCTTTGCTTGGTCTTTAATGCAACTTCTCTCCAAAATAATCAGAGAGATTATGTTCTGAATCTGTAAGGTTTCCAAAATTCATTTATGTGTAGGAAGGCACTGCATACCTTTATTTTAATTTCAATGTATTCACTAGAATCCCCAATTCCCAAATGAGAGAGAGTTTTGTACTTTACGGTGATTATTATGCAGTAAACATATAGCAGTGATTAGCTGAAATAAGGGACTTGAATTAAAGTATTTGAGGGTGATTTATATTTAAAATTCCTCTTTTTAAATGTCTTTTAAACTGTCATTTTGTTTGAATTTAGCATCAGTCTGGGAATTTAGGGAGTCATCTGAGTAAATCCAAAACAACTGGGTTATAGAGAGGTATACTCTAGTACTGGTAATAAGAAACATGATTTGCTTTAATCTCTAGATAGTGTACATGAGAGACCTATCCACTGGGGTCTCAAGATGAACATTAGCACAAAAATATTATACAAGGCCAGGAAAAGACACATTCAGAGAGCCTTGTGTTACAGTCTTTCTGAGAAGCATGAAGAGAGTTCGAGAAGAAAAAGACCCAGCCAATTAATTAGTTAATGCCAAAATCTGCTGCCATGACATATACATGACTTAAATTCATTTTGTGGTGATCGGATCATCAAGTAGTACTGCTGTATTATGTTGGACATACTGGCTGAACGTAATCAGAGGAAGATTGGTTTGTAGTCTTTCCGCTGCTAGTTCATTTACCTTGTTACTGTGCATGATGGGAAATATAGAACCCACAGAGAAAGGAAGGATCTACAGAGGCCAGGGATGATTTTTACAAAAGGGTTGAAAGATCATATTGTGATTTAATTTGGATTTAGTGAAAAAATATTGATCATTCTCCAAATAGTTAATGATGTTCTGGGATGTGGTTTTTTTTTTTAATAAAATGTTTTTATTGTGACATAAACTAACCAAAACCAAAGCAATAAAACATTAAACTTCAAATGCAGTTTCAACATCATTAGACCTTTTCTATCAGAAATTCTTGGAGAAACAGAAGATATTAAAATAAATTCCAGGAAAATAAATCACACAGATATTTGGTTCTGGCAGTGCTGGATATTGTGATGGAACATTCTGATAGTTCTGTCAACATTTCTCTGAAGAGCTTTGACAGAAACCTTTTGCACACCGTAAAGGGATTGTGTATGAAAACCATCTCTCACGTCTCAAGTCAGGGCTCCATCCACATGCAACCTATATGCATGTTCTTCTATATCCTTGTAACTGTTCATTAATCCATGGCTTTGTGCTGGTAGGACAATCTCTCTCCCCATCTGCCACAAGGTTTGAAAGACCCCAGAAATGCTCTTTTGGTTGAATCTGTAGAAATGACTGCTAAGATGAGGTGAACCCCTGGTGATCTACTATAAGAGTCAGCACTTCAGCTTCAAGTATGTTTAACTTTGATTTGAAATGTTCACACTATGGAAAAGATTCCTGAGAAAGACTGAGGGCTACCTGTGTGTCCTTGGTTTCCAGCTGAGGAGCCACTACCTCCTGTTCTTTATCATTACCACCAGCTTTAACAGGAGGAAATAAAAGAGGTCATTTTGGGAAATATTAAAGCTATTTGCCTACTATGTGCATAGATGATGGACTATTCTTAACAAGCCAGATAAATGAGAAATTCAGAGCCCTACAGCAGTCAAGAAAGGGCTTGAACTTTCTTTAAATACCAGCAATTCTCTAAGTCTGGTCAACTGATCCTGGATTTAAAAAAAAAAATGTTGTTGGTATCTCAGTAAGCCAGTTAATGTGAATTAGACTAAAGCATTTCAGAGGTAATGGGGACAACTGGGTTAGCCAAAAAATGCATTAAGAAAATATGTTTTTTAAAAATGTAACTTTGCAGAGCTGTCAGCACGAGAAGGGTGTGTGTCATGCCAAATGGAACTGCAACATCTTCCTGACAACTTTCAGGTTCCATTAGCAACTGTGGATGCCTGTGAATTCAGTGTTATATCCATTAGTGAGCAATCCATGCATGTCTTTATTAACTGAATCTCTATCCATCTCACAGACTATCTTTGCTTTTCTTAGAATGACACCAGGAAAAATGGGGAACCAAACACAACTGAATTCGGTCTTCTTTTGCACCTACAGGAAAAGCCATGCTTGAGTGCAATTATTCTCTTAAGACAAAAGAAAAAAAAAAAAAGAAGAAGTAATCCATGGTTAAATTTGGGGCCAAGCTGTGCTTTGGCTCCAGTTTTTACTGAAATAGCAGCCAGGGTCACAGATGCTCTCTTCTCCCTCCTCCTGCCTGCTGTATTTCATACCAGAGAGATGTATAAATGCAACCTTTACATTCAGGGAAAGAAATACAGGAACTGTGCCCTCCTTATTTCCCTAGAATGTGAGAATTCAAAAGTCTTTTAAGAATCTGAAATTCTAGACTTCTAGCTTCTAGATACATCAGTCCAGACCTCATTCCCTCACCTCATCCTCTGAGAGTCCATGTGAGTTTGCCAAATAAGAAGGCATCTTCCCAAGATTTGATGTCTAAGTGCTCTCAGTATTCACAGAACTAGAAGAAGAACGATTGTGAAGGAGCATTATACTGTAATATAACCAGCATTCAGGCAGACAGGCAACCTTAGGTTCTGCTATTTTATTCCTTTTCATCCAATTACTACTTAATAAGGGGAAGGGGAGGTAGAAGGTACCCTATTGTGTAATTTGTCACTCTGTCTGGAAGACTAGCTTGGAACCCCCAAGTCAAGGAGGAATTTTGATCCCAATCTCTATTTTCCTGCATGATTGCTTTAGCCATTAGATGTGATACAGAGACCACAACAATGCTATGATCATCCAGGTGTGGATGATATGTCTTGCAGTAAATTCATTGCTTTGGGGTGATGGTAAGCATTCTGTGACCAAACCTGCTGGGTAAGGCTGCTTGCAGGAGCTGAGCATTTGGGACAGTGTGCGTGGCCTAGGTTACCTCAAGGAAATGGGTGTTTAGATGTTCAAGTCGACAGGCACAATGCAAGTAGCATGGACATTCATGAAAACCGGTTGCATGGAGTCACACAGAATCACAGAATCGCAGATGTGTTTGGGTTGGAAGGCACCTTAAAGACCATCTAGTTCAACACTCTGCCATAGGCAGGGACACCCTCTACTAGACCAGGCTGCCCAAAGCCCCATCCAACCTGACCTTGAACACTGCCAGGGAGGGGGCAGCCACAGCTTCTCTGGGCAACCTGAGCCAGGGTCTCACCACCCTCATAGGGAAGAATTTCTTCTTCCCTTCTAATCTAAATCTATCCTCATTCATATTAAGGTTATTACCCCTTGTCCTATCACTCCATGCCCTTTCAAACAGTCCCTCTCCATCTTTCCTGTAGGCACCCTTCAGGCTCTGGAAGGCTGCAATAAGGTCTCCCTGGAGCCTTCTCTTCCCTAGGCTGAACAAGCCCAACCCTCTCAGCCTGTCTTCAGAGGAGAGGTGCTCTAGACCTCTGATCATTTTTGTGACTCTTCTCTGGACTTGGTCCAACAGGTCCATGTCTTTCTTATGTTCAGGGCCCCAGACCTCAACTACATAGGACATTCCCTTAGGTTTTCTCTGTTGCCAATATGATGTCTCTGTGGGTCTGAAATATAATGATTTAGTTCAACATGCCTGCAATATTATGAATGTGGTATTGCAGCTCAGTGGTTCTTTCACATCAGAAGCCTGAGAACAAGTATTTCATGTTCTGGAACATGACAGGAGTGTATCTGAAGAGCAGCTGCTAGTTTGAACTGTCCCCAGAACAAGGACTTTGACTGGAACTGAAGAAAAAGGATATTTACCAAGCTAGAACTATGCTCAGGTGCCAACATGTTTACACAGGGTCCTTTCATCTCTGTCTTTCACTGGAGTGCAGAGGTCTGGAGTGTGTGGGGGGCAGCAGAATAAAGGCTTCCTCTCCTTCCCCAACGATCCTCTGCACAGGAGTGAGGCTGTGCCCTGGAAAAAGGGACACTTTTCCCTGAAGAGCTATAGGAAGGATTCCCTGAGGAATAGCTTATACCCAAGGTACATGTCCCCAGAGCAGTTCTGAGTCCCAGCTAACATGTGCTTTAGCCAGATAGCATGGACAGATTTTTTTCACGCTACCTATTTCAACGCAGCTTTGCCAGGAGTCCAGAAAGGTATAGCTCCTCCTCCTTCCCCCAAGTTCACCCAGTCCCTCCTCTCCTCATGTTTTACTTGTATTAAGACTGAAGCCTGCAATGGTTAATTTATTTGCATTCGTCATGGTGACATATTGAGAAGGCTGACTTTCTTAATTACAGTTATAGAGTTTTTGAAGGTGTAACACTGTATTTTTCAGCAATAGAAATATGTTGTACAGGGCAAAGTCAAGTCTAAGTATGCCAAATGATCTGTCATGCTCCTCAGCTCTTGGTGTTTTAGCAGAACAGCAAAATACATTTCTGTAGAGATTGTTCCAAACAGAAATGTCTTTTCCAAACACAGATTTTTATTTGTACATAGTAATATTTTATGTAATGACACAAAGTTCACCCACTGCATAATATGGATACATCTTTAGAAGCAAATCCAAAAAATAAAATAAAATCTGCACCCAATTTTTTGTTCCATAACTAAATCAAGGCTCTGAGAATGAAACATGATTAAGCATTGTATTTAAAAAAGACAGGCAGTGTACTACAAATTACAGTGTACCACATCAAAGGAAACTAGGAACACAAAATACACAGGACAGTTTGAATAAGTTATTTAGAACAGTATCTGAGGCTGAATTTTGAGAAATCTCAGTGTATCCTACTAAATGTAGTTCGGGTAGACAGCAAGACTACACAGAGTAAAATATTACACTTGTTAAGCACAGGTCACAGTATTGCACTGGTTCACTGAAATCTTTATGGGTCCAAAGCTGGCATCCCATGAAGCACTGCCAGGCTACTTACTACTTAGGCTGCTCCAGAAAAAAAATATGTAGAAGAACTCAGAGCTAACACAATTCACGGTCACAGAGTGAAAAGCCATCAGGATATCTTGAAATGGCGTAGTAATTCATCTAGCATTCATATACTTGCACAATTTGTTTTGAAGGGTGCTATCTCCCATGTGGATTAGTAGCAATGTCTGAGGTATGCCTGGCTGTACAGCACCTCCTCATCCTCTGCAGGAGTCAGGCTCTGAATCACCAGCCTTGGAGTTGGATGGTCACCCAGCCTATCCCTGCCCCATGGGGAGACCCGCAGAGCTAGAGGGCCGTAGGGGCTGTGCCACAGCCATTGGCTCTCTGGGGCTGTGCTCTGCTTTTATGAGCAGTTTTACTCTTGATTTCAAACCACACACATCAGGGAAAGATGTGTTTCAATGCCAAGCACTAATAAATGAGAGAATAGACTGGAAATTGAATATACCTTGGACAATATAAAAAAATCATCAAAGTTAATGGTGAGGAATGACCATTTCCGGGCTGACCATTTGCACACCTGTTTTGAGTACCTATATCCAGTTATCTTCCTCCAGACTTGGGTCAATCTCTTTCAGAGTGTCTCAAGTGCCTGAGTTACGCCAGGCATCTGACTGTAGACCACAGCAAAACGTTGCTATGTTTCCAAGGATCGGGAAGAATTAACTTGTTTATTTAAAGCATTTTGTTCTTTTAAATTAAGCATCTTCTGAATCATGTAACAAAATCATCTACATGTAGTCTCATTGCAATGAGACTTTTCTTGTCTATGTCTCATGCTGCTGCAACACTGAATCCCAAATATTCACATACACATGATGCTATGCTTTTGGAAAGTAAACAAAAGAAACCCGTTTTTGGTCCCAACTGTGCTCCTTTATAATAAAAATTATGATAATATGTATTTACTATTACAATAACATATGAGATAAACCAGAAAATGAAGTACTGAAGTTTTTAATACAGCTTATTATTTGGGTACTTGTAGTACAGAGATTTCTCTCTAGTGGCACAAGAGGAATGAGAAAGTGAGTGACACATTTTTGTTCTTTATCATCTTTTTATCCAAAATATTTTATCCAAAACTGCTCATATTGCAAGGTGAAGAAAAGAAAAATCAGTCAAGTATTATGTATTTAAATTGCCAGTTCCTTGGTATTTAGATATGATTTCTGTTTAAATAGTGCCTGTTAGGTAGGTCCATACCTGTAGCTCTGAATACACAGTGGTCATGAAATGTCAGTTTGAGGTCCTTCTGTTACCATAGTACCACGATGGAGTTTTGTGACAGCACTCACTATAGTATAACAGAACCATTTTGGCTGTAAAAGAGCTATCAGAACATCAAGTCCAACTGTAAACCTAGCACTGCCAACTCCACCACTAAATCATGTCCCCAAGCACCACATCTACACAGACTTTGAAAATCCCTTCAGGGATGGTGGCTCTTCCACTTCCCTGGGAAGTCTGTTCCAGCTCTTGACAACCCTCACTGTGAAGAAATTTTTCCTAATATCCAATCTAAACCTCCTGCGCACAACCTAAAGCTATTTCCTCTTGTGCTGTCACTTGCTACCTGGGAGAAGAGACTGACTCCCATCTGTCTGCAACCTTTTTTCAGGTAGTTGTAGACAGTGATAAGGTCCCCCCTCAGCCTCCTTTTGTCCAAACTAAACAAGCCCAGTTCCTTCATAAGACTTGTGCTCTAGATCCTTCACCAGCTTCTCTTGGCTTTCTTTAGACATGCTCCAGCAGTGTCCTTGTAGTGAGCACTTCCTACTAAATTACCCCCTCCTCTTTCCACAGCCCCGTGCTTTCCTAGTCCTTGATTAATCATCATATATTGTATGATTTGAGACATTTAAAGTGTACAGGTAAAACTGTATGCACCATTCTGAATCAAGCTTCCCTTAATATGGAAAATCTGCAAAAAGAAGAAAAAGAATAAAGACAACTTGTTTAAATGATCCCTTTATCTGGATGACTTCAGATACTTTGACATGTATCTAAATTTTTATTTGGAAAATGATTCAAGAATAATTAAATAGGAATGGTAACATCTGTCACCAATCAATGGACTTGCAGTAAAATTAAAATGATATTTTTTCTACTAAAAATCCACTTTTTTTCATCTGATGCCATTCATTGACATCAGATGCATTTCAGTCTAGCTGTGTCAGATCTTGGAATTACATAAGTAATAAAGTCCTGAAGGCCAAAGGCATGGGAACAATGGAATTCATAACAATATAATCAGCAGCAAAATCTATATTTTATGTGTAGCATTCTAATGCTATAAAATATGATTTTTAAACCTCTTTGTTCTTTCTCGCCAGGTTTTATGGCTGCTAAGGGTTTTTAATCTTATGCCATTTTATCTAAGCTGTTGCCTTTTTCTTTCAGTTTTTTGTTTCTGACTTTGGAAATTATTATATAAGACACACGAAGGAGACAAGTGAGGGAGCATAAATGGATAAAACAGTCTATACTGTGCTTAGCAAGTGTTAAGCAGAGCCAACAACTTTTTAAACTTGACAGTCTCTTAATCATTTGCAGTGAACACAGAAAGAGGTTTTCTTGTTTCAAAAGCTACCACAGCATTCAACAGCAACCATTTTATTACTGGGATTAGTTGAGCTCTATCACTTTTTTAATGAAAATGTTGCTTTGCAAGAAGGGAAAAAATCCAGGTCAGTCCAACAAATTTTATCTTTACTCTAGTAAATGACAGATGCAGCTTTTTCTACTGTTCCCTTTTATAGTAATAATATTAAACCTAACACTATTCTAAACTTCTGTCAAGGGGATGGTGCTAAGGATATGACAGGAAAGCCTGGAAGCTTATAAATAAAGAAGATCCCTCTATCAAAAGGCATTAAGCAGGGACAGTAGTCCAAACATTGCAAAAACCTTCAGACACCAATCCAGAACCCTAGGGAAGTCAAATAGATTTTGTGGCCAGAGGTATTCATTTACTTGAGTTTATGGAAGGATTATGATCTTAATTTGCTCTGATGAATTTAAGTAGAAAAAATCAATACACACATTAAGACTGAAAGAAAATGTCTTAGGGTAGGATTCATCTCACATAACTTTGGCTGCTTACTGTTAGGCAACAGCTGCAAGCTCCTTGTGATGGGTCCATCAGCAGAGAGGGACTTACAGCTCTGGATTTGTCTTTTCTTTTCCCAGGAACCATTGATTTCTGGTTTAACTGACTGCTGATCTTTTAAGTGGGTAATTTAGGTGAGTTGAGTCATGCCCCAAACATCTTTGACTGGCATACCTTCCAGCTGGGGAAGAAAGCCTCTCTGAAAGAAACGCTTGTGGCACCAGCCATAGGCCTGAGACTTCCAGTTCTGCTTGCAGGAGAGATGGAACCCTTTCCACTCTTTTTTCCTATGGCATTTTCATATTTTGAAATGCCTTTAGATTTTGGCCAGGGATGGGATATTATGCCTTAACCTTGAAATAAAATTCTGCTTTTTTAGTGGGTAGATGTTGGTAGCGTTTGCAGCTGTGAGGTACCCTGGATAATACAGAGTGCCACAGGGTGCTCAAGGCAGAAACAGTGTCTTCATTTACAGAATGTGCACAAAATAGAGAATTTGAGAAACTGAAGATTTGAACAAACAGCCAGTGGTCATATGAGATAGCCACATTCTCACAAGAGAGGAAGAACTGAAGTTGACTTCAACCTAAAAATAAAGCTCAGAGGAAGATGAAAAAGAGCTGGTTTTGTTTCTCCTGAAAATAAGTGTTTAGAGGAAACGTTTTGCTTCTGAGGGACAGGAGAATTTAGAGCACCTCCAGGTCCCATGACATCAAATGTGATTTCAGATGGTACTTCTCTGTATTTGACTCCTTTGTGCATGCTGCCTAACAAAATGGTTTGTGATAACACAAGTACCTGCTGGCAGCCTTCTAAGAAGTCCTATCCATGTTAGCAAACCATCATCTTGAAGGGGACAAAATCATTCTCTTGGCTCTCCTCCTAGTCCTTTTCTGTATAAAAAGCTTTAACATCTCTGAGATATTTCTACAGGCATGAAGAAGCAAAGGGCTATGAGCAGCTTGCATTGTCTCTGCCCATCCCTTTCCAAAAACCTGGCCACATCTCTGTGAAAAGAGATGGAAACTTTGACAGTGGCTTTAAGTAAGGAGGACAAACAAGGGTAGTGACTCAAGGATTGGCCTGATCCCAGAAGAGGACTTTGCTGCTGGTGCTCATAGTCCCTGGGATCATTTCTGCAGACAAACAAGCTGCTCCTAAACTCTGTGTTGACACATTCTTCAGAGTAAGGAGAAAACGACAGATAGGGAGGCAGCAGAAAAATGCATGTCTAGCACTAAGTAGGACCTACAGCACTGGTGGAGGATTTTTTTTTTCCTGATGAGGAGCTCTTTATTATAGCCCACATTCAAGATGTGGAAGGAGTCCTTTGTGAGGTGAATGTGGAGAGGTGCAATGCAGGCAATTGCACGCTGCAGCAGTTCATTCCTACAGTGGTTTGCTCCAGATATAGATACTAAACCATCCCTAGGATATGCATGTAGACGTTCTAGTGGTTTTTCCACCACTCAATAGATCAGTTGCCTTCAAAATATCTTGAATACACCCTCTGATCTTTCAGACTTTTCTGTCTCATCTTGTAGCCTAATGGGTTTTCTGTTCACCCATTGCTTTCATTCCACTTGTCTTTGCAGACCCAGAAAAGGTTTGGCAGTAGCATTGCCTATAGGAAAGCTACCAGATTTGCAAGCAAATCAAATGTGATTAACTTTAATTGAGTAGTTATTTTATTGAACCAAAAGCCAATACATAAGGCTGGACCAGTTTTACCATATGAACAATTGTAACAGACACCCATAAAATGGACTTTTTAACAGCTGCCCAATATATTTAACATACTTTTTGGATGAGAGGAAAACTGGTATCAGGGCATCTCAGCTATCACCCTTGAAGTGAGTCTTTTTCAGACTGGGAAACATACATTACTTGCACAGTTTTGTGACTATATTTCAACATTCTCTAGATCCATCTTTATTTCTTCCTCTAGCAGCAATGCATCGCCTAGCTCATATATGAAAGGAAAAGACATTTCTTCAGGATCACTAGGAAGCAGAGGACTGAGAACCTGTAAGAGAGTGATGTACCAGTGGAGAGCTTGTGGGTAAGGATCAAGGGGCAAGCTAGTACAGGTGACACTTTTGTGGGTGTGTACTGATCAGAAGGAGAAGGTTGATGGAACCTCCTACAAGCAGCTGGAAGTAGCCTCATGATTCCAGGTGCTGGTTCTTATGGATGACTTCAATTACCCAGATCTCTGTTGGGAAAGCAACAGGGACAAGCATGTGTGGTTCAGATGGTTTATGGAATGTATGAAGACAACTTCCTTATACAGATGGCGGAGGAACCGAAAAGGGGTGGGGTGGTACTAGATCTTGTCCTTACTAATAAAGATGGGCTTGTCAGGGAAATGAAGGTTGGGGGCAGCTTGGGACATAGTGACCATGAGATGGTGGAGTTAAAGGTCTTGCATGGAAGAAGTAAAGCAAAAAGTAGGATTGCTACCCTGGACTTTAGGAGAGACAACTTTGATCTCTTTTGTGCCCTAATTAGAGCTATCCCATGGGCTGGGCTGTTAGAAGGTTATGGGGGCTGTGAGAGCTGGGCAGTGTTTAAACAGCACTTCCTCCAAGCTCAGGAGCTGTGTGTCCCTATCAGTCAGAAATCAGGGAAGGGTGGCAGGAGACCTGAGTGGATGAGCAGGGAGCTCATGCATAAACTCAAAAAGAAGCAGAAGGTCCATGAATTGTGGAAAAAGGGTCTGGACAATTGGAAGGAGTATAGGAGTGTTGTCAGGGTCTGCAGGAATCCAACGAGGAAGGCTAAAGCCCACCTGGGAATGAATTTTGCAAAGAACATGAAGGATAATAAGAAGGGTTTTTTTAAAGTATGTGAACAACAAGAGAAAGACTAGGGATAATGTGGGTCACCTGCTTAATGAGGGGGGTGTCCTGGTAACAGGGGTTGCTGAGAAGGTGGAGATACTGAATGCTGCCTTTGCTTCAGTTTTCATTTCAAAGACTCCCCCACGGGTCTCCTGGAACCTGGAAGGAAGTTAGTTTCAAAAATGGATAACTTCTGTCTGGTCAAGCAGGAGGCGGTCCAGGGACATCTAGGTGGGATCAGTGTGCACAGATTCATGGGCCCTGATGGGATGCATCCACATGTGCTGAGGGTGGTGGTGGAGGTGATTGTTGAGCTGCTCTCTATCATCTTTGATAAGTCTTGGAGAACAGGAGAGGTGCCTGAGGACTGGAGGTTAGCCAGTGTCATTCCAGTGTTCAAAAAGGGCAAGAAGGAGGACCCTGGTAATTTCAGGCCAGTCATTCTCACCTCTGTCCCTGGAAAGGTGATGGAACAGCTGGTTCTGGATGCCATCTCCAAGCAATTGGAAGAGAAGAATGTTATGAGGAGTAGTCAGCATTGATTCACCCAGGTGAGATCATGCTTGATCAACCGTGTAGCCTTCTACAATGTCATCACCAGCTGGGTGGATGGAGGGAGATCAGTGGATATCATCTACCTTGACTTCAGCAAGGCTTTTGATACTGTCTCCCATGACATCCTGATAACAAAGCTGAGAAAGTGTGGGATAGATGAGTGGACGGTGGGGTGGGTTGAGAACTGGCTGCCGGGCTGGGCCCAGAGGGTGGTAATTAGTGGAGCAGAGTCTGACTGGAGACTTGTGACTAGCAGTGTTCTCCAGGGGTTGGTGTTTGGTCCAGTCTCGTTTAACATCTTCATTGACAACCTTACTGAGGGAATAGTGTCCACCTTCAGCAAGTACAGCAATGATACAAAGCTGGGAGGAGTGGTGGACACGCAGGAATGCTGCGCTGCCATTCAGTGAGACTTGGACAGACTGGAGAGCTGGGCACTGAGGAACCAGGTGAGGTTCAATAAAAACAAGTGTAGGGTCTGGCACCTGGGAAGGAACAACCAGAGGTATCAGTACACGCTGGGGGGTGACCTGCTGGAGAGGAGATCTGCAGAGAAGGACCTGGGGATCCTGGAGGACGACCTGTTGGCCATGAGCCAGAAGTGTGCCCTGGTGGCCTAGAAGGCCAATGGGATCCTGGGGTACATTACGAGGAGCATAGCTAGCAGGTCGAAGGAGGTGATCCTACCCCTCTACTCTGGCCTGGTCAGGCCTCACCTGGAGTCCTGTGTCCAGTTCTGGGATCCACAGTACAAAACAGACAGGGATCTCCTGGAGAGAGTCCAGCAGAGGCCACAAAGATGATTAAGGGCCTGGAGAATCTCCACTATGAGGAAAAGCTGAGTGAGCTGGGGGTGTTCAGCCTTGAGAAGACTGAGAGGGGATCTCATCAATGTTTATAAATATCTGAAGCGTAGGAGACAAAGGCAGGCGGCCAACCTCTTCTCAGTGGTCTGTGGGGACACGATAAGGGGCAATGGTCACAAGTTGGACCACAGGAAATTCCGCACCAAAATATGAAAAAACTTCTTTAATTCAATACATTTTGAAGGACAAAACAAAATTCAGACTCAAGATTTCTTTCTGGAATCAAAACAAAACCTGGCTTTTTCACATGCATGCGTTAGTTTTTAAAGATCCGAAAAACATGAGGGAGCAGTGAGGAATCTACCTCAAGTCTATCTGCAGGATACTCAATATTAAGAAAAAAAAAAGATTAGTTGCACAGCTTAGATCTTATGTAATCATTTGCCAGCATGAATTATATTTATAGAATAAGATATTCCACACTAAGTAACTTGAGTGGTCTGAACTGATTTCAGTATCACCCAGATGGATGCCTCTTTCTTCTCTTCAGTTTCAGTCGTTCTAAGGCTGAAATGATGAACCTGAAGACCTTGAAGTAATTAGTTTTGTATTAGAAATCTGGATTTTCAGGAGTTTGTAATTTCCCAGATCTTGTAGCCCAGCCTCTAAATCCTATCCGTATTTCATCCTCAGCACAGTACTGCCTGTTTTGAAATTAAAGCAATGCTTTTTTAAAAAAACTAATCTTGCGAGCAAGCCTACTTGTCTGCTGTTCTTTTCTTCACCTCATGTTCCTCTTCTTTACTGTTTATTTTCTTTCTTCTTGTCAGCTTAATCCCGGGAAGTGTGAGCTCTTCTTGGCTACAAAGAACAAAGTGGAGAGAGATTGAGTTGTGGAGAGCACACATTGAGTGTTTAGGATGGGAGCCAGCTCACAAAATTGCAGTAAGATGGTGGTCAATCTAAGGATCATTCTCTGTGACCAACTTCAGATGTAGAAGAAACATGAACCGCCCACATCACTCATCCAGATTTCCAATGGCTACAAAAAAGTGAGGTGTATCCCAGCCCTGGTGCTTATGTTAACTGCCAGAAACATTGGTGTTTTTTTTCTGCTTTGGTTGAGCTGAACAGCAAGAACCATCACAGCATCCTACCTGCGCTCCCAGGTGCTCTGTCTCATTGCAGATGGCATTGCAACTTGTTTAGCTCTCATGTTTTTTGATGCTTCAAGGAAGTGAGAATATGAACCTAGAACAAGCAGGATAAACAAATACATCTACTCTCACTTGGATATGAGGGTTCCTTTTTTTCCCCTTCTATCAACTTTCACTTGCCTTGACCTGTGTTTTTGGCGTATGCAATGTTACTTGACAACTTCCTAAATATTTCTGTTCAGCTGAGGCTACACTAAGTATCTGTGGCTTTTCCTAGAGTGGCAGAATTGTATGGATCCTAAAACAGTCCCGATTCCACCCACCAGCCTAATCCCTACCTCACATGAAAATTTTTCCCCCACTAATCTCCCTGATAGGTTTCCTCGAGAAAGTGGATTTTCAAGGAGTCTTTTACCAAGGAAATTTTCATATGATACACAGGAACAGGAGGTATGCCTCAAGGTGGGTGGCATGGTAGAAGATGAGAGTGGGGGAGATGTTAAGGCTAGAGGCAGAGTGGTGGGGTTTGTTTGCTGGGAGCTTTTCTGTGTCTTATGGGGGCACAGGAACAGAGGGGTGAGAGCTTATGTTGTTCTGTTTGCTGCACCAGCCATCACCCTTCTGAGGAACTGGGAAATTCCACGCCCCCTCCCAAAAGTAACTGTGTGTGGGAGGAAAACCTTGCTGACTGTTGGTGGGGTGAAGAAATGATGGGAAGTGGGTGAAACAAGCCAGGAGCCTGACACATGAAGCAGGAGGCTTCTGAGGGGATTAGAGGAGTTGCTTCCAACAACAGAGCCATGGCAGTTCTGAAAGGTGCTGGAAAGACAGAGGCTTTATCTGAGAGGCAAGGAGATAACATTGGTTGTTTAAACCCAGAAAGCCACTAAGAATTGCAGCACTAGAGAGCAGGAGTGTAGGAAAGGGTGTGATGGGGAGGGAGGAGATTTGTATTCAAACTGTTTCATACAGACTACTTCACCCAGTAGTCTGAGCTAATTCTATTTTAAATGATGCCTTGTTCTAGTTTATGAGTTTGTATTCTAATAAAATCTTGCTTTAGAAACTGGAAACCTTTCAGTATCTCACTTTTCAGAAACACTGGGACAATTCTGCCTCCAAGTCCTGTCTGCCTTGCTGCAGAAAAAAGCAGAAGTTTGAGGATGATGGCATGGCAGCACCTGAAAGATGAAAAGAAATCATATCTGAAGACTGGAGCTTTGCAGAGCTGTGCAGATTGAGGACTACTCTCTGTGCTGGGTCTCAAATGCTTCTTTTCCACTCAGCTGTTGTGCGCAGACAGATTTTGAGAGTATTCTGTGTTATTAATAGGTTTCTCTTTGTATTACAAGCAACTTAAAGCTATTTCTGCATACCCAGAAAATTTAGATCCCTCTGATATGCACAACCAGAGGAATTCTACCATGCAGTTTGAGACATTCATTAGAGCTGTGCAGTTTCCAGGAAAAGCTGGATGGACTTACTGTACATGCATGTATCAATGACACAGCACTTGCATACTATTGGCAGTGCTTCCAAGAAGTGCTAGATCTACAGCACATACTCTGCAATACAGATTTGCACACGTACAGCCAGATGGACTTGTCCAGAATTGTTGAACTTACTATCTGCAGACAGTAAGGGAAGCATTTGGTGCTTCCCGGAAGTGTTGGATTTACCGTGTGTACGTAACAAGGCGCACGTGTCCATATTTTTGTGGAGGAGCACCTGAACAGAACATGGGAGCAATAAACAAGTGTGCAAGGCGGAAGAAAATGAATAATGTGCTGGGTGAATCAGAAGAAAAAGGTTGTGACAAGTGGCAGTTTGGTGGGCGTGGGTCAGTTCATTATGGAAGTGGCAATGGGGATGTGGGCTCTGGCAGCAGGCTGAACTGCAGACCGTGGGGTCTTGCTGCCTAGCTCTCCCCATAATGCCTAGGTCTCCAGGGAAGCACTCAGTGCTCTTAGTGCCATGAGGGAGGAAAGGACACACTTAGGTGATATTCTGCAGGAACAATGGTTCTATCCAAAGTTCAGGTGAACATAAAAGTCAGAGGGAAGAGCAAAAGCTATAGAGAAATTGCACTCAGTTCAGTACACAGACAGATTAGAGTGTGGGACATTTCAGCACATCAGTATTCTGGTATTTTGGGTTTTTTTCTTTGGGATTTTTTTTTTTAGTGGGTTTGTTTTGTTGTTTCTTGGTTTTTGTTTTTTGTTTTTTTTTTTTTTCCCTTTCTATTCAAGTGCATGAGTAAACTGAAAGTCAAACCTTGCATTTAGAAAACAGAATCGTTATGCCCTCTGGCATGCATGCAAGCAGCGGACTCCCCGAGGCACTGCTGAGGGAGGTGCTGGGAGCCACGGAATATACACACGTTTTCATGGAAGACTGCAGATTGCCCACTGGAGAGTTTCCAACCACTTTGCAGACTCCTGGAGGTGCAGAGAGCGCGTTGAAGTCTGAACCACAAGTTGAACTGGCTCTTGCTGGCATAAGCAGGTGAATGGTTCCACTGTACATATGTGCAAAGCAGATTAAAAGATCAGATTAATATTTTTTATGAAAAGTAGTCACTGCATATGGCAAAGTCATTTTCATGTCTAGTGTCTCAACCATTCACTTTTTAATACCCTAAAGGGGATTAGAGCAATTGGACTAATTGCTTAACAAATTGTCTTTGTAAACCAAAGGCATTTTGAAATGGTATGAGACCAGAAAAGTTTTATTTTCTTGCTCTTCAACTAAAGGTGTCCAAACGAATATTTTTTTAAACTTTGGCATTAGAAGTGGGTGTCGGGCTGAGATTTTATTTACCAAGTCGTAGCTGGAAGCCAATTCTAATGTCCAAGTTATAAAAAATCTGTAAAAACAGCAACTTCTAATGGAAAAGCTGAAGTTGCCCAAGCTTTGGCAAGGTGAGTGCGCCACTATAATAACACTAAAATATCTGTTTTTTCTATATTCCAAGCCTCACTGCAATCTTTTTGCAATGGTTTTATATTACTAGAGTAGAATTCCCCAGTGGAATGTGTATTCTTTATAATATGGATAAATTAAACCCCCTGTTTCATTTAGATGGGGAATTTTTATTCTTGTTTACGTATTTTAATGTTCTGAGTAACCTTTTAAATATTGCACATCAAGTATTGACCATTTTGCTGCCTTATTTCCAGAACAAGTTCATAGCAATTATGTCAAAATTTGACTAAATTTCTTTTTAGCATATCTTTCAGAAGAGCTTACTGCATAGCAGAGCATACATTTTCCTTAATCTTGGCATTTTGCTCCTCAGCTGCCGTCATTCCATCTGAAGCATTTACTTTGAAATGCCTGCCAAATATTTTTGCCCCAGTACCACAATAACAGCAGAGCAATGTGGGAGTGATTCAGCTCAGTGCGTTTACAATGAGAGCAGCCTACAGAAAAACAGGCTGAAAAAAGTGGTCTGTGTGCTGGGTTCTCCTAAGCAAGATCCAAATCGTAAGCAGAGCTGCTAAACATGACTAAAGGTCATGCTTCCATTGTTCTAAATGTTGTTTCTTCTGATAAAGAAAACAGCTTGGATGTGGCTTGTTTGGGTTTTGTTGTCCATTTTACTTTTAGAAATTAAATTTAAAATAAATACATTCTAGAAAGAGTTGCATTAGGCAATGTCTTCAGCAGTGCTAATCTTCAGAGCTCTACTGAGATCAGAGTTGCTCTCCTGATTCACACCAGCTGTCTCCCTGGACCATTTTTTTGTGAGTAATTAACTCTTGCAGAGGTACTGAGGTTGTTTGGGCAGCACATCAACTGTCCTCATGTTTGACCTGGGAGAATGCAAAGCACATTGTAGGCCCTGCTGCTAAACCTCAACACCGAGGTACAGGGTGCATTTTGCAACAGTCAGGATCTCCAGGCTTCAGCTCACACAGATCGTGGCCACCTTGTAAATCTTTCTTGCCCCACTTCAGTATAAGATAAGGGATTATATTTTAGAGGTTCAGTTGAGAGAGACCACCCAAGTCATAACTCATTTCACTTCTGCTGACCTCCTCTGATATGCCCACCAAATCAGCGATTAAAATACAGAGCAGGAACTTTGTGTAGTGCAAATGTGTTCCATCAATCTCCTTTTCATCTGGCTCTTCAAATACTTCAGGCCTTAGTAAGCAGCTGAAAATTTTGCAAACAAGAATGAGTAAATGTAAAGACAGATTTCCCCACCACCACCACCGTTCTGGAGCAGGACAATCTGTTTACCTTTCTAAAGGAGCTGTCAGCAGAGTGGTCATCATGAAATATGAGTTCACAAATGGTACACTCCTAGGAAAACAAGTACATGTAGAAACTTGTACCTTCTATTTTCAAGAGGTTTTTTTTTCTCTCTGCTATTTGAGTTTGGCAGCAGACCTTCTTTTTTAGTTCCAGTGCAGCCTTTTAATAGACGTTTTGTTGCCTGCTCTAACTAGATGGGCCTGAACCTGCAAACATTTTACTCACCTGTTTGGCTGTAGTTGTACAAACACATAGGTCAGGAAAGTCAAGCAAGTGAATGAGTGGGAGACCACGATGCATTCAGTTTATACATGTTGCTGCATGTATAAACAATAAGAATCCTACTATATACCCTTTAAACAGTTTCCTGTGTTATTCTCCTATGCTCTTTATCCCATTGGGTTCTTTTCATTGCCAGCCTAGCGCTACTGGCTCCACTGGGTAATTCGCCAGACATGAGATTAATCCACTACCTGAAAAAAGAAAGGGATATTTTTTTAGGGTGCCTAAAGTGTAAAGGGGCATTGGTGGGGGTATTGCATTGCAGTTAGAACACATGGATATACTCCACCAAGCAGGAACTGGTTGCTTCACTTTGAGCACCCTACCCAGAGCCAGGACCACAAACATCAGCAGGTAGCACTTCATGCCGCAGGTGCTATGGGCTCGAGCTGGAGATGAGGAACTTTTTAGAAGGGCATGTAGTGATAGGACAAAGGACGATAGTCTTAAATTGGAAGAGGGTAGATTTAGATTGGATATTGGGAAGAAATGTTTCACTATGAGGTGGTGAGGCCCTGGCAAAGGTTGCCCAGAGAAGCTGTGTCTGCCCCTTCCCTGGAGGTGTTCAAGGCCAGGTTGTACGAGACCTTGAGCAGCCTGATCTAGTGGAGGGTGTCCCTGCCCAATGTCAGGGTGGGGTGGAACTAGATAATCTTTAAGGTCCCTTCCAGCGCAAACCAGTCTGTGACTCTATGACTGTCTGCTGTCTATAGCCTCTTTCCTTGGGCCCCAATGTCACCTCTCTGCCCGCAAGGCAACACATGTATATATCCATCTCCCTTCACACACAGCCTGTGGGGATGTGATATACCGTACAATTCCTTATGTGGGCTTTCTGGAGCTTGGTTCTATATATATCTGCCCTCTACTGAAGCTCCAGACCTCAAAGACTCAATGTAAATGCAACAGAAACTTCTTGCTTCTGCAGTGTTTTGGGCTTTGCACACTCACCCAGGGGATTTATTTAGTTTTGTCTGTAATCTTTGGATATGGGACATTGTTGCTAAATCATCTTGATGTCTAGGAGATGTGCACTGAAAGAAATCCAAGTGCAACTGCCCTGTTCCCTGGAGCTGGGCACAGCCATGCTCACATGTACACCAGGAGCTTGTGCTGGACTCTGTTGGAGGGGTGTGTCATTCTCTGCATAGCATCATGGTCTCCTGCACCCTTCACAAAGGTACAGATCTCTGAAAACCATGAATAAAGTTGCCTACCATTTCACCAGTTATTGTGTAGAGGAAAGGAATGAGAATTTTTTTGACTGTTTCTTGAGCACCCACTGAGGTGACATCTATAAACCAGCCCTTGGCATCCCTGCAGCCCAGCCCTAGTGGAGTCTGGCCCACTGCACTTCATTTCAGGTGGACCAAGCCCTTAAAGGTGATGCAGACCTGCATGCCTCTGTATCTGCCTACGGGTAGGCAGATCATCCTTTGGAGTTGCTCATCATTTTCCATCATTTCAGGGAAAAAAAAAGTACAAAATGTTTCCAGTTTTGACAGATGAAGCTAGGTAGGATCCCTTTGCACCAAAATCCCTCTCACGACACCTATAAGGCTGAGAAAGATTAAAAAATAAAGGATTGTCCCCAGTAAATTCCAACCCACATCTGCCCCAGAGCCTAGGGTACTCTTACTTTTATGTTTGGGAATTTCTATAACATCTCTCATGTTAGTTTTTGGTGCCTCTGGAAGGTTTGGGAAACTTTTATAAGCTATCAAAATAAAACATCTACCTGTTTTAGCTCTCTCCATTCTCTCCAAGTAAAAAAAAATAAAAATGAGAAAATATGTTGCAACGGTACTCAGGTGAAAATCAAGGAGAGATCAGAGCAGACAGGAGAATGAATGATCTTTGCAGATGGTTACTGAGAGAAGCTGGGTTCCTGCACTCTACCATTGTTTTTGCAGGTGAGATCTTTGCCTTCTAAAGCTGAGGAAGTCTAAAGATTGGGTGGGTTTGAAAGACACACATCTGCCTTTGAATTCTATTGTTATTATCATGGAATCATTTTACATAATTGACACCTCTTACAAAAAAAAAAGTGGTTTGGAAGATATTTTGTTTATACTGTAGCTAAACTCTGCCTGAGTTGTCTGGTCCCACTGAACCATAGAGTATATTCATCAATGCATAGTTCTCTTGCATTTCAGTATTTGTTATGAAAACCAAAATTCTTACTCTGAGCTATTTATGCTGGCAGCGCTTCAAAGTGAGCAACTGCTTTACTTCATGCCAACCTCTGTAGCAGTGGGGAAGAATACCTCTCCTAAGATTGTTTATAGCTTTTTAACCTTTCGATGCAGATTTGTCTGAACACATTTTTTTTTCCTTTAGTACATACCTGCAATGACAGGAACTTGTTTGATAAGACATTGACATAAGAATTTAAGTGTTCTTGTTTAGTGAAAATAAATTGACCTGTGAATCAAAACATCTTTTAGGTTCTTTCTTCACTTGTTGGCAAAACAAATACAAGAATTTCCAAGCTGCAGAAGCACAACATCCTACTCCTTTCATGAAAGGGCAGCCATTACACGGTGCTGCTGCCAGAGCTGAGAATGATGGGCTGATCCTCCAAACCATGGCAGAGCACTAGCAAAAAGACAACTCATTCCAACCAAGGTAGAGCCAAATCTTTGAGTTTTATGTCAGCAGCCTATCAATTTATTTCCCAGAATCTTTGCCATGCACACGTGCAGGTCTTCCACACAGGGCTATGCCTTGACTTGTAGTATAATCAAGACATTCACAAGACCAGCTAAGTTACTGCCATCAGCTCCCATTTATCCGCTCTTTTAATTCCTTCCAGAAAAGGTTAAAGAGTTACTGTTTGTTTTGCAGAAGGAAAGCATCAGATATGCCTTTATGTGAGCCAAGATCCTGGAACAGCAGCCGTGCCATGGTGCAGAGGTGGGCGTGCTCTGCCAAGGCACCACAGGGAGGATGTGCAGCCATGCCGAGCACACCCGTGTTGCACTTGTCCTCTGCCAGGGAAAATTAAAGCATGGCAGAATGTGGCCAGCAGTGATTTGAGCACGTAAACCATCACCACTCTAAAGGAAGAGAAAAGCCTGCATTGCCCCAGGATCTGCTGGATTCCATGCATTTAGAATTGTGTGAAGACAGACTAAAACTGCCTGTGTCCAAAGTACCTTACAACACACCATGCTGTGATGTCTTGGGATTACAGATTCACCGAGATGCATGGGTGAGAGCTAACCTTGCTGCCCGTACCTGCTTGCAAACTCCTGCAGATGTTGACCTTTTCCAGATGTTGTTCAGAAGGGAGGCATGCTGATGTAATCCTATGTTGCATGGTGGGCACAGGTCTCATGGAATTACAGCATTCTAGTTCTTAAGCACATTGTGTTTTCTGGTAACTGAAAGTAGAAGATGATTCTCCATAAAGTCCATTAAATACCATCACAGGTGTAAAATAAAATTGAGAGGTAGTACTCAGAAAATCCTCAGATCACAATAGCTGTGTAATGACTCTGTAGCAACATAGCTAATTTTGTTCAGGTAAGATCAAGCCACATTTACCTGTCTAGAATTTCTTCAGGTATGTATTTATCTGTGAGTTTTACACTTTAAAACATAGACAGGTCTCATTTCCCTGAAGCTAAACAGCAATACAATGCAAACCATTTTTTTTTCCAGTTTTCAGTCTAGAAAGGCTGTGTTTACATTAGCAACAAGTGCAGGGCAATGGGACCAGGTCCATAGAGTAAACAGTTGATGTGGAGGCTGATACATACATCTTTTAAGGTGATTTAGTCTGGACTAGTGCTAATCTTATCCCACAGACTGAATACCCAAGAGCAGCTGAACTGTATCAGGCAGGCCAAGATGCAGTTAATGGGGCTGAATGGTATATTCGCTTCAAAAGCAAAACCTGATCTAAATTAAAATTCAGATGTCCTGTAGCATTAGTGTAGGTGTACCCCAAGTTTCCTACATTCTTCTGAGTGGAGTATGACAGGTCTAACATATTGCTTCAAAAAATAAATATTCATCTAACATCAACTACAATATACTTTGGTAATTATGTGTTCCCATGTGGATATTCATGAAAATCTTGAAAGGTATTCGTGGGTCATGGCATGAGTCATTCAATGAGGATGTCAGAAGTACTACTGTGTGTTATGAGAGACTGCTCCTTCTGCAGAAATAGAAAAATACTAACAGGAAAAAACAGAATAAACGCCTCAAGTATGAAAACAGATTATTCAAAGCTTCTGTCTCTGTCATTTGTAGTTGTTGAATATGAGTAAAGCAATCACAGCAAACCTTGTAAAACAATGAGTGATGAAGACTTAGAATTGATGCATATCTTTGATATGTGCACAATAAATGATAATTAAACACCCCAGTGGTTACATACATGATAATGTATTTCTGCTATCATATGTTTTTACTTATTTTTTGTGTATTTTCTGTTACTTGTAATGTTCTCTTAAATGTACCTAACTTATTTTTCTACACCAACTTCATCTTTCTTTGCCTTGGCACATATTGTTATTTTTTCAGCTTACCATTGGGGGCATTCAAATTATTTATTTATTTTCATATAAACAGCGTAAGTGCTGCCAGCAGAACTTCTTGGAAAAGTGCTAGGCTTAGCCTCATTCTGTCATCTGTATGATAGCCAAGCAGGGCACATTGTTCGTACTCTGCGAACAATGGGTATTATTGTTATATTAACTTGGTTTCATTTCTTGGAGGAGAAAAGAAAGATTGGTGGATTTAGTAGGAGATAAACTAAGTAAGAGGCACATGCCCAATTTGGATTTTATTGAGAGCAACAGAGTAACTCCAGTTAAACATCACTGGGAATGAGGTTAAGCTTTTAGGATTACATCTGTTTCACCAGCTGTAGTCATCCATATGTTAGATTTCTAACCTCGCCCACAGGCTCTCATGTCAGCAGAGAGAAGCCGTAACCTCCACACGGGCAGCCGATCCATCCTAAGGTGCTCAGGAAATGTGTGATGAATTGGCCTCCCTTTGTTGATTGCATCATTCTTCTTTCCAAATTGTTAATGTTACAACATTTTTTACTGGAGTATTTTGATCTATGAATATCCCACTGTAGTGTTTTGTACATGGGGAGTTTCTGCTAGAGCCTGAGCAGCATTTTCAAACCTCACAGTTGAGCAACGCTGACCTCACTCATGCAGAGGAACATTGGGGAGCAATACCTAAGCAGAGGTTGGATGATTTAACTCAGGTAGGAGCTGGCATTAGCACACATTGTGCTTGACTTAAGTAGTCTTGAAATATCCAATCCTTATCATTATTTCCCTTAGAATCAATATCACTCTCAGGCTTGAGGAGCTTTGCTTCCAGCTAGCCTTTCCTACCAGGCTCCCCTGACCTACCCCGAGGATACATTTTTGTTGTGTTTCTCTGCTAACTAGAAGAAATTCTGACATATCAGAAAGTATCATTACCTGCCTTCTGTGTCCTGTCACTGTTAAATGTGGAGTTGGTGAATCATCACAGGATTAAGTATATTCGATGCTTTTGAGGAAGTCTGAGACTATTCGCCACCTGTGTATTTCTGAAAAGATCAAAATTGAGAATAGCTGCACTGAAAATCAGTACTTGTTCTGTCCGAACTAATAAGACCTGGGTTTTCAGGCTTCAGCAGAGGTAGAATGGATTTTGATACTTTTATGCCAGTATAAACTGCAGATTCTTGTGCTGATCCACCTAGCAGATTCTATGGGACATACTCAGAGACACCTGCAGTAAGATGGCAGATCTGCACTAGTTTTTCGTGGACTAGAATGCAAAGAGGAGAGTTGATAAGTAAGGTTTGCAGCTGGATCCCAAGCAATTATTCTCATTTACTATAAGATATCTTTACAAGGCTTTAACAGAGGTTACCCACTTTACCTACAGAGCCATTGGGTCTCACATGCCAAGTGCAAGGCTCAGGCACTAATTCCTGCCATCCCTGCTGCTATGGCCACATCCTACACATGTAAAGCACAGACAGGAGTCACAAATCCCAGTTGCTGCTGGTTTGACAGCATGTTCCTAGACATTTTTGGCCATCACCCAGCACAGTTCCTCTTCATGCCTCAAAGGAGGTAACTCTTGGGAAGTCTCTCTATCTGCTCAAAGCTCCCTTCACATTTCCAAGTTACACCAGCTCAGATATGGTAATGGTTTATTTTAAGCTTTGAGGAAGTCAAGCTAAGTGTAGTTTAAAATAATTTTATCTTTAAAGTTAATTCAGAGCACTTGAAGTTTGGAGCAGTTTTTAAAAGGTTGTAAATGAAAATCAGTGTTCCTCTGATCATAGACAAAGCGTTGAGTGAGTAAGCTGAAGCTTGCAGGAGAGTATGAAAATCCAGTAGGAACAGCTTTCTGCCAGAGATGAGGGGATGGCTGATATCTAGAGAAGGAAAAATAATCTCTGGGGTTAACAAGAAAAAAAAAATCTGAACTCATTCCAAAACATGTCACCGAAGAAAGTCCAAGCATTAGTGACAGATGTTAATGATGTTGCTTAATGCTTGACTGGCAGGTAGTCAGATACTTGTGAGCTGAGTGTGGCTTAAGAGCTTACTTGAAAGCAAATAGATGCTTGAAATTAGGCAACACCGGTTCCCAGTTTTGGGAGGAACATGGGAACTGCTGTGAGCTGTGAACACACATCTGTTTAGCCCAACATCCTGTCTTCAGCAGTGGGCAGCGGCAGATGCTTTGGAAAAGAAATACAGCATGTATGGAGCATTCCTCCCCCTCCTATAATCCCCCAGATCCTGGCAGTCAACAGTTTAGGGACTCCCTAATGCCAGACATTGCATCTGGACTGTTGTTTTTAATAGCCACCAATGGACCTATCTTCCATAAATTTGACTAATCCTTTTTTGAACCCATTTATATTTTTGGCCTCTGCTGTATCCTATGGCAACCAACCCTTGGGTTGAATTATCCTCTGTGTTAGGAAAGGACTCCTTTGTGTCTGTTTTGAACCTGGTTCTTGGTAATTTCACTGGTGTCCCAGTTCTTGCACAGTCAACAATAGTGAACTGACTGTCCCTTGCTCAGACTCTTATGGCTGGCTTGTTTTAGAGATCCGCAGTTTCCCTTAGCAGAGCAGAAAATGCTTACTCTCTGAAAATTGCTCTGTATCTCTGTTGACCACTTCTTCAAGTAGGGTCACCCTACAAGATGTAAAATATGAGTACATCACATTTTACTACTGCCCGTATCTTCTGCCTATATATAAACTCTATTAGGTGGATTGTTTCCCCACATGCTTAAAAAGAAAACAACTCTTTGTCAAACCAGTACAGTTGTCTCTTCTGTTCCTTGTTTCCTCTTACAAGAGCTGATGTGGTGGGTCCCCAGAGCAGTGCATGACCAAGGAAGGAGTGAAATGATTCTTGTTTCAAGGCATCTCTGCTGACTGTTGCCAGTATCCCTGCAGGGCTGCAGGAACCACCTCCAGCCAGGTCTCCCCTTCAGCTTTGGGGCCATCACCATAGTGGTCATTGTGGTGAGGAAGCCGGAGAAGAGCATAGATGTCTCTTGAAAGCAGATTGGACTGCACCAATTGTCCTGCGATGGGCCATCACAGCAGAAGGGTGTGAAGGGTTTTCCAATAGGATGAGCTCTTCACGCATTTCTTTTCTCAGTCTGTGGAGAGACCCTTCACTGACCTGTGAGGAAGCCTTGGCTTTGGAGTCCAGCTGCAGTTACATGAGAAGCAATGCAGTTTCCCATGCCTCCTTTTTCAAGTATTGTTACAGCTGCTAAATTGTGCTTTTTCTGTGTGAGGAGTCCCTAGTTCCTATCCTCCCCACAGCACTTTCCACACTGCAGTGAGAGGCTCTGCTGAAGAGCAGCCATCCTGCCCTGAGCATCTCAGCCATGCAAAGAGAAAAACAGATAATTTCCAAGCAGTTCTTGATTTACAAGTACTTACCCAGCTATGGTGATTAGCCCAAAATGTTGACCTAAAGCCACCAGTGGGAGGCAGCTCTGTTGCTGTTGTGATTGGGCTTGCCTCAGATCCATTATTTGATTTATCACCACAGCAGTTCTGCCCTAAAGTACTGAGCCTAAATGTTCTCCTGCTTCCCTGGTGGAGAAATCACAAGGAGATAGGTTTAGAGCCAAATTTTCAGAGGCAACTTCCAAACATTTTCAATTCTTTCAAGTCCTTGAGCTTTTTTGTGTATTACAATTGAAATCAGTGAAAGTTCCAATATCAGGAAGGCTGCTTCATTAAGCACAGACAATCTAGGTACCTTGCTGATGGACCAGATTCCTCTCCCATTAATATTCTACTCTGAAGCCACTGGACACCATCCAGGAGCTGAGTGTTCACAGAAAAATATCTGCATCAACATCTGAAAAATAGAAAAGTATGGTAATGGCCAGTGATAGATGCTCCAGTGACCATGGTCAGTGGGAATCGCTAATCCAGCTTTGGTGCATCAAACCATAATTAGGTCACTGAGGATTACACACACACACGTACATGTTTTGATGAATTGGTGCCACACTGCATAAAAAATGGTAATTTTGGCTGTGAATTTGAATGTATGAATACGTTGGCACCACAAAGGGAGTGTGCAAAGATTTAGAGGCACAGATCTGCAGGGCACATCAGGGGTCTTGTGAAATATGGCCCTGGATTTTGGCAGCTGAATTTGACTTCATAGCCAGAGGGTGAAGAAAACTACGTTCAGATTTCTATAGTAAACACATCTAGCAGACCTTAACTTCATTACCAGTCCATTACCAGTTGCCTTCAAAAATTGCATTTTTAAACTTTTATGTCATTTACTGCTATTTAAAACCTTTTTCACTCAGTTAGTAAGGGTGTGTAACATGGACTACAGGAGAACTTGCTCTCAAAATGACAATATTTGTGTTTAAGCCTAACATCTCTTTGAACAGGTTTGTATGTACTTCCTCAGCTCTAAAAATAAACTATCCTTCATGTTTAGCAATGGTGAAATAGAAACAAAAATGAAATGCTGAGTTGCACATGAAAACCCAGACTGGATAATTGTGAAGGGTCTTTTTGACAGTCACTGCACTGTATCTGGAAGGTTACTGCTAAACTATGGAGCAATTACAGTCCTCAGAAGAGCTGCTTTACTTCTGTTTTGCACTGCAGTAACTTAATGAAGTAAAATTGGATCAGTGCCATGGCATTTAAGGAACTGTGTTTTGAAGCTTCCTTCACATGAGAGTAATTTGCTGTGACATGTCACACATGTCTCAGAAACACATTTGGAGATAAATCATTAAAATGGTCAACTATCACTGCACTGTAGCCATGTGCTGAGGATGCCATGACAACATTCCCTGGATTTCCCACCTGTTACGGGAGATGGATGCCAGAGAAGGTGAATGGCCAACAGAGGAATAATTTCAGAGGTTTGTGTTCAGCTATATCTCAGTGGCTGAAGATGTGCTCACCTGTTTCTTCCCTGCATAAATACTGAACTGATTTCTCACCCATCATGACCAGTCATTGCTGGGTAGTGGGAAGTAGTGCACACTTGAAGCCTGCAGCGGGTTTTTTCACTGTGACTGGAAGGATACTGGAAAGACCCTTCACTCACACACTTGAATCTGAAGATACTGTTTGGTTCAAAGCTGTTTACATGGTACATTTCCTACACAATGAACTGCAATCTCTGACCAAAGGGATTAGCCTGCCAACACCTCAAGCTATCAGTGGTGCATCACTGTGCTCTTTTATTATTGCCTTCCATTTGTATTTTTGTAGCCCAATTTTAGCAGCAAATTTGCCCACACACAGACATTCTGCACACAAGAGCTGCTGTCACCACTATTTTAACTCCCTTGCAGCGTTCATTCACAGTCTGTTTTCTGTCATGAAGCTTTCCTTGTTGCAGAAGGTCTGCATGACAGTGAAGACCTGCTCACCTGATCTTCACAGCTACTCTGGAACAAAAAATGAGAAACTATTTGCAAAAGGAGAACATTTGGATGGTTAGTGAATTAGTCTAAGTTCATGCAAACTTCCTCCAAACTCTCAGACACATATTGGATTGAGAACTAGTTGTTGGTAGAAATCTTCTGAAGAGAGACTCCAGCTTCCTTCCTTTTTCTGACTTCTTCTCTTGAGATGAAACACTTGAGATTTTTTTTGTATTTTCCAGGTTCAGAGCTATGAAAGATTAAAAAAAACCAACAACAACAAAAAACCAACAAGCATGGTTTTGTTGGTTCTTGCTGTTTCTCTGATGACAAAGAAAGATAAAAAGCTTTCGGAAAAGCTTCAACACCACAATGGATTCTATGAAATCTCATGTTAGTGAACTAAATTACCATCTGACCTTCGAGGCTGCTTGCTGACAGAGTCAGCATCCTAAGCAAGGAAAACACAATTTACAAATAAAACAACCATGATCTTGGAAAACACTTAATTTTCCTTATCTGCTTGCAAGTAGATGCTTAGAGACAGGAATACTTTTTTTAATATCATTTCATAAGTTTAGGCTTTTTAGTCATTCTTGCAGAATTCAGCTTTCTAGGAATTCAGAATGGCATTTCTGGGAGCCTTTATTTTACCTTTCTACCCACTAAGGTCTTGGTGCTGTAAGATGATTCCCACTCTGCACCACACCGTAACTTAAAGGGTGTTTCAGAACAGCAGTGGATCAATTTACTTGCCTGAATACTACTGAAATTGCAAGGCTTTTGTTCTCATGCTTGGTGTTTTTCTTTTAAAAATCACAACTTTTTAAGATAGCATTTTAAAGAACTGCTTTAAGACACATTTTACTTGACTTGTACCCAAACTCATACATTTTCCTTTAAAATTGAACTGTTATTAAATTACAAACATTCCTAATTTCCTGATTCCAGTAAATCCCCCTTTTCAGCCCATTCCAGTTGCTGCTAAGAAAATGGAGGGGGTCCAGGGGAGGAGGGGGGTGAGGTGGGGGGAGTTCTGCTTAAATTCCTGGGCTGGTTGCAGGTGCATTTGTTTGTATTAAGAGGAACGTCTAACAGAATCTTCCTTTGTGACACACTATAGCAACTTTTCAATTTTCTCTCATTAGCTGGTGGTGCTTCCTCCTCAATAAGGTACTATTGTGCTGACTCTAACCTGATCTGGGAAACACTGTGGACCTGTCAACTCATCAACCCTAGAAAATGGATAGTTAATCTTTTCAGGTGACTTGTTTCATTTCCTGTAGCTCATGTAAAATCCAAATATTTAGCTACTACAAACAACGAGTTCTTCACCTGCATTTCACTGATAAAGCAACAAAGATTATTACTTCTAAATTTTCGCTCTCTCTTTTTCTTTGTTCTTTTCCAATATTTCAAAACTAGTGTGAGTAGAGCCACATTTCTAAAGTCACAATAGGGGTCTTTATTAAGATGGTGTATAATTATATTTTCTGAGGTTTTTATGTTTGCACAGGGCTTCAAAATTAATCTTCATCTTCAAATTTTTCTGGTTCTCTCGGATTTTTGGTTCCGATAATTTGAGTACAATACATAGAGACAATTAAACTACACAGTCTTCCTCAGACCTATTCATGGGGATGAAGGATCACAGAATCACAGAATTGTAGGGGTTGGAAGGGACCTCCAGAGATCATCGAGTCCAAACCCTGCCAGAGCAGGTTCCCTAGAGCAGGTCACACAGGTAGGTGTCCAGATGGGTCTTGAATGTCTCCAGAGAAGGAGACTCCACACTCCCCTGGGCAGCCTGTTCCAGTGCTCCATCATCCTCACCATGAAGAAGTTCTTTCCAACATCAGTGCGGAACGTCCTGTGGTCCAACTTGTGACCATTGCCCCTTGTTGTGTTCCCACAGGCCACTGAGAAGAGATTGGGCATCTCCTTCTGTCTTCCACACTTCTGATATTTATAAACATTGATGAGATCCCCTCTCAGTCTTCTCCAGGCTGAACACCCCCAGTTCACTCAGCCTTTCCTCACAGGGTGATGCTTCAGGCCCTTAGTCATCTCTGTGGCCTCCGATGGACTCTCTCCAGGAGATCCCTGTCTTTTTTGTACCAGAGATCCCAGAATTGGACACAGGACTCCAGGTGAGGCCTGACCAGGGCAGAGTAGAGGGGTAGGATCACCTCCTTCCACCTGCGTGCTACACTCTTCTTAATGCACCCCAGGATCCCATTGTCCTTCTTGGCCACCAGGGCACACTTCTGGCTCATGGCCAACAGGTCATCCTCCAGGATTCCCAGGTCCTTCTCCGCAGAGCTCCTCTCTAGCAGGGCATCTCCTAGCCTCTATTGATACCCATGGTTATTCCTTCCAAGGGTAAGACCCTACACTTGCTTTTATTGAACCTCACCTGGTTCCTCACTGCCCAGCTCTCCAGCCTGTCCAGGTCTCACTGAATGGCAGCTCAGTATTCCTGGGTGTCCACAGTCCACCACTCCTCCCAGCTTTGTATCATCACCGTAATGCTAAGGGTGGATACTCTTCCCTCATCAACGTTGTCAATGAAGATATTAAACAAGACCGGACCCAACACCCATCCCTGGGGAACAGCGCTAGTCACAGGTCTCCAAGCAGGTTCAAACTCTCATAGTTTCAAGCTTCATGGTGCTTTTCCAACATCAGTCAGAATACCATTGTCAAAAAGACTCCATTACCACAGCTTGTTTGTTTTATTTCTTGACCTGCTACAAGATATTCTTTTGTGCTTTGATGATGATCCTGTACTAGATGCAACTAATTTGCAACGAATAAGCAGCAGAGAAATTTCTATCTCAGTGTGTGAGCACAAATCACCTCATCACAAATCACCTACAATAAGAGAGGTGGTATGGGCAGCTGGCTCTTATGGTGAGGCCCAGCATGGTAGAAAAGGATAAAGTAAATAGATTTTTTGGTAGGGTGATATAAAACTTTTTTTGCATTGTAAGAGCATTAGAATAAGACAGGCAAAGCCTCTGTCACTGAAAACAACACAGATGTGTGTGACTGTTAGTTCTTTTTTGTTTACTTTGGGATTTCTGTGGACCTTTTCAGAGGGTGGTCTTCCTAGTTGGTGTCTTTGGGGTGCTCAGCACTTTTTGCACCTTGGTGGAGACCCATTGAAACCTGCAGGTTCAGGAAGGCACGTACAGAGAAGAAATAGCAAGACAGGGGTCCTGAGAAGCAAAGAGTGGGTGATATCCATGGCAGTGACTGAAGATGAGTCCTGAGCTGCCCTCTTCATGGACTGGGTGTTTCAAATAACAAAAAGCAGATTTCTAAGAAAAAGAAATGAGAGATCTGGTATTGCAGAGAAACACTTTCAGCAGCTGGATGACATGTTGGAGCAGGGACAGATTCCACCTCAGAGCTGGTGGGAATCAGAGTCAGAGGTAAAGAAGGAGGTTGCCTCTGAAAGGGAGGCCCTATTCTTTGATTAAAAAAAAAAAAAAAAAGATTCCTGGAAGACATGGCAGGAAAGCAGACTGCANNAAAGCAGACTGCACCATCTTAACGTGGTGGCAGTGACAAGGGAGGTTTTCCCTAAGGACCAGAAAGCACAAGGAGACAGTGTTTTTTGAAAGCTGCACCGGAGAGAAAATTCCTGAAATTTTTAAGTGGAGATACCTGTGGTGCATTCGCTTCACATCTGTGATTTCTACACTACTCATCTGAAAAGTGGGTTACTGCCCAGGAATTTAGTGTGAAAAGATTACAACAGTGGCGGGAAAAGAAGCAGAAGAGAGAGGGAATTTCGGAAGAAGGCAGGAAAGAGAGAATGCAAGGTATGTTTTAAAGGGGTAGCTATGGGGGTAATAAACCATATTTACCTCAGGTCAAAAAAGCAATTTTCTTTCCCCTCAGAATAACTACCACACTACGACATAACCTACATGTCATCACGCAGAACTACACACTCCCTTGGTTTGAGCTGTAAATTAGTGTCTGAAGAGTCTGGTAAGAGTGGGCTCGGTTCCTTCCGAGCTCACCCTAACAGCCCTCCTGTGCTGCAATACATTAATACAGTCATGATAGTCTGGAGATATAAATGTGATGGCACAACACTTGATGTGCCCCCAGTGAGCTCTTAATCCTTCTGTTTCACGGTGTTCTCACTGTTCAAAAGCACTGCAGTTTACAGTGCAAACCCCTCCCCCTCCCACACATTAATTTTACTGTGCTGAATGCCAAAGGAAGGGCGACAGATAACATTTACGTTTTGTACCAAATAAATTTCCAGTAACAAATATTGTTACAACAAATACCAAAGGAACTTAGAATTGCTAAGTTATTTCAGAATTGCTTTTCCATTGACTTTTGGAGCACGCCATAATCCTTCCCTATATATCATTTCAGAAACACTGAAGCTTCCTTTATCACTACCAGCTGACCCAATCTCAGCTGTTCTTTGAAAATAAAAACACGTTTTCTTAGTTAGCCCATTGGAGATCCATTTAGTCCCTCTTCTCTGATAGCTTTGATGCAAAACTTAGAGTTTTATGAAACAGCAGTAGCTGCTCCATAGTTGGACTGGAACCTGGCTTCCAGGCAGGATCCCCAGTTTCATCTCTATGCTT
This sequence comes from Heliornis fulica, assembly GCA_013399135.1. Taxonomy (NCBI): domain Eukaryota; kingdom Metazoa; phylum Chordata; class Aves; order Gruiformes; family Heliornithidae; genus Heliornis; species Heliornis fulica. The sequence goes on from VXBZ01001355.1 coordinate 304,040, forward strand.
CAAACCATTACCCCAAACAAGCCCTATCTTCTGAAAGTTTGTCTGCTTTGTCTTACACTGTGGCAGAGCTTTTCTGCCCAACATCTGATCAATCAGAGCTGAACACAATTCCACCCTTCACTTCTGGAACACTTTCCTAACTCTTTTGGCTTGTCATACCTTCAAAATTTCTTGGCCCAAAAGTGGTGAATATGTTTTGTTTTGTTTTGTTTTGTTTTGTTTTGTTTTGTTTTGTTTTGTTTTGTTAGCCTTGCTGAGAAGTGTCTGTGTTTGGGCAGGTTGTACTTAATGTAAACATAGATAAAAACAAACTAGCCTTTTGCTGACTCCAGGATTTGGTGCAGCAATGACTTAGCTGAATAAGAGATGGAAGAAGGTTTTGCGGGTAGGAGAAAGAAATAACAGGCAAATGACCTGGGAAGCGTGTAAGGCTGTGGAAGGATGAGCTGGGAGGTGGTGGAGGAAGGAACAGGAAGGCTGCCTGGCCACAGGCAGGGAGGAAGGTGGGAGGAAGGCTCAGAAGAAGATACTGCTGTTTCAGTACAGCTATCTGGGGGTGTAAGAGTAGAGCACATGCAGCGTGTAGTGACTGGGAACACCTCTGCATCTACTTGCTCCACACCTGCAGGAGGTCATGAGATGAGCTGGTCAGACAATATGGACCCAAGCAGTGAGCTGAAGACCTACCAGTCACTCTTCTCCAATTACAGTCAAGATGATGCAGACCTTGCCAGTGAGTATGGGGTAAATGAGCTAGGAACAAATGGACTATGACTGCCTGAGACTGAAGCAGCACATAAATGAAGTTGAAGAGGAAAGAAAACCCCACAGAAGGCCTGGTGGAAGCACATTTCCCTTCCCGTCTATAAAACTAGAATAATTTGGATTTTCTCTCAGGTGTTAAGCTCTTTCAATGCAGCACTAATACTGCTTAAATCTCTGTTTTGCTGGAAGACCTCATCCCAACTTGCTGAGTGCTGAGATTTCAGATATTTTTATCCTATTTTTATTTTTATGGGCATTAGCAGGAGTCAGGAAGATGTTGATGTTTAGTGAAGTCCAGACACACCACCACTGGGCAATTCTAGCTAACACCAGCACGTTAGCTCAGCAAGCCATGTTTTACAGAATACTCAAAGGATGAAGGCAGGCTCCATGCAGCACCCTCATACCTGCGGCACAGCAACACAACTGCTAGACTAAAGCAGAGCAGGGCAGATCATAGTGAGAGACTTTGGTTCAACATTCAAACTTCAGCCCATCAGGCTTTTCCTGGCTTCTGGGATCACAGCTCTGGCTCATCCTGCTGCAGTAGCCATGCAGACCCTCTTGATCACAGAATCACAGAATACTAGGAGCTGGAAGAGACCACAAAAGATCACACAGTCTAACCCCCTTGCCTGAGCAGGATCATCTAGAGTAGAACACATAGGAATGCGTCTAGATTGGTCTTGAATATCTCCAAAGGAAGAGACTCCACAACCTCTCTGGGCAGCCTGTTCCAGTAATCCGATTCTGTGGGTTTAGGAGAAAGGAAAAAGGAAAAGGGCAAGGAGGAGAAATGATGAGAAACCACTGGGAACTGGCACAATCAGGAAAGGTTTTTTCCCAGGTGTAATATTTTGGCACAGATTTCACAAGGCAGAGTGAAGGTATTTCTCTAGTGATATAACTGTACAACAGCTCACGTGCTCAATGGGACTGTTGGAGCTGCAGTAGAAGATAGTGTCAGTGACCTTGTTCGACCTCTTTGCATCTCTTTGCAACTCCTGCATCTGTGATGCAAAGACACATTGTCCTTTAAAACAAGCTATTTGCAGATACAGCAAATCTAATTCAGTGCTTCTAGGTTTTTTTATCTGCCTTTACCTTAAAACCAACTGCATGGTTCTTAGAAGTCCCAAGAGATCTCTTCTGCTACAGAAACGGCAGTGTGATTATAAAAAGATTTTCAAGATGCAGAATAAGAGAAAATGAATTATCCTTGTAAGGCACCTTGGGACAGAAGGATGCTGACAGCTGTGCACCTTGAACGATTGTCCTGGCAGTAGTGCAATGATACGATAAATTTAAGGATGGCTGGGAATTCTGAAGCTAAGCATTCTTCATCTGAAAATGCCAAATCCTCAAAACTAAAAATGCATGGGAAATAGCTGTAACGTTTTATAGCAGAACAAATTTTATGTTTTGGGGATTTTTTGTAATGTTTTATTTTGACATTTTAAAGCAAAAAAAATACCATTCTCACAATTGAATCAACTTTTTTTTTTCCAAAATGTTAACTATATTGATAGCTCTGCATACATTTTGTTAAATGGTCTAGAGAAAATTGAAATATTGTGAAATTACTTAAGAATATACAAAACCTATAAATATTTTATAAAGTTTCTTTGAGTAGTCTTTGCAAATTTCCAGTTCATGAAGGATTTTGAGATCAGATCATGATAATTCTTCCCACAGAGAAAGGAACTCTGAATGAAAAACTCAAAGACATCCATCCATATGCGAAGAAACCATTTCCCAGTATCTTTGTGAGCGTCTGGGAAACATAATGAAACCACTGACAATTAGTGGCCACCTAAAATAGTTTGCTCTTCCGCTTTGTGACTGTAAAATGCATTCATCTGGCAGCACTGCCTTTGAGGGAACTGGTTTAATGGATCCAGGGGTGGCAGATGTTACATTTGTTACAGTAACTGCAAATTAATTCTGAGAATTTTCAGCACCTTCCCAGACAATGCATCTGAGTGTGCAATTTTCACAGAGACCCTTGCTAAAGACAAGGAACACAACTGCAAAAATAACCAGAGAAACAAACTAGTAACCATCCTCACTGCAACACGCAGCAGAAAACCTGCCTTCCACTCATCTATGGTTCCCACTTGGTATTCTTCAGTTATGAAAGTCAAAATCAACTGTAGCAATAGTACATTAATTAGTTGCAATTACATATATTATTCTCCAATATAGTTTTTCGGGGAACTAAAACACTGGGCAGACTCACATGTATTTTCAATAAAAATTTAAGGTTTATAGTTTCTCTTTGCTTAAGTTGGCTGTGAGCAGTGCTGTAACAGTTATCTCAATAACCTTTACACTGTCTTTCAAGGTGTTTTTCATACCAAACTTTCATCGTCAAATAAAATGCTGCAACAATGTGGATAGTTTCTGGTCACTTGTACTTCCCCATCCTCTCTATTTATCTATTTGCCAGATAAATATTTCCTTGAGGTCTGAGAACTATCACTTTTCATACTGTCCTCCATGCCCATTTGAAATGAATCAAATCTTTCATTCCTTCTTGCCTTCACAAGTTCCATCTCAGGGGTGTACATGTTTTTTGGTTGCCTGGTTTATCTTTTGATGCCTTTACTAGGTGTTATCCTAGAAGATTTCCTACTGAGCACTTAAGGGTGTTTTTTTGTTTCATCTTTCTCATAGGTACTTTGGCCCTGCTGGGCCAGAGCCCAGCAGGCCTCAGATTCACACTGACTCCAAATCTGCAGTTTGTGTTTGCCAAGAGGAAACAAGACAACTCTTGAACCTGAGGATGAATTGTACCATAATATGATTATAAAATAATTCATTAATCTTCCTGGGTAAAATTTTACTTGAAGTGTTTATTTTTTGGGGGTTTTATTCTACTCTTTTGAAAACAACACATAATATTCACAATTGTAAAGCTAACAAGTGATATTGTGTTTCAGATTCCTGGGGACCTGTTGTGGCCTTCTGAAGATGATGTCACTCAGGCTCTATTTAATATTTCAAATATTGATTGTAATAGAATATACTGAGTTGGAAGGGACCCATAAGTATCACTGAGTCCTGTTATCAAGTCTTACTATGAAATAGTGACTGAACCCCACCATCTTGTGATTCCATTATGGGGAAATTTTGACATATAGCTTTCTAACACACTCACTGTGTGTCTACTCTAGCCCAACACACAAGACCATATACCACAGGTTTGCATATGGAATATGGGCTGGGACTTCAGAGCAGAGGCAGCAGAAAGGTAACTACACTGAAAAGAAGGTAGAAGGTGAGAAGAAGAAATTCAGAATGGTTGTAAGACTTAAACTAAAAGGAGCCATGGGCAGGGAAGACTCAAATCCAGTGTAAATCATCGGTTTCCACCATAGTCCAAACCCAGTGCTTTTGTTTTTTCTGCTAGGAATATAACAGTGCAATCTGTCACTTGCACGTGGGAAATATCTTGTGTGGTGGGGCCTGACTGTCAAAACTGAAAATAATTAATTAATTTGATGTAATCCATTTTATGTGTGTTTCTGATACAAATTTCCAAAGGACCTTTACTGCAAGAAGTCAGGCTCTGAATCCCTTTTTCTGGCCCTCTGTGTAAGAATACTGCCCACCAGACACAAAATCAAGCTGACAGTAGAAAGAGTGCAGCACTAACTATAGTTTTTTCCAGAAACTCAGATTTCAGATGGTGCCTGAATGAACCACTGAAGTGGGGTTGCAGAGGTTGCCAGAAAATTCTTTTTGCATTGATCAAATAAGGAAGGAAAAGTGCTGATTCCTGGAAAGAAAAAGAGTTGCCACGGAGTTTACTCTGCCCGATGGATAGGATGATGGAGCAAGAGAGGAAGATGATGTAAATACAGACCCTGTGTGCAAGCCTGTGTGTGCCTGAGCATGTTGGAGGGAGAGGAGGTGGGCTGAGAGAATGCCTTCCTTGGTTCTGCCAGGCTGGCGGACACTTTCCCTGTCTGATACTGTCTGCCTGTAACTAACAAATCCCCTTGCTTTGATCTTGTGGCAGTGGAAATCCGGCTAATGCTGCTGTTTTGAAAGCTTGTGGGTTCCTTTCATTATTTCATTACCTATGCTGAGTAGAAGAAACAATGTGGTTTGTTTTTTAAATTAATGGCTGTCCATTCATTACTGTGGTGACTGAATATTTTCCTCTGCTGGGTCTCTGTAAGTCCAGCCCCTAACTATTGTTCAAGGTTGGTGGGTTTCACTCAATTTCTGAGGCTCAGAGATAAAAGGAATGTCCTCCACACTGTAAATAACTTTCATAGTGGTGCCCTCTGAAGTGAATCACTGGTCTTGGGAAGGAAGTCTTGGTAAGGAATGTGCCCTTGAACCAGTCCCTGAGTCACCTTAATATCCAGCTCAGTAGCAAAGCCCAAGACCACAGGAGCACAGGCACCCAGAGAAGAGACTATCTCCATGGGACACTCTAACAAACGCAGCACTGGAGACATGGAGGGAATAAATCTGTTATGCCTTTACTCCTACCTCGCCTATACCATCCCTAACTACTACTGCTATTAACCTTTTTACATCCTGCAACTCCTTCAGCAGATATTTCAGCTGTTCCTCTCTCCTCTATTGTAGATTACTTTTTTAACTGTTTGGAGCAGGAGTAATTTTTGCTCCCCGCTTTATTGTTTGCTCTTTATTTGGGCTTGGCATTGCTGTCATAAACTTTTCAAGAATAATACAAAAGGAATGAAATCAATTTGGTGTCTTTCATCAATGATAAATCATTAACAATAAGTGATAATCTGGGGAATATTTTTAGCAGACAGCATTGTTTTCATAAGAATTAATATATTGAAAATTTTTATGTAAGATATCGCATCAGCTGAACTAATAAATTTGTGGTGCAGAATGTGCTGAAAAAAAAAAAAAGGTTTCTCTCTCATGGGAAATTTATTTTTTTTAAAGTTGTACAACACCCCCACTTCTTCTTCCCTCTTGCCTTCCATCACAGCTCTTGTGACCCAGCTCTCCAGAGTACAACTCCAGTGAAAACCCCAAGGTCCCAGAGGTGCCAGAAGCTGCACAGTCCCATGCTCCTGGCTGCAGGCGTGGGGAGACACGAGGATACTAAAGGAGCTAAACTGGGCTGAGGGTAACTTCGGAGGACACCAAGTGCCCACTTATCTCTGAGCTTGGCTGCTCAGAAGTGCATCTGTGAAAAGTGCCCTTATGATGGCTGACAGCAGCTAGGAAAAAAAAAAGCAACATTTCAGAGGCCACAAAATTACTTTTTCTAATGATCACTGAAAGCAGCGAGTAGTTCTGCACTCAGAATACAGCATACAGTATATAATGCATATTTGGATAATGGAGGGAAAAAGGAATACTAAACTGCTTTTTCCGTTCCAAAATATCTTCCAGCCTCTGTCTGGAATAAGGAAATTGTGTTTTGGAAATGGAATACTCCGACAGAAAAAAAAAAGTAATGGTGTGTAATAAGAAAAGGAAAGCAAACCAAACCAGGGTCTCCATCATCAGGAACAGTGACACACACAACAGTAACGTTGTACAGCTCTGCTGGTCGATGGAAATAAGATGAGATTGGTACAGTACTGAACAGGGTCTCCAGGGAAGTGGTCACAGCACCCAGCTTGACTGAGTTCAAGAAGCGTCTGGATGATGCCCTCAGTCACATGCTCTGAATTGGTTGGTCCTGTGTGGAGCCAGGAGTTGGACTTGAACCATATGGGTCCCTTCCAGCTCAGGAGATTCTGTGATTCTACGATAATGTTTTCTCATGCACACTTGCTGGTCCTGTTTGGGTAAGCAGCCAGGATTTCAGCCATGTCACCTCTTCAGCAACTGCAAAAGATGCTGAAATGCAACTTCTGGCTTTTCCCAGTTTTGGTTCATTGCCTCTGTGGCTTCAGGAGTGTCCCTTTCATGTTTATTCCCTACCTAGTATTGGTGTTTCAGGTTTTTATGTTTTCTGGGAACCCCAAAGATCACTGCTCAGCCCAAGTAGTGGGTATGGACTGATTCAGATATGCACCTGAAGCTTTCAGAAATGCACTGAGGAGATCTGCTTTTTCTCATCTTCCTGCTTATGGATATATTTACATTTTACATTTTCTTTTTTCTGCACAATCATGAAAGCCATTTTGTATTTGTGGGAAGGAGCCTAGAAACTAAGAAGCCCTGGACAGAGCACCAGGACACCCCATGGAGCTCACAGCCGGAGTATCTCCAAGGGCTGGAGGACTTTCGTTGTTAGTCTCCCTCCCTCCTTCAGTGGAAAGAAAATGAAGAATCTGAAGTTTGGGGTTGAAAATAAAAGTGTCATAAAGTGTTACTGTTGAGAAGGCAGGCTCAGCCAGGTTTTTCAAAACTTCCCATATCTTCCCTGCCTTTTGACAGCTTCTCAGATAACTCACATGGTGAGGCAGACATGTTGCTGCGGCAAGCACCAGGTGGAAAAAATCAAAGTAACAGCCTGTTGCAAGGCTCTTGTTAGCATGGCAAGTTTCATATGGACACCTGGTGTGCAGACACCCTGGCCTCCACACACACACCCACTCTGGCTTTTAAAGAGCCATTCAGCAATTCGCCATCGCTTCAGCGCTCCAGAAATCACTCCTGTCTGTAATCATCTTGTTTCATTCAGCAGCAAAAACACAGGGAACAAGTGAGGGTCTCTAAAATGCCAGGGTTATTGGCTAATTTTTCTGTCCAAAATACTTAGTGGGAGAGAGTGTGCTAAAGGTTTGCTCGCAAAGCTCTCACTTAGGCTGATAAGGAGGTATTCCCATAGGCAGGCAGGGCCAACAGAAGGGTGTGCAGGAGCGACTGCTCACTGCACTGTGCTCATAGCTCACAGTTTGGCACAACCAGCATCTGCGCAGCCTCCTGAGGTCTTGAGGAGTGCAGGGTGATGCCCTGAAAGCTGGACCCAAGGCTGGAGTCCTGCCTGGTTCGAAGAGCATCTGGTGATGCAACTCCATTCAGCACATTAACATAGTTTTCCCTTCCTGAATAGATTTATTTGTCAAAATAACAAACTTGGGCTCCATCATTGCAAAAATAAGGCTTTGATGCATTGTGTCACTTTGCCAGATGTTTAACAGTAATCTAAATAAATGGCTTGGTTCAGAGGTCCACAGAATATGAGTCAAAACTCATATTTCAAGAAGAAAAAATTTCTTAGGATTTCGTTGCTGCCATAATTCCTGAGCTTCCAAGGTATTTTAAAACCTGATTTGGTTAGAAAAGCTTCAGCCATTGTCCTAAACAGCTGACAGGTTCCCACCAGCCCTCCCTGTGCCAGCTGGCTCATGTATTCATGGAGTCTCTTGGCAAATGGTCAAATACAACACACATTTTAAGCAGCTGGATTAACCTAGAGATTCTTACCAGAACCTTTTCATCTGTTTTTCAGAGACAGACCACTGCCATTTAATTATACTTTAATTGAATGAAAAAACAAGTCAATACCTAATTAATTGGGGTTACAGAAGAGTGGCAATGCCCTGGATTCTGAAACACAGAATTCCAAAGAGAGCCTTGCTAATTTTAGCTACATTTGAAATTTATCTGATTTTTTCTCCCTTCCCTTCCCTTCCCCTCCCTTCCCCAAAGATAGCAGTTCTATGTTGTTGTAAAAGTTGCTGCATTATCTGCTGTAGAGATACATGTTAAAGGATGCTGGTGTTCTTGAAGTTTAACATAATTTAAAGTGTTTTCTTTTATTTTCTATCTCAGAATGTAATAAAAAAACAGCAGTAGTCTTACTTAAAATTTCAGTCTACATCATGATAGTGTTTGCTATGTTTTAAATGAGGACCACATGTTCCTCCTCAAACTTATTTAACAGCGATATCCAGATGTTCGAACCAATTATGGAGGACAACTCTACTTATGTATCCTAATAGTTAAGTATGTAACAGTTACTTATTAGAGACAACACCACCCATCTAAAACTGTGCTGCCACCAAAAAAAGGAGCCCAGAGAGGCAAAAGCTTTCTTCTAAGACCCAAGTATCACACTTCCCATCCACTTCCCTCCTTACCATGGGAGTCAAACAATATACCACATCCTATATAATTCTCAATATCTGGAAGTGCAAAGAATTTATGAAGAGAAAGGACTTTATGTCTTTGCCATGTTGTGTTTATACAGACCAGATGAATGATGTAATAATTCATTATGTTGCATCAGAACAAATAGTGCTGTTTTGTTGTGATTTGCATCCAAACTCACAGCTGAAGGTACTCTTGGTTATCATTGGCAGCTGGGTCATATCTGTTGACATGATTCGAATGCCATGAGGTTAATAATGAATTCTTTAATCTTTTAACATTTTTGCTGTCTGAACTATGTGAAGCATACCAAATAGGGGAATAATGTCTCATAAAATGGATGAGAAAGTGAACTCATGCAAATGAAGCATGTTTTCCCCTAATCAACTACATTTGTTTCTGTATCATTCAAAAGATGACTATATGTATTTCGTGTAATGGAAAATTATGGTCTGATTTGCTCATGGAGCCTTCACATTTTTCCAGTGATCTTGCAACCACATTGGAACATCCTTAGAGATGGCCAATTTTTGCATGTGAAAATACATGCCCACCACATATTTTTGAGACAAAGTCTCTCATTTATCTGCTGTTTTTCAGAAAAGAAAAAAAAAGAAAAAACAACAAAACAGAAAAAAAACCCAAACAAAAAAACTTAAGAAAAGGAGTCAATAAAGAGAAACCTGATCAGAGCAACAGGATCCATCTCTTAATTCAGTTTTGGACAAAAATCCCTAAAACAGAAAGTTTCACATAGAAAAACAGATGCAGTTGATCTATCTATGTCTTTGGTCCCAGTCTCATGAGAGTAAAAAGGAGGATTCCCACATGGGTAGACATTGAGGTGGGAGCCAAGATGTTGAATGAAATTATCTGAAATCTCCTTGAAACTCAGACTGATCCCTGTAGTGTTTGGATTGATGCTTGATGCAGCTTTGGCTTCATGATTTAAGATATACCTTTATTTTCCTTGCAAGGGTCCTAAAAGATTGCTGAGCATCAGAAAGCAGGTTGAAATTATCTTTTCTTGGTGATCATAATGTGAATTTCAGAAGGAGGAGCAAGACAAGGAATTTTGAGAGTTGGGCTGTGAAGCATGGAGGTGGGGATGTGTGCATTTGAGCACATGAACGAGGAGAAGAGATACAGTGTCATGGGAAGGGGAGTAGAGGTGACATGGCTCCTAAGAGAGAGTGATGGCTTGGCAGAGGAAGATGGGCATGGTGAATAACATACAGCTGATGTGAGAGCCACTGTGAGATTAACTACCAGCTCTCCCAAACCTGATGGAAGAGCCTCTGTTTCACCTCTTGCGGTACAGCCCTTTCTGGTTCTCTGTAACAGGCAGCCGAAGCACAGGCTAGCTCATGAGAAACAATTTGCTTTATTTTACTTCTAGATTCCTGTGAAAACAATGTGAAGGAAATACCAGCCACATAAACAGATTTTAAAAGATTCAAAGTGGTATCAATCCAAAGGTGTTCCTCTTTAACAGTGATCCTCACTTTGCTGGTTCGTACGCTCACAGTTGTAGCATTTGTAGAAGACTTCAGAGTGTGCTCATATTTGTAGAGTGTCAGATCTTCAGAGAAAGGTGTGATGTGTTTGTTTGTTTGTTTGAATGAGAGCGTGGGTTCAGTGTTGATGACGGGACATTAGGCACTTGGAAAAACTCGGAACAAGAATACTTTGATGTTCCTCAGTCTAAGTAAAGGGGACACCGGCTTTCTGAAATTGCTTTGCCTGCACACCTCAGCTGCAACATGAGGGGGACCAGATCACCCTCTAGTGGGATGAGACTGCAATTCAGCTTGCAATCTTAGTGCTGTAGCTATGAAACCATATTTCTGTTTCGTTTTGCACTGGAGATCCTTTCAGATGAAAGGTAAGATCAGATGTGTATCTGTGCAAGCAGTGTGGGAGGGCTCCTATCCTAAAGGCTCGTCAAACGTCCTCTGCTCAGAGGGTTTCTGAGTCAGAGCAGTGGGGCTTGCCCTCCTGATGCTGAAAATGGAGCTGCCTCTCTCATGTCTCTGGTTCTGAAGTATTATAGTAAGTGTGTCTCTTTCTCCTTGTTATTTTCATCACAGCACCAGGTCTAATTGAGACATGCACTGAGGAATTGCTAGACTGTGGGGGGAAGAAGCAGGCTCCAGAGAGGAGTAAGAGGCTGGGAGATGAGCAGTAGAAGTTTTCCTAATCAGAGCTCCGTGCATGAAAAAAATACCAACTTGTGAAAAACTATTTCACAAAAACTATTTCAAACTGAGTGTAGAGGAAAAAGCATACCATGAATGTTTTATTTCACAATTATTATTTGGTAATGCCAGAGCTTCCTCATGTAAGAAAAATGCAAGGTAAAACTCCAGTTGACACACCTTGGAAAACTCCTCTGCCCGGACATGAGAGGCAGCCATCGGCCCCAGCACCAGGCACACGTAGAGCACTGGCTCATGCAGAAGGGAGAAGACATACAGCACCATGAAGGTGAACAGGAGAGCCTTTCTGCAGGGCTTCTGGTGTCCACTCCTCCCCAAATGCACAAATGAAAACTGCCACATGTAGACCATGCCTCAGTCACAGGTGGCGGGAAAAGGCAATCTTTGGAACACAGTCTCTGGGAGTGGGGAGAAGCAGTGACGTGGTACAACAGGACCATTTCTCCAGGAGGAACATGAAGGTTCGTTGTGGAAGGTTGCTGACTGCAATTTCCAGTTCAGTTAGCCAGGACCTGCTGCTCTTCTTCCACTAAATTTTCACCTAGGCCATAAGTTCTCAGGAAAAGAGACTATTTCTTTGTGTGCATATGGAAAATATCAGATTTGTTTTCAACACCGTTTCAGCCCAAATAAATTGAAGTATTATGTATAATGGTAAACACATGTTGTCCCTTGCCTTATGCCCATGGTGTTCTCTAGTTGAGAAACAGCCTCCTGAAAACTGACGTCCCTGACCACTGCCCTGTCTTCACTCCAGTCTTTCAAGCCCTGCTTCAACTGAGGTATCTGAAAAACATCAGCTAGCTAATATGGCTACGTGATGAGTGGACCCAGGTGGTACATATGAAACAAAAGAAAAGAATCACATGTAGTTTGTGTGTCTCTCACCTTTGGTCCATTGTTTAGGTTTTGACTTATCACTTCTACTACTGTAGCCTCAAGATGTTGGAGACTAAACGCCTCACAGCTAGCTCTGGTCTGTGTTAGCTGATCTCCACGTGATTGTGCACATAGACATAAACACTCCAGGCACAGAAAAGACTGAGATATGCACAGGGTCAAAGAGTTGCATTTTAGTAGGTCCAACTATGTGGTCTTTTCTAGTCGCATTTCATACAGTCCATTAAACAAAAAAGTTTTGTTTTAAATCTTGACTTAGAGAAAAGGATTTATCATGGTAGAAAACAAGCTACTCTGTTAGGCTTACTGCCTTGTATTTCTTCTAGAAATGAAAATATTTGCAGATAAATCCGGCAATGTGGTGACAAAGATCTGAAAAATTACGAATACCTTCATTGATATTCTTATCTGAATTATAATGACTCAATAGTGAATCACTGAGAAGCAGCTTCTTTTTTTGTTCTATGGTTGGGAAGACTTAGGGCTTGAAAAGCCTACAGTGAAGAAATACTGATAAAATATAGCAGTCTTGAGGTCTTAGAGAATGTGTAACAAAGTTGTTTTTCAACCCTTTTTCCAGTTGTGGTCACCTAAAAAATTTCCAGTTGATGTAGACTAGCTTGTAAAGCAAAAGATAGCTTTTCTTTGTTACCTTTCACTGACCCCTCAGTAGTCCATGGATGCTGGGAAGTCTGTAGACCATAAACCAAAGATGACTGTTACTGTGCAATGTCATAGTTTTAGTTATCTGAGTGATTGAAGATTCAGAGAAGTTTGATTAGTCCTTCAAGCATTCAGAGAACATGGAAGGAGCCTTTTCACGCATAATTTCTTCGGACAGTCTTATAGCAGTTAATTGCATGGCTCTATCATCCTTGCCTACTGAAATTTGGAGCAAATCATGCTAAAAATGAGTCTCATAAATTGCCTGAGCTGTTGTCTTTACAAAATTGCTCTTTGACTGTGTGTAGCAACACTTGTGTAGCAGAAGTGGGAATAAGCTGCAAACCTAATACAAACTGTGCCCTGGGTGCCCAATGCAGGTGGGCTCAGCAGTGGACAAGGTCTTCATGAGTGTGATTGTGTGGGAAATGTTGGGAGTGATGAAGCCCTGTTTGTTCTGCTACTGTACAGCTGACTCCCACACTAAGGGGATCAATTTTGGCTGGTTCCTCAGAGAGGTCAAACCACTCCTAAAGAATTCACTTTCAAATAATAACAGTTCCCAGTAATCAGAGAAGAAAGATCAATACATTCACACCCACAAATCACAAATCACTCTGTCCCAGAGGCCCTGGAGGAGTTTTCAGGAAGGACCAAATTCCTCTGAGACACATCTGACTTTCTGCCAGAGCTGCCAGTGCTACAGGCAGAGCGTGTGCAGGTAGCATGCACATAGCTTGTTTGGTCTGGGTTTTGCAAACTGAATACATTTTGTCATAAAGAGACTCTTCGTTGTTTTCTTAGGCTCAGTGTACATAATGGGCTTCTTCAAGGCTTTTTTTTTTACCTTCTGCTGCTTTACAGTCATGAGGTATTTAGGGATTTCTTGCAAAACTTCTCATCCTACAGACCTAAGTCATTTTTTTCTGTGCTTTTCTTCTCCTTTTTTTCCATTGCAGTTTTCTGGCATGCAGAACAGTGAGCATCCTCTGAGTCACCAGCCACACGACCATGTACTATTGGTTGGACAACCTGCATTTGTATCTCTGTGCCACTTGCTTGGAGGGTGTGTGAGAAGAGTTGGGGGTGAAGAAAGGGGCAGAGGAGAGATCTCTTCAGAAACCAGCCAGTATATTTCTTTGGAGCCAGATTCAGATGCTCACTTTGAGACTATCTGCGTTGCAAGGTGGACCTCTAGGTGAGATGCTGAAAGGAACGAGTTTAGAAAACAGCAGAGGAGGCAGTGAAACGACATCAGTATGTCTATCCAGCAGTGTAATAAACCTTTGGCTGTTCAGAGAGAGCTTGGTACGCCTACCTGTGGCACAGAATCATCTATACTCTTTGAGGACTCAGCAAAAGCAATTTTTTATCATCTGAAAAATATTAAAATAATTCTAACTTGTTGCTTACAGATGACAAAGTTTTATAATTCCTGCTTCTCATGAGAAATATGTGATCGCAATGAGTGCCATGGGGACTTCAGTGGAAACTCCCTATACGGGGAGTTTGCAATTTAGCTTGAAAAGACCTTGCCAAATCAGGCCCATGCTAGAAGAATATGCTAGTGACAACTGAAAAGAATAATCTGGCTTGATAGCAGCCCCAGACACAACACATACTGTATTTACTGAAATCTCAGCCTTCTTTTACAAGAGCCTCTAGGTTAAATACTGCCTTGAAATGACTTTCCTTAACCTAAAGTCATAAAATGTATGAAATGAAACAGTTGCTGTACTGCACTGAAATGCCTGCTAAACTGTGTTGCAATTGCATGTCACAGATTAAAAGATGTGGGGAGGGAGGGAGAGTGGGAAATCAATGTTTTCTAATAGGGCCAAGTTAATCAATGAGCCATATAACCAGTTTGGAGCCATTACAGGTCAGCTTTTTTTTTCCCCCAAATGGACCTGAACAGGCTAGGCCAATGAGCTGAGACCAATGGGATGAGGTTCAACAAGACTAAGTGCACCTGGAACATAACAACCCCAGGCAGTGCTACAGGCTTGGGGCGGAGTGGCTGGACAGCTGTCAGGCAGAGAAGGAACTGAGGTGGACTGCAGACTGAGTATGAGCCATCAGTGTGCCCAGGGAGCCAGGAAGGACAATGACATCCTGGCTTGTATCAGAAACAGTATGGCCAGCAGGACCAGGGAGGTGATTTTGCCCCTGTACTCTAGTGAGGTCGCACCTCGTGTACTGTGTTCAGTTCTGGGCCACTCACTGCAAGGACATTGAGGTCCTGGAGCAGGTCCAGAGAAGGGCAACCAGGCTAGTAAAAGGTCTGGAGACCAAACCTTATAGGGAGTGGCTGACGGCCCTTGTGTTGTTTAATCTGGAGAAGAGGAGGTTATCCCTGCCTATAATTTTCTGAAAGGAGGATGTAGACAGGTGGTTGACGGTCTCTTCAGCCAAGTGACAGGTGTTAGGACAAAGGGAAATAGCTTTAAGTTGCACCAGGGCAGATTCAGATTAGATGTTAGGAAAAACTTCTTCACTGAAAGAGTTGTTGGGATGTGGAACAGGCTGCTCAGATAGGTTGACTCACCATCCCCGGATGTATTTAAGAGATGGGTAGATGCTTACAGATATGATTTAGGTGAGGACAAGTACAGTTGGACTCAACAATCTCAATGTTCTTTTCCAATTTAATCATTCTGTGATTCTGTAACTTTCATTTGAGTGACTCAGTGAGTTCCCCAGCCACCAGTTTTGCATGTTGGTCATACTCTGGCACTATGTTAGCTTTGTTGGCTCCATATGTCTGCATACCTATTTTGCTTGGGAAGGCTGGAGAAGCAGGAAGGCAGTGCCAACGTACACTGGCAGTCTACTATTAACAAACTATGATGCAGTGGAAGGAATCTGTAGCTTATATGCAGGGAAGACAGTGAAAGGAGGGGATCAGATAAGGCGAGTATGTTTCAAGAATACATAAAAGCACAGTAGACCTGAATTCTGCTCTACATTTTTCTTTGATAACTAAGGCCTTAAAGGCTTTTCTCCTTCAACAAAAATTGGAGCAGTATCTGTACTGTTCCTCATTTCACTAGGAAGGAGCAACTGGGGTCAAGATACCGCAGCTGCATCTTTTCAGCATACATCTGAAACCTGTTCAGAGGACACAGAAAATGAAGACCCTCTAATCTAGTCCAGACTTTAAAAACATAAAATCTATTTTTTCTGTCTCCATCTACTTCTTCTCTTCAGAGTGAAGCATGACACCCTGTTGCAGGGCCCATCATAGCTCATAGGTTCAGCTTACAAAGTCAGCCTGGAGAGGAGTAGAGAGAAGTGGAGTGACCCAAATCACAGCTCTAACAAGTATCTCAAGTCACTGCTGAGCCAAAATAAATTTTCCATTTCTTTCACAAAACAAGAGGGAACATTCACACTTGAGAATGTCTCCCAAATTTTTAAATTTCTGAACCAGAATTTGCAGGTTTTGTCATCTTTTCTGGTGCTCCCTGCTCCACCAGAATTTGGGAAAATGAAAATTCACCTGAAAAAAACCCTGATTTTTGTTATTATATATTTTGTTTCTGTGTCATGATCCTTTGTCCAAATGGACACTATTAGCTAAGAACCCTGTCAAATGTGAATGTAATTTATATGTAATGTCGCCTCAAGACTGAAATCTATTTTCTTCTACACCATCCATTTACCTTGTTCATTAGGTTTGTCCTTATTAGGTTTGTTACAACTCTCCCTGGTCTTAATCAACCTAATTAACATAATCTTATCTGCAGATTTATTGATTTACTATTTTCCTGATTCATAAATATATATGACAGAGAGCTTTGACGTAACCTCTGTTTAAGGTTTGAAGAATCACCAATTATCTGGACAGTTTTTGTTCCATAACAACACTGCTTCTTCTTCAACCGAACCACTCTTCAGCAGCAGAACTGAAATAAATGTTTCCTAATAGAAAGGTCTCACTTGTGGATTTGTCAGGGAGTCATCACTGCGGCCATTCAGCCAGTGTGCTGCTCAGAAGGCTGCTCAGCTCCCCAGGTTGGTGGCTCTTCGCTGTTGCACTAGTTCAATTTTTTGCCTAGGATTCTTTTTTAAAATAACCCAGTCCTCTCAGACTTTCAGGAGCAATTTCAATAACTGGCTATTCTATGGGAAATCTCCTCCTTTCATTTTCATCAAACCCCAAATAAAAGGAGGTCTAGAAATGCTAAATTTTCTGAGATATGGGGAGTGCTCACATAGAGGTCTCTTGCTAATGACCTTGGTTAAGACTTTTCAATAAGTTTTCTTTTATCTGAGTTTTTTACACAGTTTAAAAGCTTGGTGAATTTCCGTTGCAGAAACCACATAGGTAGAGTCTGCAGATTATTTAGTGTTCTACATCAATGATCATTTCAATCAAGATTTTTTGGCCAAGATGGGAGAACCCACTCTGCCCCCAGAGTTGGTGGCACCAACATTTTTCTTCAGGTAAAAAGAAAGTAAGTTTTGCTGGGCTATTTTAATTCCATGCAACCAGTTAAAAAGTTAGAAGCTGATGACAGTGGCATATCCATGATAGAAAGATATTAACTAACAATATAACCTGTATCAAATCACCTCTTAGTCGTTACCTTCATAAAAGATGTTAAAGTAACCACCATTGTCATTGCTATTGTTTATCTCAACAAATGTTATATAAAGGAATTTCAAAATGCTAAATAAAGGAATCACTAACCCCCCTCCAGTTTTCAATTGCCCTTTCCAGGCGTATTTCCCACCACTTTCACTATACAGAGGTTTTTGAGCCTCTCACTGAAAGCTGGGGGGAGGAAGGTTCCCCTTAGTAGTTTTAGGCATGCTTTGTTTTTTAGCATTGGAAAATGCTAAAAAAAACCCTGTCCAGTTATTTGTTTTTAGAAGAGCAGCAGCAGCAAAGCAAAATACAGGTAACCTCACACAGTCTGTCAGTTAAATCACTGAATATTTGAGATAATATAAAGGATAGGAATAATTAGGGATACAGAACCTCACTATTTATTCCAATTTCCTGACCATTATAGCAAAAAAAAGTTAAGCAAAATGGGGACCACAGGCAGGCAGCTTTTCATCTAGCTTCTGGAAAAGTTAAGAGCATGAAAGTGTAATAACAGATGCACAGATTGAGAACAAGGGTCCATCTAGTCCACAGCCTCCAGGGGAAACCATCAGCAGCTACCCAGGGAAGAAAGAGACAGAACAAAGTAAAGCATCGCACATCTCCAAAATGCTTTGCAGTCTCTGACTACCTTCAGGTTAGGAATTTTCTGAGCTTGATGAGGTTTTTGTGTTTAGCAATCCTCAACAGACATCTGTTCTGAATACTTGTCCAAGCTCCATGTCAACTTTTTGCATCTGCAACCTCCATTAGCAAGGAGCACCACAGATCTGCTTTCAAAGACTCCTTTGGATTCATGGCAACCCAGCAGAAAAGTTGGAGGTTGTTGAGACCAGAAGACTGGATTCGCTCTGTGGCAAATCAACTCCTTCTACCAACTATTGCACTGTTGCAAGCTTGTAGGAGTTATTGCTAGGAACAGAGTGGTGCCTGAGCCTTTTCTACTCTTTTTTGTCCTAGGGCAGCCTGGCTCTATTGCTAAGATGCCAAGCAGAGAGGTATCCACTCCCAGTGCTAGTTGATGCTACTGGTGATAGACATAAGCGTTTGAGAAGGTGATATACATGTACACAGATAACAGTGTCTGGCCTTAGACGACCTATCAGTCTCTGCAACTAGCCAATTCAGTATGCAAAGAATTGTCTAATGCTTGTCACAACTGACCCACCACCTGCCTCATGCTGCTCTCCACAGTAACATCCTTGGTGTTACTAGGTATTACAGTGTCTGGGCATCTGAATTGCACTGTGCTCTGGATTATGGAAGAAAAAAAAATTAGAATAGAAACCTGGTTGCATCACTCAGTCTATCTCTGTACAGGGAGTCATGTTCCCTGCAGCAAATGTGAGCGTACTTACAGTTTTAAATGTCTCAAGTAATTGTGCTTTCACGTTTCTCTCACAAGACTTCAAAGTAGCTCAAGATTTTCCTGGCATCCTGTCTAAATATTCCCTTCTTAATCTCATCTCATTACCTCCTAAGTAATTGTATTCTGTCCTTGGGGTCTATTCACTTTGCACATTTACAGACTGATACCCAGTTCCCCTGAGTATAAACCTCACTCTGAGGCAAATGACACATTTTTACATTTGAAATCTTTCCTTCAAACTATTCACAATTATTCTTGCAATCTCCCATACTACTGTAGCTTCTATAGATAGATCAGAAGGTAGGTTTCTGACTTCAGAGGATTGCAACCTACTCTGCCTTCTTTTGCCTTTCTTTGAGCTCTTGTCAACCTACACCTAATTCAAATACTCTTTAAATGCCTTCAGTTTGTGAGGCTGGGATCAATACACAAAGTAGAAAAGAAGGAAATGGAAAGGAAAATACAATGGGAAAAAGAAAATATCCAAAAGTCAAAAAGCCCATAGTCTGCTGTTAAGGGAGATTTTTCAACCCTTTCATAATCTGTGGCTGTTTTCCATTTTTCAGATGTAGTAAGTTTAAAGTATTCTTTTTCCCTTTTTGTAATTCCACTTTATAGAAGCAACTCTAATAATTCTTCTTCATTTATTACCTTTTTTTGCATCAAATTCTGAAAACAGTTCCTCTCCCTTTTCCCTCACCTAAGATTTTCTGTGACATGCTTACATGATTGTAAGTGATTAATCTTTCTGGTCTTATTTTCATCTCCCCTGAATGGCTTCCAATTCACTGTGAATTATTTGATATTATGGCAAAATGTAATCTAAGCTTGCCGTTTCCCTGGCTTTCTAGCAAATAGTTTACTGAACATGAAATATGGACATACTAGAGTGAAGGGGATATTGTAGGGTTATGGTGCTCATCCAGTTCCCTACAGGCTTGAGAGGGTGGGTTGGTTTAGCAGGGAAGCGGTCAGTGATGTTTCTTGTTTCTGCCTGAATCCAGAAAGTGCTGGACCACACTCTTTATTCAGCTGCAAAGCTGGTGGTTGGGCTCTGGGGCTTACAATCCTGGGACAAGTTCTGCTTTCCAGGTGCTGCTCAGAATCCATCAAATTGGAAACAGTGCAGACCACGCTCAAACGCTTGACCTCACTGTGGACTAAAGGGAAACTTCTGTTAAATAGTCTACATGAGCCAGTACAATCCAGTTAAAATATGTCCAGTTACATAAGATCTCATGGGGAAGATGCTGGACCAATTAAACCTGAAGACACAAGAGAAATGTGCTTTAGTTTTCTTTGGGTCACAGGTGTTGTGGGCTCACAACTGCTTTCCATTGTTGTAACAATCACAAGGTGAAATTCCTGCTCATCTACAGCCTGTGCTCACTTGCTAGGTTGGGATGGATGTCATGGGTAAATCTGACTCTAATGTTGTTTCCATTGTCTGCAGTGCGGATGTCCTGGCTCTCAGCAGCAGAGTGAGACACTTTCTCTTTCAGAAGGGATTTCCTTCCATGACAGCCTTCATGGTGCCCATTTTCAGCTCTATCCCCTGCACAGCTTAGCAGTCACATGCTGCAGCATCAGTAGCAGGGGCCACCCAGGGCTGCAGGAGCAAAGCCTTGGGCTGTGATCAGCACAAGCCCATTGCGTGAGAACCTTGCTCAGCCCTGAGCTTGTTTGAGAGGAGTAAGTGTGGTGAGTGGAGCTCCCAGGAGGACCTGGGGCTTTCTGGAGATAGTGGAAGCAAGAACACTGGTGGCACAGAGGAAAACATCTCCCCTGGACACAGTGGAGCTGCATTATTTTCAATCAGTTGAGGATTTAATCTCATGCTTGAAGTACATCCTTAAACTGAATGAGAACAGCATTGCTAAATGCCTTCCTGTTTAAATGATGAACTCAGTGGCTGAAAGAATATAAAATATTTATGATATGGAGGAAGCAAATGCGGTTGTTAAGGTGAAGCACAGTTGAAATAAGGATACAGAAGGAATCTGAGTCCTCTTCCCTTTTCATTGCCTCAGCCCAGTCTTACTTGCCCTGACATTACAGTGGGGTAACTCCACTGCTTCCACTTTTTTATACCAGTGCAACTGCAATAAAAATTAAAATTTTACTGTATCCCTTTTTAAATAGAAGTGCTGAATAAAGAGATTTAGAAATTCTTCTCCACAATTTCATGCCTAACCTAGACTTTTACATGGCCTTTTGGCCATGAGCAGCTGTCTCAGTCCCTGGCAAGACCCAGCCACACCACGGTGTCACATCAGGCCCCTTCAGTGGACAGACACAGATACTCAAACATTTTGTGCTCCCTGTCCTGTGGCCTCCTAATATCAATTCTGTCGTCAAATGCTGTAATAAACTCTATGAATCCTTGTTGGCATGTGCCTTTGAGAAACCAATCCTCCCCAAATTACTTTGAAAGAGAATTCTGTGGACAGACAGTGAGGCATCTGCCTGCAGAGCAGGGTCTGGGTCAGTATATAGCAGATTGCCCAAGTAAAGGATATTCTGTGCACTGGTACTTCCAGCTACTACATGCCACAGAAGACAATAAATTTACAGTTTATCATTATTGTTTCATATTTGCATACCTTAAAACCTTTTTAAAACTTTGCCTAATTCTTCTGGCTTCCAGTGAAATCAGACAGCATGGGACCAGCCATGCACTCTACAAAAACATCAGACCATGCTCTCCAGCCTACTTTGGTGAAGCCTTAGTTCACAGGGGATGACAAAACTAGTTCCAAGTCACATCAGGTCCAACCTCTCCTTTCACAGCCTTTATTTTTAGTTCAATTTTGAATGCATTCTTTCTATCATATTTTTTATGCTAGCCACATATATGACAGATATTGTTTTTAAGCCCACAAAACTCAGATAGGCACCAACTGCCTCCTCTCTTTGCTATTTAGTGGGACTGTAACTGGTGAAAGATTATGCCATTGGCTGCACAGACAGCTGAAGTATAAGGGATTTTTACAAGTTTTCCAACATCTGTGATAGGAATTCCTTGGAAAAGAACTCCCTTTCGAAGCTACTGTGGGGAACAAATCAGTTTATGCAGAAGTGTCACAGCTGAAACACTTCTAACAGAAATCCATATTTCTATGACTTTAGCTGCATTTCTCTTTCTATTGAGTCTCACTACAGAGTCTGGCTGGAGATCTGTATCTAGTGGAGTCCCTTGAGGGTTGCTGCTGGGACCAGTAGTGTTCAATATATTCATTGATGAGGGAATAGAGTGCACAGTCAGCAAGTTTGCTGCTGACACAAAGCTGGGAGGGGTGGCTGACACACCAGAAGGTTGTGCTGCCATTCAACAAGGTTTAGACAGGCTGGAGAGCTGGGCAGGGAGAAATTGAATGAGATTTAACAAGGGCAGTGTAGGGTATTGCGTGTGGGGAGGAACAGCCTGAGGTACCAGTATAGGCTGGAAACTGACCTGTTGGAGAGCAGTGTAGGTAAGAGGGACCTAGGGTACCTGGTGGACAGCAAGATGCCCATAAGCCAGCTGTGTGCCCTCATGGCCAATGGCATCCTGCAATGTATTTGAAGAGGGGTGGCCGGTAGGTCAAGAGAGGTCCTTCTCCCCCTCTACTTTGCCCTGGTGAGACTTCACCTGGAGTATTGCATCCAGGGCCCCTCAGTTCCAGAAGGACATAGAACTCCTTGAGAGAGTCCAGCACAGGACCACCAAGATGATGGAGTGGAACATCTTCCTTATCAGGACAGGCTGAGGGAGCTGGGTCTCTTTAGCTTGGAGAAGAGGAGACTGAGGGTTGACCTCATTAATGTTTATAAATATGTAAAGGGTGAGTGTCAGGAGGACAGAGCCAGGCTCTTCTCAGTGATGGCCAGTGATAGGACAAAGGGCAATGGGTCCAAGCTGAAGCACAGGAAGTTCCATCTGAATGTAAGGAGAAACTTTTTCGCTGTGAGAGTGACAGAGCACTGGAACAGGCTGCCTGGAGAGGTTGTAGAGTCTCCTTCTCTGGAGACATTCAAGACCAATCTGGACATGTTCCTGTGTGGTTTAATCTAGGTGAT
Organism: Heliornis fulica; assembly: GCA_013399135.1. Classification (NCBI taxonomy): domain Eukaryota; kingdom Metazoa; phylum Chordata; class Aves; order Gruiformes; family Heliornithidae; genus Heliornis; species Heliornis fulica. Next base: position 326,679 of record VXBZ01001355.1, read on the forward strand.
CTTGCTCAGGCAGGGCGGGTTGGACTAGATGATCTTTCAAGGTCCTCTCAAACTCCTGACGTTCTGTGATTCTGTGATTCTCTGATTCTCCATGTCAGCAGGTATGATTGTTGATCTCGCTGGTACAACAAAGGCTATGACAAGCCAGCCAAAGGGGTGTGTAGGGCTGCAAGCACAACTTCCCCTTCTGAAAACCATGTGACAGAGTGACAGCAGGGATGCTGCAAAAGGGGTCCCACACCTGGGGTCTGTCACTTCTCTCTTAGTGGTGTGTATTGGGAAGTTGTATGGAGTGACCTTGTAATCCAAACAGCAGGAGGGTTGTCCATGTAAAAGCATGCATGCAAAAGTGTGTGTGTGAAACCAGAACGTCCCTGGATTAGCTGCACAAGGTTGGTAGGAAATTTGCAGGTGTTTGCAGAAGTTTTGTGTTTAGTATTGCAGTTATCTGTTGTGTTGCTGATATTGATTCTGAAGGTATAGTTCACTCACTGACAGTTAACTATGAATCTTTTATAAATCTTTTAAAAAGTACTTTGATTCCAATTTGGCATGAAAAAAATTTCTCAGCTCGTTTTTTATGTTGCAGGTTCACACTCTGTGTGATTTTGAGCAGAAAGTGATTTAGGGTCTGCTTACTAGTTACAGCTACCATTTAGAAAAGATACTACTAATGCAATACCCAAGCATTCATCACAAATGTAGCAAAGCATGTTTTATATCCCTTTTCACCACCTTAGTAAACACTACTATTTATGAAGTAAAATGGATACACACATTCCCTGAGGTTCATTTTTTGAATCAGTGACTGCATTAGAAATTCTGTTATAACTAGTGCTGCTGCAGTTCCCCTTACCTGGAGATTTAAGACAATGCAGATACACACTAACACAGCTGGTTACTGCCACCCAGACCCTCTGTCTCTGCTAGCAGGGCTCAGACTTTCCTTAAGGAATTAATTGCATAAGTAAATAAGTGACAAATGGGAAAATACAGCCAGGTGCCACATCAATGAGATATTGCTATGCAGATTTTTTGGGTAATGCAGGGGTAAAGATGGATTGTTTGTAAAGTATCATTAATTCTTAATTTTCCTTATCCATTTCCACCACATACTAATATGATTACTTTCTCTATTTAGAGCATATTCTTTCAAGCAGACCAGAATCTGCTAACACAATTTCCTTTGGATTCTCAAATGCCTAGTTTCAATTCAATAAGAAGTAGGATGTGTATAGGTAGCATGTCACATACTTTGTTCCTTTTAACATAACTTTTAAAGTGCAATAAAAAGTAATTTCCCTGCCCCATTGGGTCTTCAATCTAATTAGACAGCAGTCAATTGAAAGCTAATGGACTGGTAGGTCTATTACCTTAAAGAACCCAGGCAGATTTTGAATTTGTCTCTATCTTCATTTTTTGTTACTGTTTTGTACTTTACCTTCTCATGAGCAAAGGCTTCAGCAAAGGACCTAAGGAAGTCATCTGGGTCTCCCAGGACAGAGAGGCGTATGAGGGTCGCACAAGGCAAAGAGGATGGTTGGCCAGAAATGTTATGTGAGGTTTATATGTTGAGGGAAACACAGGTGAGTATTTCTGATTTCTGTACTGGTAGAAATAATATTGAAAAAATAAAGGAAAATGTCATGAGGATGATAAAATCTATGGAGTTACTCTCAGACAATGAAAAACTGAGGTAAATCCTGGAAAAGGAAAGAACAAGAAGGGTACAAGAGAGAAATATAAAATGTAATGACTTACAAATGATACAGAGGACCTGAGAAAAAAAAAAAAGAAACTATTCACATTTTCTCACATGAGCTTTAGGGTACTCAGTGAAATTGGAAGGTAAGGGTTTAAAACAAAAATAGTATTTTACAGAGCTCAGAATACAATGCAGAAATTGTTGCTCTCAGATGGTGTAAGGAAAAATGCGCACACGATTTCAAAAGGAATTCTGCAAATTAATCAGAAATAAATCTATTGATATTTTTCAACTATAAGGTTACTAATGCAACCTTAATGCAACAAGTTCCCCAGCTATCGACATCCAGAAGCTCCACATGAATGCTGTTTGCGTGCCTGGTGTCTTCTACTCTTTAACTTTTTGAATACTCTGAAAGACTATTGAGAAAGAAAGATGTGTGTAGCTTTAAGAAAAAATTGCATTGAATCATGTTCCTACATTTATTGCACTTCCCTGGCAGAAAAATGGGAGCTGAAAGGATGGAAAATTCCTTTCAAGATGCAGGTGTTTGAAATGATTCTTTGGGCCAAGTTTGACCTCAGGGATTCCTTTGGTCTTATCATGGTCCAGATGTCAGGGGAATGATGGTGTCTCCCCCCTCACTTCTAGTGCTACAGATCACCCCTAAGTCAGTATTATCTCTGAAATTTCAGAGCCATTGGTGACTTAAAAGCACAAAACCACTGACAACTAAGTGTGACTTAGTGATTTACCTCCTGCCTGTCATGCTTAGAGAAGAGCCAGAGACTCTCTGATATCTGTTGCAACAAGTCTGCCACTGACACAAGTGAAATCTGTAAACAACTGCTCTCCTCCACAAAAATCTCAGGTTTGTTTCTTCTGTCATTCACTACCAAAAGCAGCTAATCCCCACCCAGCAGTCACCACGTGCATTGGCTTCGCTTGCTCATGGCTTTATTGCATATCCCACATAACACTGATAGCAGTTTCCTTCCTCTAGACAAAACATTTGCAATTATCTGATTTGTCCTAGCAACAAAAATAAAGGTGCCTGTTCAACCTGTCATATAAAATGATCTGAAAATTCTTTACAGATACTGAAGAAAAAAAAAAGGGTCTAGAAGGACTGCATGAAACATCAAAAGAAAACAAACAGGTCTTCCTTGGTTTTTCAGTTGGAATTTCAATGCATACCATGTTTCTTTCCAAACCACATTTTATTCTTTATTAAGTATTTGGAAGACTCAAAATGACATGTTTCTTCTGGATGTGATGTTGCTTTTATAGGGATTTACTTGATATCATTTCTTCTTTTGCCTGATCTTTTACGCTTTAGAAATTTAACCTGCTCATCCTACACCAAATTCTAATGAAAACCTAATATGGTAAAAAAAATGTTTAGTAGGCCAGAATACTCACTCACATTTTTAGAATGGTTATAATGCCAGTTTTTCTCTGACATTGTATTTTTTTAAATTTTTGGTGCACAGGTGCTGGCAAACGAGCCTTTGTGAAACCTACACACATAAATTCATTTATCAATACTCTAATTTCAGGTGCAGAAATATGGAATGTGAATATGGAAAAATGTACTTATTTCATGCATAACTTTTGACTGCTGTAATATCTCTCTTTTATTTTTTCCCTATTAAGGTAGCTTGTGTTTTAAACCTTGCTCTTTCATATTTTTGCTTACAGCTCAACTGTCTCTTTATGCACGCCCTATAGCTGGGGAGTTACAGTGTCTCAGAGGTCTGTTGTTAGTGACAGAGTACAGCAAAATATGTGCCTGCCTGTTCTGCATCACCACTCCCTACCCCTGACAGAGAAGAGACATTGCTTGGAGAGAGATCCTGCCAAACACTGTGGGCAGGGCAGTGGGGAGGAGTGGGCAGGAGGCTTCCCGGGCTCTGCTCACCTACACAGGCTGAGAGTCAGTACCCTTTTCCTGAGCTGGAGAGTGGTTTCTCACTTGATCAGACTTTTCTTCTCTCTTGTCATTTGTGGTTGCATTTCACATTCCTCTTTACCTTTATCTCCTGTTCTAACATATCCCCGTGTTGCTGACAGCTGTTTTTTCTGTAATTCAGAAAACAAGTTAATTTTATTTCACTGTTTTGGGGAAAAAAACAAACCAACCCCAAAACAAACAAACAAACAAACAAAAAAATATTAAAAAACCCACCTGACAATTTAAAAATACTGAAGCAAAATGTTTTAGTCTACTCCAAAACTTTCTAGGTTTTTTTCCCATTCAAAGATAGTTGTTGAATTTGGTATAAATTTGCAAATACTTTTGGTTTCCCCCAAAAGTCAGTAATTGCTGTATTTACTGTGGAAACAACACAGCTAATCTCACCCTTCACACTGATTATGACATGACAGGTAGCTTTTTAAAATGGAAATAGACTTCACTTTCCTAAAGTACTGGTAGAAACGTAATAGTTTAAAAATCTAATCTCTTCTCACTTTAGCCTGGTAAATCTCCTAGTGTCTTCAAGGGGCTCTGAATGAAAGCCTTGCATATTTCTTTCCTTTTGCCATGAATCCTCTTTCCACTGAAAACAGTAACAAAGGTCAAATTTGTTCCAATATGATATAGATTAAGTGTCTGAGATGCACCATGTACTTTCAGTATGTTTGATGAAAGTATTCCTTTGACAATTGAATTTTCATGAATTTTTGAATCTACTTCCTACTCCAAAAATATTCAAGAATAGTTAAAAGAGACATGAATTGTATCTTTCAAAGGAGAGTATACATGTACAGGTGTAAATATTGAGTTGTCTGCCCTCCATTTCATACAGTAACGAATGGTTATGTTGATTCAAAACTAACTCAGAAAAAAAGAGATCAAAAATTTATGTGACTAGACAAAAGGGGAGGGTAGTTCAGACAAAATAAATTTCTCAAAAAAAATATACCTATGGTGGCAGGAGGAATTTAGACTACTGTTTGAAAAAACCAAGTTGCAATACCATAAATATTTTCAGCTTTGATATGAAGCCAAAAGCTTTTTTATGCAAATATGTCTATGCAATGAGGGACCTGCAGATCAAACACCTCATCTCTTAGATGTCTCATACAGTCTGGTTTCACCAGCTAGTCTCTATTCTCCCATGATTTGAAATAATGTTGTTTGCTTGTTCCATGTCAGCAAAGGATTATGGATTTTTTCCAATCCTAATTTTAGCTAATCAGATAATGGACACAGGATCAGTATTTTGCCTGTGAAATTCTATTACATTTATGACCATAGAATTGTTCATTTTATTAGTTAAACTTGAAGGTTCTGTTAATCCAAAATTTATTAAAGACAAAAACACTTTTTCAACTGTGATTTTTTTTTTAAATCACAGTTTTAGCAATGTTTTACCTTTTCTTCTTGCTATTGTTTTGGCTTTTCATGGTGTTTTAGCATTCTAGTAATATATGATACTTTGTTCGGTTCCTTTCCCACGCCAGAGAGAAGTTACAAGAAAAAGTCTGGAAAACATGGAAATTCAAATTCTCCATTTATATCAGAATTTGTCCATTTAGAGATTAATTCATTGCAACCTGGAATTTCATGGAAGAAACTTTGGAGAAGAGACAAATCAAAGGACTATAAATAAGACATGTATTTTAGCACTGAAAGTAACTAATTATTGGAAGACCTTATCCTCTAAAGAGGTTATATCTTTGTTGGAAGTTTTTATTTGCAACAAGAGTGACCCTGATGCAGGTGAGTGTCTGTCATGTGTTAAGGTAGTGTATGTCTAAGTGAAGACTGAGTAGGGAGAGCTGTGAGGAAGCAAAAGTGTGTCATGGGGCCTGGGATGGATGGTCCTGTATACACTCAATTTCCTCATAACATCTAATACCAATGTGCATTCACTGCCAGTGACGTTCCCTCCCAAATAATACAGAAAATTTGTAAGGATGAAAAAAAAAAAAAACCCCAAAAAACTCAAAATAGCTCAACCCAGTGTTTAATGAACACAGGAAAGTTTGAGAACAGTCCAGATTTCAAAGAGATACTTAACTGCATTCTTCAAATATCTCTGTGAAACCCAGCTACACATCACACAGAAATGGTATACTCATTGTGCGGGGATCATTTCTAACTGGAATTTGGCCAGACCTTTTTAAGCAGAAAGGCAGGCAGGGGAACAATCCTGTCATTAAATGTCCTTGTCATTTTATCTTCATTCCTCTGATTCGTTGCAGATGTTGCTTTGGAAAGTGTTTTAGTGCCTTTCTCGCTTCAATTACCATCAGTTCACACTCAGTTCATAATGGCAGAATAATTGAGCAGGGGACTAGTTCACCATCCTTGTGGATCTTTTTGACATCTTCTTGTGGTTCCTCTATTTCTTTATCTTGCATCAGATTTTTGCTAAGAAGACTAAATTTGAAAGTGTTTAAAGGTTTGAAAAAAAAAGGACATAGATTGATTACTTTCGTAACTTTATTTCAACATTAGATTAACTTTTATGGATTATAATGACAAGCTCTAAGCAAAAAGAAGATTGTAGCAACTCTGAGATGTATGACAATATGAAGTCAGCACAGAGTGTAATTCGCAATTATTTTTTTTTCAGGAAGGTCAAGGTAATAAAACAATATCAAGTTTTTTAGGCAGATTACATTAGAAAAGCTCTATGTGCATGAATTTACAGTGTTTACACTAGACAGTAAAGTCAACAAATCATTTATTGTTTGTATATTTCCTTACGCTTCATTTATTGGGGAAAATTATTACTAATAATATAAAAGATATTATAATATAATATTAATAAGTGTTACAAAGATATCTTTCTAAGTATTTTAACAGTAATTCAAGAATATCCTTTTTCATCATTTGCAGCCATAGGTTTGTTATTCAGCTAGTGTAATTCTATTGTTCAGTGTAACTCACTGACCATGATAAAATATTAGATTAGCCATAAACCAATAAAGTTAGTTTTTCATAATCATTGAAAATTAAGTAAGAGTAAAGGTGTTATCAAGACACTTTCAGAAGCATTTTAATTACTCTTCTGTAATAATATTTCTAAATTGCAACCAAAAAGTTGGTTTCTATGGAGAACTGGAAATTGTAATTGCAATGTGGTGATCTGGCAGTCTTTCTGGAAACAGATCAAGAGAGAAATAATTATACAAGACTGTCAGAGCTTCAGTTTCAAAAAACTGAGCTCATTTCTGAATCTGGCAGACATTTCTTTGCCAGCCTAATGAAATATCAACTTTTCTGTGTGTTTAGTTTTAAATGAGGTAGAATGTTGTATTTGTTATGTCCATATGTTTGCAAAGACAAATATTTTTCCTCCTAAAGTAAGCAAGAAAAATCACCAAAACATTCCAGATCGACCATCAATGAATACAAATGCACAAACGCAATTTGATTTTTGGAAGACAGTTTACATAAGCTTTTTTTAACTTTAGATTTATAAACAGATACCTGGGTACCTTTTTCACAGTGTCATGGACCCTCTTCAGAGAAGATGTTATGCCCTTTTAGGTCCTTGATTCTCACAATGGCAAAAAAACAAGTCACGATTTTCCTGCTCTTTCTTCCACTGCCCTTTGGCTAAAAACTAAGGGCATTTAGAAAGAGAGGAATTTTCTTTTGCTTACTTGGGTTGCGTAATCCTCATAGCACTGAACAGGCTGTTCTGACAACATTTGCATTGGCAGTGGACAGAAAGAGCCCTCTTCTGACCAAGTAATAGTCTGAATATGATCTATTCATGGTGTTCTCTTTGCATTCAGTTTCACTGACAAGACAACCTGCCTTTCCTGAATCCTCTCATCCCCGTCCACCTCTGACTAGGGAGCACATAGCCTCTCTGACGTCTGTTCTCCTTGAACCTCTTGCTGGTCCACAAGCTCAGTGATGGTATCAGGCTAAGAAAATGCTGCTCACACACCTTCAAGAGTCTTCCTAACCTTATATATTCCCATCAGTGTTCTCAGCCAATCTCAAGGAGAAGGAACCTGCAGAGTTCCAATCACCGGGCGATATTACCAATGGCTCTGGCGTTCCTGTGGTCCTGCAGGACAGAAGGGCCTTTTGCCAGCAACTAAATTAACCCCTTGTCTTTGGCTTTATTACATATGTGAATGTGGGAGCCATCCCATAGGCAAATCTTGAGAAAGTGCCTTGAGGACTGAAGCTCTCATTCTGCTTTCTCTGTAACACATCCTTTTCCTCTCACCGCAGGCCCTCTTGCACAGGCACTTGTCCCCTAATCTTTCAAATCCAGTGCCAGGAGTCTTTTCCATGCTCCCTCCATTGGCACAGCCCCTGTAGAATTTGACACTGTTGTCAGGTAAGTCAGGGATTTGTTGGCAATTTCAACTTTTCCCCTGAATTTCTTTTTATTTGCTTTTACCACTGAGAAATATGGGGAACTTCAGTCCTCCCCTGTAGCTACAAGTAACTGAAATTTTCTTCCCCAGCAGGAGACACAAATTTAGCTGAATTCACATAGCCCTGTTGCTTAATATTTCCAATGGCTTTCAGATAGCTCGTATCTTGGAGTTTAAAGCTGCTCTCATACCTGCAGAGATTTTTTTGCACCAAGCAAACAGAGTTCAAACCGAGTTCTCTGTCTGCAGTATTCACTACATCATCATCAGGCTCCTCGTTGTCTGGGTTGCAAGTTGGATGAGGCTGGCTTTTTTCTTTTCTTTTCTTTTCTTTTCTTTTCTTTTCTTTTCTTTTCTTTTCTTTTCTTTTCTTTTCTTTTCTTTTCTTTTCTTTTCTTTTCTTTTCTTTTCTTTTCTTTTCTTTTCTTTTCTTTTCTTTTCTTTTCTTTT
>VXBZ01001355.1:336389-407609 GCA_013399135.1 Heliornis fulica
TTTTCTTCTCTCTTTTTTTTTTTTTCTTCATATCCCAGCTTCTAACTTATGCCCAAAAATTCTCCAGGGACAGAAAGTGTCTACAAGACTTTAATGAGGAGACTAGTCTTGGATAGGGAAAACTTTTCCTAACCTAGTGTTTAAAGACGCAGTTCACATTTAGCTACAGAAGTGCTGAAAAATGTGTTTCTATAAACTCATTACAGTCCCATTCTCTTTGCATTGCAATTAAAATATCAAGAGGGGTTCAGCAGAAGAAAAGTCCTTATTTACCACTTAAACTGTATTTCTGTTGTGATTCCATTATAAGAAAACCTTATTTTTATAAGGAGCCTGATAGGATATTTTAAGTCCATATTTACTTGAGCTTAATGGTTACCTATACAGTCCTAATCTTGATAATTTGGTCATGCTTTTAACTGTTGCTCATGTACCGTCTTAATATTTCTGTATGTCTTTTACACAAATAAAGTTTATATATCATGAGCTAAGCTGGTTTGTCTCTTCAGCTATATAATATATATTAATATTGAAATATTCTGGATATGCATGAAAAATTAAAAAAAATAATATATTATCCTGAGAGAGCATTCTTAATGCCTTTGCCTGAGTTTTGAACTGTGGAAAAAAATATTTATATATATATAGAGAGAGAGACAGAGAGAGAGAGAGCGCGCACGCGCAAGAGAGAGTGAGCTAAACCCTTTACCAAAAAGTAAAGGTACAAAGGGGCTTTGTGTTGAATGTGTAATGCACAGCTGGGAAAGAACCAACACCATAGAAATATTAATATTCTCCATTCGGTGATACTGCCTGTGCCACTCAGAGTGGCACGGAAAATACGATGATTCAGCTATTGGGCCCAAGTCCTTCACACTGCTTTGCAGAAGAGTAACTTTACTCATGTTAATCTTCTCAGGGAACCTCATTGTACTACTCACATGCATAAAAATTACTCCCGTGGAGATATAGTGGAGTGATTGGGCCTAGAGTTTTAAATGGACGATTCACAGAAAAATTCCCAACTGAAATATGGGTTTCAAATATTTTGCTGCTCTTTGAGGGCATCCAAGTTCTAAAAGCTTTTTGGGCTATGTATGAAAATAAAGAAGGTGATGCATATATTATGCATAGATTTTTCAGAATTATTCTGTTGTCATGTAGAGAATTTACTGACTGAGCTTCCTCACACAGTGAGAGAAAATTGTTTCCCTGTGGCTTTTTCTATTTATTATCATCTTCACCTTGGGAGTCCAAGTTATTCTTTAATACTTCTCTATAATGTTTCTTCTCTCTATAATAAGGGCAGGACAGGATGGAGGAGATTACTTTTGATATTTATATTATTATTATTACTGCACATGTGATTGTGTCAAGCTGTAAATTCCTCCCTAAATTTTTTAAATCCCTCTGATGTCTGACAAGGAGTTGGAAATATATAAATGTTAAATTTTATGCTTTTTTCCGTGTTACCGAAGTCTGCAGTTCTATTATAAACTGTCATCTGTAATATAATCAAAGGAAAATTGGTAGGAAACCTTATTGTAGTCCAAGGAACATTCCTTTTTACATGAATTTATTGACTTTAATGGGATTTAGACTGTCTGGTTCAATTTGGAGCTTCTAGCAAAGCTGGGACAGACTGAGTCAGAAAAGAACTAGGTTGTTTATGGGATGTCCCCAGAATTTACCTTGATTTTCACTGGTGTGCAGTGTCACAAAAATACTTCCCCATTGAGTCAGAATATTTTGGTTGTTACAAATGTGTCTATACCATCTGTAATGTGGTGTTTATACCTTTCTTATTGCTGACTGACACCACTATCCATTTACAGATGAAAAACAATAGTACCAAATGAAGGTTTGTATTGATCTGCTTGGCTTCCTTCTATCTCTTTGCTTTTCTCTTAGTGCTTGGCTTTTGACAGAATTTCTTATTTGGAGTTGTATAATAACAATATTGAACAAATGTTGTACAACAGCTTGAGGGAGTGTTTGTCCTGGACCAGGTACGATGCGTAGGAAGGCACGGTTCAAATACAGAGTAAAGCTGTTGTCTTTGCCCCATGAAGCTTAAAGGTTTTTTTTAGCTGGTAGCTGCAGTACCCTGCTCTGGCAAGAGCAGCTTCTGTTTCCCTGAGCTGCACAGTGTGGAGCAGCAGGACCTACTCTTCCCAGGAATGCTGGAACTTGCACTTTTGCCAAGAGCACAAACTACCAACTAGTCCATGGACCTCAGAATTAAAGAAGGCACTTGCTCCTGATACCACTAGGAGTCAATACATAGACAGCCATGCATTAAGAAGAAAAGCTGTTACTGGTGGTAGGGTAAAAACTCAAGAAAAGACACAGGCAGAGGGTCTGGGACCTGCTTGCCTTGAATGCATGTGTATTTACCAAAAATCATTACAGATAAACCTGAAAAAAAAGAAAAAAAAGAATAGAGGGAAAACCTGTGGTTCTTCCTTATCCATCTGAATGCTCTGAACATTCTCACTGCTTGTAAGTTGGTCTGCTTTCAAAATATAAGATTGGAAAAATGCACTAGGGAGACGTGCTTAGGGACATTGAGGAGGTGCATCCGGGCCTTGGACAATGCTCTAAATACTTGGCTATCATGTCAACAGTGAGTGCTGAAGTTCCATATCTGGTGGGGTTAATGAGATTAGTGAAATGTGAGAGATCACAGAACAACAGAATGGGAGAGGGTGTAAGGGAGCTCTTAAGATCATCTAGTCCATCACTCCCAGTCAAGCAAGGTCAGCTAGAGCCAGTTGCCCGGAACTGTGTCCAGATGGCATTGGAATATCTTCAAGCTTGGAGACTCCACAACCTGCTTGGACAACCTATACTACTGTTTGATCACTCTCACAGGGAAAAAGTGTTTCCTGATGTTCAGACAAAACCTCCTGTTATTCAGTTTGGGACCATTGCCTCTTCACTGGTTACTGGGTGATACTGAGAAGAGCCTGACTTCCTCATTTTCATTCCCTCCCTTCAGGTATTTATGTACAGTGATGAAATTCCCTCTGAGGCTTCTCTTTTACAGGCTGATAAGTCCCAGCTCTCACATCATCTCCCCACATGGAAGACCCTTATTCACCTTTGTGGTCCTTCACTCGCTTTGCTCCAGTAAATCCCATATCCATTAGGTGCCAAGACTTTCAGACAAAGAGAAGAGAGCTTCATGGACTGCTCACCTTCTGAATGGGCCTGATTTTCTTATGCAGTCATTGAAGAGAAGTCCTGAAGTCTAGCTGGGTGAAACCTCTGTGGACTTTTAAAGGTATTGGGAGTCTCTTTCTAATTTCAGGGAACTTCTTCATTTATTTTAGGCTAGTAGAATTGTTCGCCTCTTCTTTCCATCCACCCAGTGTCAGGTACCTACATTTCTGTGAGCCATGTCTGAAATGCTTAACTAGAGAATTAGACCTGTCAGGTTGTGTCTTGTCCAAAATGTGAGACAATAGATAACAAATACCAGCCCACAGAGGAAAACTTGGAGGCAATGAGACAACATTGGTCTGACAGTTTGGTCAGCCAATGTCTGAGCTCTTCATATCTGTATCACTCCCTAAAATTTATATGGGTTCAGCAGTAGCTTGGGAACATTACTTTCAGGTGCTGTGTTAGTTGCTTCTAAGTTGTCTGTCAAGTCCTGAACCTTAAAATGATTCTTCGTAAACTGAACCCTGCCCTTAAAATTGCTACAGTATTGTGTGCCACTGGGACCTTTACAGTATCTTTCCTGTTTGTAATGAACAAATCTATCAGATAGCCACATACTGGACTAAAGCTAGCAAACAGGAATGTTTAGGACAGCAGCACTTTTTGAACTTGAATTACAGTAAGAGTATAACCAATATCACTCAATGGGACTGAAAGCTAATCCCATTATTTTGGTGTCAATCCCCCCAAATCAATATGCATTTTTTTTCTATTCCCTTGTCCTGTGTGTTTTTACTGTCAGTATTCTTTTATTCTTGTATTTTGATTTATTATATTTCCATTTTTCTTTTAAATAAACATCCATCATCTCTTATCATTACAGTTTCACTTTCACTCCAATCATTTGTTTCATTGCTTCCTACAGTTTACTATATTTTTCTGAATGCTGTAATGTAACTAGATTAATTCTCTTCCCATTATTCCTGAGGTTAGCTGAAATGTAGTGAAGGACAAAATTACATTCCCACTTAATCCTGCTTTTCTGTCCATCCATTAATATGCCTTAACTAAGTCCCTTGAAATAAGATTTGCCACAGAGGAACTGTTGAAGTAGGTCTGGGTGTCTGCTCTCAGTTTATCCTGATTTGCTGCGCTGCCCACAGAGCCAGAATCACAGAATCAAAGGATCACAGAGTATTAGAAGTTGTAAGGGGTTTCAAAAGATCATCTAGTCCAGTGCTACTGCAGAGGCATGTAGAGGTAACTGAGGTTCTGAAGGACAATCTCCCTGGCCTCTAGTAGCTGGGCAAGGGCTTCATGTCTTCTGTAGGCCCTATGTCATATCCACCAGCCTCATAAAGATGCCCTGGATACCTCTGGACATTTTATGTGGCACTAGGCTCATAAATCACTTCAGACTCCTTTTTGGCATCATTTCAAGAAAAAAAAAAAATCTAGTATATGTTGTGAGAATTATCCCCAAGGAATGCTGATTTCTTCCTACTATCATGGGAATCCCAACATGTAGATCAGGCATGTGAGTGTCAACAGTGTCCACCTCAACTTAAGTCCCTAAGGCCACTTTCAGCACCCAAAGGCATGCCTCCTTATGCCCTCCGCAGGTCTGTCAGGCTTCCTCAGAGCTGGTACACACAGACCCAGGATCTTAGGGAGAATCACCCCTTCCAGAGCAGCAGCCAGAGAACAGACAAGACCCCAGAGTGCACCAGAGGTGGCAATAGATCGCAGAATCACAGAAACACAAAATGTTACAGGTTGGAAGGGTCCTCAAAAAATCATCTAGTCCAACCCCCCTGTCTGAGCAGGATCACCTAGATTAAATCACACAGGAACACGTCCAGATTGGTCTTGAATGTCTCCAGATGCTGATGATATGGCAAATGAATGCTGCTTCCAGCTGCTCGTAGGGCTCCAGGCTGTATTGACTGGATGTCCACTGCTTGTCATAGGAGCTCAGCCATTTAGCTCATGTGTAGAGAACAAAGTTTGAGGTTTTTATACTAGATTTGAATCCAATCTCTAAAATTATGCGAGATGAATTACCACATTGATGCCTTCACAGAATTCAGTGTTAGCTGCTAGCAAAATTGTTCTTGCCTTGCTTTCTTGGGATTTTCTCTTTTCCTTGATATGTCATGTGTCAAGGCCGCAACAGCAGTGTTAGAAAGCTGGTTGCAATGGTTGCGGTCCCACACACAAAGTCTGGTGTGCAGCAGAGTAAGCAAAGGGGATTTCTGAGCTGTTACCCATACCAAATCATGAGAAGTACCATATGCCATATATATGTAACACGTTTATGACCAAAAAATTGGCAGTCCTGGCTGGAGTAGCAACAATGTACACTATGCTTCATGACTTGTTATTCATGTGTGTCTTTTTCAGAGCCACATGCTTTAAAAGAATTATTGGAGCTGAAGTCCCGAGAGGTATGTTAAAGTACTAGTTCTATAACCATTCGAAGTGGGTCTGCAATACTTGTCTTGTAAACATTTTGCAACATTGTCAGGGAGAACAGTGACCCACTTCAGTTCCATGTTCCTTTTCCATCACCTCTACCGTATCAATAAGAAAACGTGGGGTAGCACTGCCAGCAACATCTGCAGAAAAAAATAAAATCACAACAACTCACACTTCATGAAACATTATAGTGGAAAAGAAAATGTGTTCCAAACCACCTTGAGGTTCTGGAGTTAATTCATCATTAAGCAGGAGAGACACAGGCACTGCAGACTTGTGCATTGTTTCCATTGTGGAAAGCCCTAGATTTTGCAGTCTCCCAGCATGGAAAGATATATGATCACACATCAGTGTGTATATTTTAGTTTGTGCATTCATTAACCATTCATCGCCAACTTAAAAACAGGTAAATTAATTTTACAGTACTCAACCAAAGACATTGAATGTTTCTAAGTTTCCCTTTCTGCATATGACTCAGCACAAAAAAGTTTTACCTCTCAAAAAACTATGAATCAAACTGCAAGATCAACACCTGAACTACAAAAGATAATTATTCTGGCAGCACTGTAGCTGTTACTTCTTTTTTTTAGCAGCTGCATGTGAGAGTAGAAAGATCTACCTCCTAAAAACTAAGACAAAGATACTTAAAACAATTGAAAATTAAAAAACAAACAGACGAAGGACTGAGATGACCCAATCACCTCTCAGACCATGGGAAAACAAGGAGTAAACCCAAATAACAAGGTACTTCAGTTTTGTCCAAGTCTACTAGACTGTATTATTTCATGGAATCATAGAATGGTTTGGGCTGTAAGGGACCATAACAACCGTCAATCAGTCCTTAAATGTATATGGCAAACTCCATTGCTTTACAATAGCAAGAACTCCAGAAAAATGCACATTAGACAACAAACAATGGGGGAAAAAAAAATCAGAGGGACCAGGCAGATAAGTGAACTTGTGTGCAGAGAGCAGTGCAACCGCATGTGTAGTGCATGAATCTGCGGCTGAGCAGTCTGGTGGGGGTGACCGCTTGTGGGATGCTGGCCCTGGGCAGAGTAGAGGTGTGCAGAACCACACAAATGGCTCAGAGGGCCACATTCTGGTCCTTGCTGTAGGAAGGGATGAGATGTTATGTATGACCTGAGTTTCTACAGCTTGGTCTGTTATTGGGTGAGTAACACTTTAGCTGAACTATGCTCTTAACAGATTGAAAAACATCCTCTTTTCTAGATAAGACTGTTCCCTGTCATTATTTCTCCATAACGTTTTATGCTCTAGCTCACTTTTAATTCTGGTACAAACCTCCATGCTTGTAAATGGAAGACTACCTGCCAACAAGCCACATCTCTCTTTTCTGTACTCTCCATTTCATATTCCCTTTTCCCCTTTTCCAACATGTAGTTTAGGCACACTCAGAACATTACTGGCACTCAGAAACTCGTGACTCAAATCTTTTCAGATATTTATCACTTAGATTTATAAATGCAGTGAGTGTTTTTGAACAGCTCCTCTCATTTAAAACATTTAATACAGTGAATAATCTCCTGTAAAGAGACTGGGGCATCGTAGCAGTTATTTGACAACTGAGAAGCTGCAGCAACTTTCAGAGCATATGTTATGGCTTGCTGTTCAATGAGAACGCCAAGTGGCAGATCAAAATTTAATGTGAGTTCAGTGCATATTTTGGGGTTTGACTGAGAAAAATATCGTTTGGAAATGTCCATAGGTAGGAGGAATAAAAGGCAGTTCCAAAAAACAAGAAGCAGATGGTGTCCAGAAAGGTCTGGATTTTTCTGCTGTAATGAAAGATGGACAGTTATCCTGACCACATGATAGCCATTGGCTATGAAAATTCAAGATCTTTGTAATTGAGTTACTGGCACTCAAAGACCTGGGAATTTAGGACAAGCAACCCAAACCTTAGATTCTCTCCCTTCCTGCAAACAGTCATTCCTGTGAGAAACAGCACGCCAGTAATTCCAATAGGTTCTGTAAAACCTCTATTCTCTCAGGCATAATAGGAATGAAATCTTTTCATTATTGCTGGAGTACTGCTCAAATGTGATTATAATAAATTCATACAAAAATACATCTTGAAAATACAAAGTAACTACCAAAAAGTAACTACATACTTTCAAATACAGATCTGAATAAATGGGATTAAATGTGAAAATTTGGATTTCAGAGGGACTGAAATATCACCCTTTGGTATTTCTGCAGTAAGTTTCCTTCAAAAATGTAAAAGCATTTTTTATTCCGGATTTGTTTTCTGAGAAAAAAATAATAATATTTAAATAGTTGAAATTAACTTCTGAAATCATCCAGAATCTTTTTTCTACCTGATTATGCCCTTTGAAATGAGTGGAACTCCTTGTAGAGTTAAATAACTACTTTTTCTGAGAAAGGCTGGCAGATCTCAGAAAATAAATTATTTCTGGACTACTAGCATTCATGTTAAGATTTAGCTTAAACAGGCCTTTCTGCCAAGCTATAAATTCTCAGACATTGTTGTTTATGGTTGAAAAGCTGAGACATGCTCTTCGGAGTCATGTCTTTAACACAACGCTATAATTTCTATAGGTTTAAGCTATGAACTTTATTGATAAAACATAGTAAGTGATCATGCCTCTTTAGTAGATGTAAATGTAGTTGTCATGCATGTCAATGACCAACGGGACATTCACTACTTAAGCTGTAGACAATAGAAACCTGAAAATGACTGTGCTTATTGTCTGTGAAACAATGAAAAACTGTGGTAGGTACATTTTACAGCCATGTCATAAAACATATCTGAGTAAGAACACATGCTTTTTTGATCATTAGAGTTTTTCCAATTGGATGAGCCAAACTGCACAATACTGTAGAATTTACTTTGATTTCTATAATGAATCACTAAAGCAATCCCACCAGACTATCCGATGTAATAAAAGATTAACTATTTCCTAGTACAAAGAGTCATGTTTATGGAGATGTGCCAGTAAATTTTCTAATTTAGACTAGTGGAAGCATACCCCTGACTATGATGTAGCATTACTCTATAGTAGTATTTCTCTAATTCAAACTGATCCCTGCATGACATACAGTTGTGGTTGCAACTTCTATCAGGTCTCCATACATTAATGTGTCTCAGGAGACCTAGAAAGAATGGCATTGGGACACCAAAGCTGAACTGAAACAGGCTGTTGGCCCTCTTTAGACCTTTTGACACAGAGGTCTGTACCAACGTATAGAAGTCCTGTTTATTGCAAATAGAAATAAAAATAAAAATAGCCCTCCTTGCATATATATTCATTGTGCCTTTATAAATAAAACCTAATCTCATGAGATCATGGAACCATAGAGAATCATTCACACAATACTTTTTGTCTACACCCTGAGAGGAAAATTTCTGTCTAAGAAGAGTGAATTTTACCACTTCATAGATTTACTCATTCTACAAAGAGGCAGCTAAGCTTTCCAAATCACTCCGCACATCTGGGACTATCCTGAGCACGTTATTTTGAGTTTTCCATCTCTAGAGTGCCTGTCTGATGAGAACAATGTTCCCGCTAAGGAGGGGATAATGAAGGCTATGGCTTTGCAAATCAAAACAAAAAGAAGACAGACAGACAGATAGTCCTCAGAATAGCAGTGTGGTTTCTTTTTGATTTTTTTTTTTACTTGTTGTGTTAAGTCATGGCTTGAATACATTTAATGAGTTACCACAGAGGAAAGAATTAGTGTTAACAGTACAAATGAATACTGCTTTCTTGATAAAACTACCAGATAAGACATGTGGGCTTAAATTTCAGTGACAGAAGTTTAAATTAACACATTTTACTCTACTATCGCTAGGAATTCCGTGCACCAACTACAGCTAACATACATATATGCTTGTTTCTGATAGACTCCTCCTGAATCAGCTTAAAGAACCATTAACTAAGATGTGCTAATATGCAGTAAGAAAACACCTTTGCCATGCTTTATAGTCCAGCAGGCTGCCAATGTTAGAGGGGAGTTCTGTTCCCATCAGTGACATTATTTTTCAAGAACTTGATGTATTATAGCTTCATTTTTCATTTGAAGTATTAATATTGACTTAGTAAAGTACATGAGGAGAGTAGCTGATTTATCATTCAGTTCGGTTTCTCTATTTATACATACCTCCAGGTTCTATTTTTGGATGGTCCTTTCAACCTCAGTAAAAACGTACATCTTTCTCCTAGAATTTGAGTGCCAAACATGGAATGTGGCCTTTAGTTTGTGTTTGGCCTGCACATTTCTAAAATTGCTTTTGAATGAACATATTCGTTTTAATTGAGAGTCTGCTGGATATTTCCTTAAATTCCAGGATCTGGATAAATGGGAAAATGTGATTCACTGAACAAGTGTTAGCCTGGCTGATATAAATAATCTATGGAAGCTGGGATTGGTGGTAGGAATTTTTTTTATTGTGCTGCTTAGTATAAAATTTAAGGAGAAGATTTGAGATGAGCATGTCTATAATTCAAAAGAAGCATGAATTCACAAGAAACCAGGACTGGAAATAAATTTAACATCTACTCTGAAAGTGGCAATATAATCAAAGACTTATAATGATCATATATATATATATATTTATCATTAAAAGGCAAACTGTCAAGGATAAAATGTGAAATAGTTGTGAAAAGCAACTTTGCCTGCATGATCATAGTTTAAAAAAAAAAGGAAAAAAGTAGTTGCAGAAATAGACATTAGGAAAAAGTAGTTAAAGCCTCAGATATTTATGAGGTGGTTGATATATAATTTTAATTTTGTTTTTGAGAGGAAAAATGTCTAAGATTTAGTAGGCTTAGGGTCAGCTTTCTCCTTTGTGTCAGAATTTCTGTAACCTTGGAGAAATTGTGATTCAGTTCTTGACTATTTGCTTTGCTGTATCTACAGTCTGCACTGACCCCATGGGACTTCGCTGAGACCAAAAGCATTGCAGTCCCCAGTGGCAAAGCAAAGCTGCTTTGGGCAAGAAGTGAGCTAGACCAAGTTTTTTTTCCTTAGATTCCAAGGGAAATATCCATAAGTGCTAGATGAAAAAGCAAATCATAGGAAGGAGAGAAGAGGTGCTATAAGGAAACATTGCTCAAGGCAGCTCCTTGCACCAAAGTGACGTGGGAAGGAAGAGATTCCTCCTCCTCCAGATGGGACAGTTTTAAACATTTCTTGAAAAGGTACTATCATAATTTGGGCCAAAATTCAGATTGAATAAAAACCTGAATTCTAACAGCCCTACTCATTGCAAACAGGACTTATGATTTAAATAAAAATCTGTATCTTAATAATAATGGAATACATTTGAAAATTATTTTACAGTTGTTTTCCTGGACTCAATGGTAATGAAATACCAGCCAGCAGTAGTAAGTGAAGCCAGTGCTGGGGTGTGCTGAAGAATGTCTTTATACAGTCATTCATAGCTGAGATAATGCTCGAGAAACAAAAGGAAAAAGAGCACAAACTAAAAGATATCCATTGTGCTGACTTTACTGGGAAAGCAATTAGATTGTCTGAATGTTTTTAGAAACCTAACCCTGATTGCTACTGTATGTGTTGTTGCAACTTAGAAGCTATCTTCACATGTTAATAATTCTTTTATTTTTCTCCAATACTATTACTTATTGTCTGTTAAGCATATAATTGATTCATTAATCATGTAGTTCCCTACAGTTTGACCTCTATTGACATCTCTGAATTTGTAGTGAGCTATTTTAAAAGAGCAGAAACATATCACAACCAGCAGCCTTACACCGGTATAAATATTTTCTACTGTGCTAATACTCAGAATTCACTTTCTGGCAGCTTACCAAGAATTTTGCATAGGAATGCACTGAGCTGGAGACCCCTATCTAATAAATTTTATCTGACACACTCAAACATCCACTTTTATTACCATGTCTGATTTTCCCATGCTCATACAATTTAAAGCTACAGCTTCTCCTTTTCTCTTCTCTGAAGAAGGAGTAATATTTTCAAACAGAATGTCACAAGGGCGTATTACCATGAGCACTTTCATCTGTGAAAGCTTAATGCCAAAGAATGTGTACTATATATTCAAAAAAGCACATTCTCACAGCGATCCCACCGGCCTTCCACAAACACCCCCCAAACAATGCAGAGAGGTAAAGCATCTTTCTGTGACATTTCTGCCATTTATGGATCGCAATTGTTTTACACTGCAGAATTACTGAGTGCTAGTCCTCTCATTCTTGAATCGGTACATGATGTGCAATTAACTTTGAAATATTTCAGACGACTTCACCCTTTCGGTATACTTTGCCCATGACCTAATCACTGAGGACATGTGTCTAAAATAAAAACACTATGTAAGATACCTGTGACGTGGTTATGATAAATTATCAATCTTTGGCCCTTCAGTTATCACTCAATAGGCCGTCAACCTCACTGCCCAGGCAGTCCCTCCAGTGATGCAGGAACGTGTCTGTATGTCACCGCAGCAGTGAGATGATATCCAAGAAGAGCACTCCTCACCACATGCCGCTCTCAGGACTGTCCTGCTAATGAACGTTTTAGAGGCTGTACAAGTAGGTCACAGTATTTGGAAACTGGATCTATATGATTTTTTTTTGCTGCTGGTTTAGGTGGAAATCAAAAACTGTCCCAGGCAAGACTTTTAATGTAGAGATTAAATTGTTCCCTATTTCTGTGCTTATCAGTCACTTTCATTTTTGCCTAATGTACAAAATGTTGCTTGGTTTCAAGTTAAAATACAAAAAATAAAATGCAAGCAGGAAAGAATTCACCCTGGTTAAAATATTTCCACAGTAAATCACTTGTTTCCTCTGGGGCCAAATGGAAAGTCTGCTGAAGTCAAGGACACCCTGCACTAATTCCAATGAATCTCTCATTATCATGATGTAAATTAACAACAAAGAGAAGTTTTCCCTGAGCTTTTGAAAATGGATTTTCATCTAATGTAATATTTTACTTTTTTTTTTTTTTCTCACCAATAAAGCTGACACTTTATCTTTGGACAAGAGGTGAATGATGCTGAAATTCAGAGATTTTAGGAAATGCTTTTAAAATTAGTTTTCCATAATGAAAATTGTAGAAAAAGTTAAACAATGAGTGAAGAGAGGAATTTTTTTTCACCTAGATAGGTTTCCAAATTTTCTATTGAAATCCAATAACAAACAAAATAATCCTGCATTTATCCCCTTAGTAATATGGTTAAAATAGGTTTTAAAGACAAAATGAACACATTTTCTAAGCTCACATACAAGCACCTAGAGTTTTCCAGTTTCAAAAACGACTTTGTTATGCTCCTAGCTTTGGGTGCAAAACAGATGTAAGTGGGTATTTGTCAGAAAATTTGGTGATTTGTTAGTAGATCAAAATATCAGCACAGTATGATACCTGGCAAGAATTAATTTTTGTTTACAATATCCTTGCAAGTTAAGCCTAAAATACTATGTGAACAAACTTATAAATGCGGGTCCAGAAAGACCTTTTTTTGTTTCATTTATTAAATTTCACTGAAGTGTGTGGCTGGTATCTCCAATGTAATGCATCTCATCTGAAGTGACCACAGAGTAAGCAAATATCCCCAGTACTACAAAGGGAAAACATAGAGAGAAGTCTGTGCTGTTTAGGTCTTGGTCCTAGAAGGACACACAGATGTGTTTGACTGTGAGCCAGGACTGTTTCCACCAAAGTCAGTAGGGCTGTCCACACATGTGCTGAAGCGGAGCATGGGCATGAGGAAGATTGTCCTCCAGCATGAATCTGCAGAATCACCAAAAGCTTTGAGGCAGTCTAGGCAAACTAGAGGGTTTGCACCAATAAAGGAGAGCCTGTGTGGCCAATGTCCTGCCTTATGTAGTAGCTTGAATGCAGCATCTTGGCAAGGTGATGCTTCTAACACTGGCCCGTGCTCTACCTATACTCATTCCTCTGGAGCAGCTGGCTACCATCTTGGGTAGTCTTATCTGCTGTGACTTGTCAAGCCAAAATATTTGTTTAAAAAAGGATCAAATATTCATAGCTCATTTATGCATTCTTTTAAAAGGAGAAATTAGGCTTGTCATGGTAGATAAATGCCAAAGTATGTGTGAGGAAAGGAAGGGAAAGGAAGGAGAGAGTATTTTTTAACATACAGTATTTATATTTCTCTACTCTTACTGTCTCCCTCCTTTCATCAGAAAGAAGATGGTGAGAACTCCTGATGGGGAGAGTTTGGGAGGTTTAACATGATTGCTGTAGCTGCATGATCCAGAGCAATACTGGTCACCCAGTATGGTCACTGGTTGTTGTTGGTTTGTATTTTGTTAATTTTTAGAAGGGATTCTGGCAAGTTACTTCCTACCAGGAAACCCCTAAACTAACACTGAATAAACTTGTCAGTCAACACTTTCATATAAAAGCCAATGTGGAGCACAAAATGAGGATTTCATTAAGTAGGACTTTGTTGACAGACAGGTTATTTTCTATATGAGAAGAGTTGCAAGGCAGATTTCCATTGGTTCTGGGTGAATAGAGAAACATTATAAATTTCCTTCCTCATTTCTGCAATAGCTCTCTAAATATCTGACTTTTCTTAACACAAAAAGGAAACATTACAGTTACTTTCTGCTCAGCCCAACATCCTCTTAATTCATCTTTCATCTTCACAGCCTTTAGTCTAGAGAGACCAAAAAAAAAAAAAACCCAAACAAAAAACCCCAAAATAGTTCAGGATCATTAGGAAACTTTTTAAGGCTCTTATGCCAAATCTCTTCCCAAGAAAGGGAGCAATTAAGCCAGAATCACTTTGCTCTGCTACTGTAATGAGCACAAAATATAGATCCTTAAAAACATGTAGTAAACCCGGCATGCAAAAAATCAATTTTGACCTAGCTCTAACACATGCTAATTTTTGAAAGCAAGATATGGATTTTCACTCTAGCAGGCCCTCTTAATCATGTTTTAGACAAACATGTCCATGGGAAAAATGTTCCTGAACCTCTCTTGCATGTCTCTCTTTTCTTTTCAGAAGAGATGAAATCCAGTATGAAATCATAAAGTCCTGAAACAATGCATCTGGTGAAACAGGAATCCATGGCATGATCAACGTACATTTTGTTTCTCAAAATATGGGCATTATTAGAGCAGAGATAGTTGAAGTTTCCAAGACTGCAAATGTTCCATCAGAGATCTTAGACAAAAAAAAAACACACACAAGAAATCTAATTTTACAAAAATTCAACAAAGAATTTGGAATGGCAGTTTATTCCAGATGTTAGACACATTCAACCAGATAACAGAGGCAAGACAACGGGGTTTTCTGATTCTACTATGTCATTTTGCATTAAAAACTGCAATGACTTAAAACTTTGCCACTGATATCTATATATATGCATCAGGCTGAAAATTGGGGCAAGGTTTGAATTCTGCTAGCCGTTTTCTGAAAATAAGGCTAAAGAGTGAGGCATTTTCAGCATTAAGTGATATTGGGGTATTTTCTTTATGTTACTGGTTGGGAGGGGGGTGTTGTTGGGGTTTTTTTGGCTGTTAGTGTTTTTTTTCCTGAGCCTGTGCTTAGAAGAAAACACTTAGATTTTGCAAGGTGATGTCAGGGCATTAGTTAGAAATGAGACTCTCTGCAGATTTTGTTAAGTCTGAGGGCACTTACATCTCCTGTGGTTGCTATGAAGGCCCAGGAGATGCATGTCCAGTTCCCAGAAAGAGACTACACAGTCTTCTCTCATCGCCAAGGCTACTTGGAGATGGTTCCCGTTCCTGGTGCTGTTATATCTGACTGCACTAGGGAAAGGATCACTGGCATGGGGCAACTGAAGGGCATCCTCACCATTTGTTAAAATAAATTACCAGGCAAGGCAAGCTTAGGTACTGGTTAAGATGAACCCATCTGAGGGGCATGGCTAAGACATCTGTGATCTCACCCAGATCCAAGAGGCAGATGAAAGGTCAAAAGGCAAGAAATGCAGGTGGCTCCAGAAAAAAAAAAAAAAAAAAAGCATGTTAAAAAGAAGTTTTGGAGTTTTCCTCATATATTTAAAAAGATGAGAAGCAACAGAAATGAAAAGACTTTGAGGCTTATTAGCAGCTGGACAGATCTGTCAAGCTCCTTTTCATTTAGGCAACAGTTCACTTCTGGTCTTGAAGTCATATGGGAAGGGCCTCACAGTGAAGAGCCCAACCCAACTATCCTAACAAACAACCATGGTTAGAACTTGCCAGCTTTGGAATAGTTGTCTTTAATACTTTAAAAATGGACTTATAAGTAAGGCAATATTTCCTTGGATAAAACTGTTTCATGCTTGCAAACAGACCTATAGACATGAGACCTACTTGAAGGCCTCACAGGCCAATGAAAGATTGGAAGACAACAGAAATGCAGAGAAGTTGGCCAGATTTCTCAGTGCACATAGCTGAGTAGCATCTCAGGAAAAACTTCAGAAAGGGATTTGTTAGACATTGGAATGGGCTCCCTAGGAAGGTGGTGGAGTCTCCATCCCTGAAGATATGTAAAAGAGGTGATCCTGCCCCTCTACTCTGGCCTGGTCAGGCCTCACCTGGAGTCCTGTGTCCGGTTCTAGGATCCCTGGTTCAAAAAAGGCAGAGATCTCCTGGAGAGAGTCCAGCAGAGGCCACAAAGATGATTAATGGCCTGGAGCATCTCTACTATGAGGAAAGGCTGAGTGAGCTGGGGCTGTTCAGCCTTGAGAAGACTGAGAGGGGATCTCATCAATGTTTATAAATATCTGAGGCGTGGGAGACAAAGGGAGATAGCCAACCTCTTCTCAGTGGTCTGTGGGAACATGACAAGGGGCAATGGTCACAAGTTGGACCACAGGACGTTCTGCACTGATGTGAGAAAAGAACTTCTTCACAGTGAGGGTGATGGAGAACTGGAACAGGCTGCCCAGGGGGATTCTGGAGTCTCCTTCTCTGGAGACATTCAAGATCTGCCTGGACACCTACCTGTGTGACCTGCTCTAGGGACCCTGCTTTGGCAGGGGGGTTGGACTCGATCATCTCTGGAGGTCCCTTCCAATCCCTACAGTTCTGTGATTCTGTGATTGAGTATACACTTCAGAGAAGCAAGTCCAAGAGTCTTTGGGACTGAATTCCGCAGCAAGTGAAGGCAACTCCAAAGGCTGAGAGGTAAATACTTGTGTTTTCTGAGACTGGGAAAAGTAATGGAGGCTGAAAGTACAGCATGGCTGAAAGGGGATATAAAGGCAAGAACAGAAATCACTGGGTGCTTTCAGAATGAATAGGAGCAGAGCTGAAGACCTGAA
This sequence comes from Heliornis fulica, assembly GCA_013399135.1. NCBI lineage: Eukaryota > Metazoa > Chordata > Aves > Gruiformes > Heliornithidae > Heliornis > Heliornis fulica. The sequence goes on from VXBZ01001355.1 coordinate 353,309, forward strand.
ACAGCTGCAACATTTTATTCATGTTCATTTTCTTTTAAAGGAACAAGCACTGCTTGATTTTCAGATGTTATTGCAAATAAATACACAGGAAACACACAATAAACTTTTCTGTTGGTGGTGTTACTGCAAGACCCTCAGCACAGAGCATATGGGGGGACCATATTCTGAGGGAGGAAGAGGAGGGTCGGCTCTGCCATTGCCTCATGGCTTGCAGCCAGCAAGTCACACCATCCCCATTTGCCCAAATTGCGTTTGACTTTTGTGCAGTTCTCTGCAACCACTGCACTGCAAATAGAATAATAAAAAAGAGTAATGATAAAGTCACTATGGTGTAGCTCCCACACATATCTGATAGAAGAGCTGTGAAGATGGAAGTACCCTGGGATCGCTACCCAAACCCCGAGCAGCCAAGCTGACTGTGTTTGTATCAGACTCTACAGGCTTTTTTGCTGTTAAAACTTTGAAGATTCATCACATAACATTACTCCTTTGCTGCCTGGAAAGGGTGGGCAGTGAGTAGCCAAAGACTTTCTCTACATAGCCTTTTCAGTGTCAGATATACAGAATATTCTTTCTTGATCTTCAAGTGATTATATTAACTTTTTAAAAAAAAACCACCCTTTTTCTAGCAAATGGCTGCTGCCAGCGATCATTTATGATTTTAAATTTTTGTATTCTTTTGTTTTCGTAATATTTTAAATTTTCATTTTAATTTACGATATGACAAATTGTTCACCAGATGTGAAGGAACCTTAAAGACTAATGTTGTTGTTGTTGTTATTAATCATGGCCATGAGTTAAAAAAAAAAAAAAAAGAAGAAGAAAAGAAAAGCAGGCTTCTGTTTTACTTCAGTGGAGAATTTGGAAAGACAGTGGCATAATTCATTCCAGTTAGATCAATCATGCCTTTCCTATCTCTGTTATTCAGTCTATTAGGCAGTGGGTTTGGTTCAAATAAAATACTTCAAGGGCCAGATTCAATCTCAGCTTCACAGCTGTGTTCCTAAAATGTGCAAATATTTGATGTCTCAGGTGCATATTGAGAAACCATAATTTTTCCACTGCCTATCTGATTACTCTGCCATCTTCTGCAGTGTGCTGGCCCACCTGCACTCCCTCCGTGCAGCGGCTGTTGTCCGTGTAAGTGGATCTGGGAAGGGCAGAGGCAGTGCAGGGTACAACCAATTGGACAGGAATGACTCCTCTCCTGCATCTTTTCTAAATGATTTGCCAACCAGGGCATCTCTAGGTATGGAAATTTACTGGCATCATTCAGATAAACTAGATTCAAGGCTGCAAAGCCCACTCTTTATGCAGAGAATGTGTCCTTGAGAGTTTCTTGAGTCCCGGAGTTAAAAAAAAATGAGAGGGTGGAAGAAGGGAAGCAGGTTAGTAGTGGGAGATAAGTATAATAGCAAAGGCACTTACTTACTCATCATTGTTAACAAACATCAGACAGCATAGAAACTTAATCCATAAAATAACAATGTTTCAGTTAGCATGAATTTAAGGTGATTCTATTTATTTATTTTACCGAGGCAACTGATTTGGCAGCTTCAGCGACCCAGTGGTTCCTCTGCCAGCTCTGCAGTGCCCTGTGTCCTGCTGTGTCCTGGTTATCCACAGGGTCTACACTCTCTGTTGGGGACCTTTGATGCACAATGAAACATTTTGTACTTTTTACATCCTGAAAAGACAGCAAGTAACTTGTCTCTTATCAAACTCAGAAGCTTACCGAAGGCTCAACTGCTGATGCAAAACTGAAATTTATTGTTTTGTCCTCTGTAAAGCTGTGGCAGTCATTACCAACATTCTTGGAAAGTTTGCTTTTGATACTTCATTTTCTTTCAACATGGTGGGAGATTGGAATAATACAGACCTTACTGATGTCAGTGGAAGCATTTTACATTCGATGCAAAAAAGTAGAAAGAGTAGTTGCAGTTTTGGTCTCACATCTGGTACATACCCTCAAATGAAAAATTATACATAAGCAGTATAACCTATATGGTTATCCACCATCAGCCTTATTGGCTTATAAATGAGACTGAAGCCGTGGCAGGCCAGATCAACCATAGAAGTGGGTTATGAGACATGAATATGAGTTACAGCTGATAGAAGTGATGGCATTTCTCTAGCTAAACCACCAAGATCACCTCTGCATGGTTGCAGAAGAGAGGACAGTACTTTGCTTTTAGCCATGTAGTTTTTCCACCACTTCCTGGATGGGTTTTAGAATAGATGCTATCTTCTCCAGAAGAGTCTTGCTCATTAAGTTATGCAGATATCCCAATTAGAGCTTCCAAGACCTCATGAGACAGAAGGTCTCATGAGACCCCACCTGATATATTATGTCTAGTTCTGGATTTCCTAACAGGAAGTATATGGAATTGTTGGAACGGGTACAGAAGAGGCCCATGAAGATGATCAGAGGGTTGGAGCATTCCTCTTACGAAGACAGGCTGAGAGAGAGAGAAGCAAAGGCTCTGGGGTTATCTTATAGTGGCCTTCTAGTTCCTGAAGAAGCCTACAGGAAAGCTGGGGAGGGACGTTTTTAGGAGGGTGTGTAGTGTAGTGATAGGATAAGAAGGAATGGTTTTAAGTTGGAAGGGAATAAATTTAGATTGGATATTGGGAATAATTCTCCCCTGTGAGAGTGGTGAGGCCCTGGCACAGGTTGCCCAGAGAAGCTGTGGCTGCCTTGGCAGTGTTTGAGGCCAGGTTGGATGGGGCTTTGGGCAACCTGGTCTAGTGGAGGGTGTTCCTTCCCATGACAGGGTGATGGAACTAGATGATCTTTAAGGTCCCTTCCTGCCTTAACCATTCTGTAATTCTATGATTCTATGTTTGCTATCTATAACCTCTTTCCTTGGTCCCAGATGTTGCATGTGTCCCCCTTAATTCCTTATCTGTGTATGGGACAATTGCCTTAATTTACATTGGCATGCTGCTCTCTCCTCTAAGGACAGTGAGAAAGCTGGGTTTCATGCCAGTGAAAGAATAAGTGGATTGGGATTTAGTTTTCAGTCTTTTTTTTAAATATATATATAATGCAATTATTTTACCAGGTTCTGCAGTGATATTCCTGCTCCTTTCAGCCAAGTATGAGCTTGGAACCAGAAGCACGAAGCCAGGGTAAACCCTTCATTTTCCAAATGTTTTTATGGGTATTATTAATAATGATATGAAAATTACTTTTTTTTTGTTTTGTTCAAAATGTTGAAAGAAAAATGGTGACTGATTTCTTACTTCATTAAAGTCTGTGTTGAATCAATAAAAAGAATGATAGTAGCTATCATCCTGTGTGTCATGTCCAGTTACAATATTATATCATGATCAAATTTGTAAAGTCATGTCAAGGAATAATTCCAAGTTCATGGATTATTTTCACAGCTTGGTATCTTTACCTGCCTAGAGGGCTAATGACTGCTGAGCCACACCATCACCAGAACACATTTATGAAAAATCTTTCCCAGTAACAATACTTCCAAGTTTGTTAGGCATCAAAAAGTCAAAAGGAAGAAACAGAAAGACCAAAAAATGACCTCGTATTCTAGGATGTTTTCTGCGTGATGGCTGCAGTGCCCATCTTTGAGCAAAGTGCCGACATGCAATTCCCAGTGACAGACATCAAAGAGTGGGCTGAGCTGCAATTGAACTGCTGTAGTGCACAGCCAAGAGGTTTTTGAGTTAGGACATTCTGCTCTGAGAGGGAAAAAATGGAAAAGAAACCCAACAAATGTCATCTTGTATATTGCAAGCAGCTCTTAGTACAAAAGCATTTTGCTTTCTGAGCCTACCCCTCAGAAGTATTCTGACTGAAACCATCTTTACAGAAAGATTCTCAGAAATTGTAGTTGATTACACTCTCAGAGCAACCTATTAGAAGGACTGTCTGAAATCCTCACTCTGACTTACAATATAAGGAACAATATGTTGTTCTGTAAGGAAAAATTACTGGAGCGGGATGTGGTTTGCTTATGCTCTTAGTTCTTTCATATGATACTAGCTTGTTATTATATGTTGACAGAGTGAAAGCTAAGGAATTTATCTTCAAACACAAGCCTTATTTTCTTAGAACCTATTTCCAAAAGCCTAGTAAACCTATTTGGCAAATTACTGTAATTATTTTCTCATTCCCTTGTCCGTAGCGGGAAGTACAAGTGTGCAGTGTAATTACAAAGGGTTTTGTCCACTGCGTAACTTGAGCAAACCTCTCATCTGTATTTTCCCCTCAGATGCAGATATTTCATGTTTAAGCCTATTAAACAGAGGGAAAATTGTGCCTATTGCAGAGTCCATTGGTTACAGGGTAACTGAGACAGGGGAAGGTTTCACAGGTGCGATGGTCCCCATAAATTCTCAGTAAAATAAAAATAAGTCATTTTTAAGTCTTTCCTCAGGACCAACACGTTTTCTTCAGTAGAAGTGAAGGGGTGCTAAATGTACCTCAAGTGTACCTGATAAGGCAGTGTATAAAGTGACTGATAGCCTTCAAAATAAGGCAAGTCTGAGAGTAATGTGACAAAAAAATGAGTTCAGTGCCTTATGTGAACAATGATGAAAGTACATACCTTTTTTATGGTGATTTTGAGGACGATCATCCTATTTCCTCAAAATTCCTTCAGTTTGCCAGTGTCAGGACATCACTCTCGATGAGGAAGCAGAGGCCTTGGTGAAACGGTTAAATAAACATATCTTTATTGTCCAGCTTTAGAAGAGGATATTAGATTACATACCAGGAGAGTGGGCCGTGACTGTCTTCAGCGTTAAAGTACGTCTGAGTCTCCATTTTCCTGTAGTGCTGCGTTCAGTTTTGATTACCCACAGCCCCCGAGTTTCGTTTATTTGTCTAAGCATTATTCCAATATAAACTCACTGAGATCAGCTCTGCCCTTGGTCCCATGAAGGCAGCTCAGTGGGAAATGTGACTCAAGGGATCAAGGACAGAAGTGAATCCATTACCATTCTCTGAAGTATTTTTTTTTCTCAGCATTTATTTTTACGCTCAGAGTTTTGAGGTCCTTTCAAATAAGATCAGCAGTTTTTATAATGGGGAAGCTAATTATAACGCAGGTGATTAAAACTTCAATATGCTTTCATGTGAGCAAAGGGCAGCTCTAATGACTTCTAGCTAGTGAGGATCTTAACTGAGGATTTTGTATTAGATATATAGGTGCATATACATACAAAACCATGGAGGTTTGACAAAACCATTCCACACAAAACAAGAACAGAATCAATTACTCATTATCAAGATAGTACTAAGAAGAATATTACACATTTTTATATCAGAAAATAGAAAAAAAATATATAGATTATCTTGTAAAGGACCTTGAACAGTCAGTCTCTGTTGCCTCTGGCTCTATGAGCTTAGTAGCACCTGTGAAATCCCTACAGGACAGGTAGGACAGGTTCAGCAAAGCTGTATTACCTAAAAGGAGGTTGTAGAGAAGTGGGTGATGGTCTCTTCAACCAAGTGACAGGTGACAGGACAAGGGGAAATGGTCTTAAACTGTGTCAGGGCAGGTTCAGATTAGATGTTAGGAAGAAATTCTTCACCAAAAGAGTTGTGGGGATGTGGTACAGGCTGCCCAGGGAGGTGGTTGAGTCACCATCCCTGGACGTATTTAACAGACGGGTAGATAAGGTGCTTGGGGATATGGTTAAGCAGAGGACAGGTATGGTTGGACTTGATGATCTAAACGGTTTTTTCCAACCTTGTGATGCTGTGATCTGTGATCTACCAACCACATAAGCCTACCATCCTTGTGGTGCTGGGCTTGGTGCCCACACACCTGCCCTGCAAAGAGATCCTGGCACCAGAGAAGTCAAACTGGATATGAAGAGAGAATCCATAGGGGAAGGTGGGTGTGGGGAACAAAGAGCAATTCTGGGGTCAGCATGAATTTGACATGGTGTCCAAAGGGAGGGGTGAGGCAGAAGAGGGAAGGAGAGGCAAGAGAATGAGTATGCAAGTTCAGTCAGTGCTGGGTGATTTATTACTGGAAGAAAAATAAAGGAAATTCAGAAATGGAGAGGAAAATGTGATACAGAAATAAGAGGAGGGAGACTTGATGATGGGCAGAAAACAGAGGTGTTCAAAGAGACTGTGGGAACAGAGAGGGTAGGTGAGGAGATGGGAAAGCATGAGAAGGGGGGTAGGAGGAAGGGAGGTAGGAGGAAGATGGTGGCTAGAACAAAAGAGTCAAGTGACCAACCAAAATAATGTATATGACCATGGTGAAGGGGTTTCAGATAAGCACAGCAGTAATGTCAGTGTGAGATTAACAGGAAAAAGTAACAAAAAATATTCTTCAGTATTTAATTCCATGATTTACTTTAGCTATCAAATGACAGAAAACAGCTGCATTTCATAAAGCAACAACTGGGCTGCAGTTGTAACCAAATCCTTACATTTGACACTTAGAAAAAAATATTTTCTCTGCATATGTGAACCAGTTATAGGACTAGTACCACACTGATGAAATCAGTGAAGTTGTAAACTAAGTTGTTAATAGGTTCTTTTGTCTTCATTCTTTCCCTTGTATCCTTTGATCAAAGAGTGAGCAGACAGGTTTTAAAACACCAGGCATTGTCTTTCTGAGTTGATTTAACCTAGTTTGTTTGTCCACCCTAACCACAAATGTATGTATCATTGAAAAATAAAAGCCTTATCAAAAAGATTAGCTAAGGAATGAAAAGAAGCAGTAGGTAAAGATAAATATTAATCTAAAATTAAACTGTTAAACTATTTTTTCCATTAAATTTGTTTCAGGAAGGAAAACCAAATGCAACATATATCTATGTAGACAGTACAAGTAGCTTTAAGGTTTGAAGCTGTTTCAATTATACTCAGATATATTTAGGTTAAAATTTATGAGCTTGTGTACTTATGAGGAATGTGAAATCTGAAAATATTTTATCAGAGCAGTCAGTGAAGTTCCTTAGATATGCTCATCCACTCCTGTCACTTGCCCAGTGTAGTAAAACTAATAGAATCTCACTGAAACAGCAGTATTTCTTAGGTGTAATCCAAGAGATAAAGTTCTCTCAAAGGAAGACATGTAAGTAAATGGGCTCTTTTAACTTTCTGGGGTTGGGTTTGGTTTTCTTTTTTNATTCTATTATTTTCAGAACAGATAATGCAGGACACTCAATGACATTGTCTACTTTTATGGAGGTGCTCTTCTATCCTACTCATTTTACAAACATTGTACGAAGGGGTGTAAAGAACTGCAGTGGGTTTTGGAGCATCCAGCTGTTGCCCACAGCTGCTTCACAGGGTGCAGGATAGAAGTGAAACAAGAAAATGCGCCCAGTGACAACGCATCTACCTTACTGCCCTATAAATCTCTGGAGTTCATGCTTACAAACCACACCATGTGCTAAATTACATTCCTACAAAATGGAATGTATTTAAGTTATTGTGGTCTTATCAGAAAAAATCCAGACAATAAATTGAATGAATCTCAGTTTATCTTTCTTCTGGTTGAAAGACTAAACTATCTCTGAACCTGCAACTTCAAGGATACTAAATATTTCCTACTTGATATAAAGACCACTTAGCTACCTCAACCAGAAGACTTCAGAAGGTCCTTTGATAATTTTTATACCCTCTCTATTTCCTTCCTTTTAAGTAATAATCTAGGAAAACTTGTATTGGTGTGAGTTAAAATGGAGCAGTCAAACCACACCACACATCTGTGACAACACTGCCTCAAAGATTTAAAATGGCCATAATCTCACACCGTTCACTCACACTATTTAAGCTGCAAGGCAGATGCCATTTCCATGGTTTGGCCCCTCATTTCATTTGCCCAGAGCAGTTAAAATACTGCAGTGCACTGTACCTCTCACCCAGCCTGCAAACACGGATTCCTTCCTAAATCCCTAATGGCGAGGAGCCCCAGCTCCAAAAGCAGTGAAAGCTTAAATCAATGTGCCACTTCACAGGCACAAGAAATAAATCCATTGGAAAGCAGGAGTCATTAATTCCAATGCACATGGAATTGCATGTTTACCTGTAAAAACTTTTTTAATCTGACATCCTTAAATTACTTCAGCTCCTACTTTGTCCCAAATGGAATCAAGTTTTATGAAAAATTCTGCAGGTGATTAATTGGTTTCAAAGCCTTCCGAATACACTCAGCATTTCCACTGATATTAGTCTTCTTTTCACAGGAGAGAAATCAGGTTACTGGAAAGTGTATTACACCAGCCTACTTCTTCTGGATTAAACATGCTTGAATATAATGTCATTCCTTTTCCCAGTCTACAATTTATCATTTCAGAGTGAGAAAACTTATTATCTTCACTTTATCAGTGTGTTATGTAACATTTTTCCATATCATGGTACAAAAAATTAATTGACATATTAAAAGTGAAAATATGCTGCTCAGAGACCAAACCCTGTTACACACACACTGCAATTATATGCAACTTTATTAGGCATTTCACTAGAAGTATCTAAAGGACTCGGAGCCTCATTAAATAAAGGGTTTAGGTGCCTAAGGAGACATCCATCTCCTTTTGTGGGATTTGACAAACTAGGTTCAAATCTGCAATCCAACCTGCCATGCTCAGCTACTACCCATTTCTATTCACTAGACTCAGAAAGCATCAAAGGATTTGACCTTGCAGCTCTTTAATTGCTTAGAGCTGTTGTTCTGGGCATTACAGGGACTGACCTATTTCCGACAGGGCTGAGTGGCTTTCCATCCCACTCACACCTACTGAAATTATTTATTCCAGAAACTGCAAATGAAACTCCTCTCATGTAACCTTACACAGGGTGCAGAAGAAGGGCTGAGCAGTTAAACTAGGCTACCTCTGCAGCCGATGTGGAGAAGCGGGCACTTGCGGAGAGCAGTCCCTCTGACCCGCTTCAGTCACCTGCGTTAGGATGAGAGATGTTGCAATTATACCACTCACGGTACAGGATATTTTATCGGTTCAGATTTAGGTGTCTACAGCGAAATACTCATGAATCCCTAAATATGTGCCCTCCCCCCACCCCCATTTTATATGGCACAGTGAGATATTGTAATAGACACCCTGCTGGAATCTATGAACAAGCTGGCACTTAGAAGTGATGCAGGGCTCTGCAGCAAAGACATGTCAGCTCAGCAGAACTGCCTCGCATACTTGGCCGCACAGATACAATCACAGTAAAGTCCACCCTGATAGACTACCTCAGGTATTTATAGGTCCTGCAGTGTANAAGTAAGTCTCCTACTAAGCCTAGCACAGCAGTAAAGCTCGAAATGTATCCAACAAAGCAAAGGGATAAAACACCTCACAAAATGCATTTCTTAGTGCTTTTGATCTCAGAGTGCAATCTCAGACATTTTCCCTGTCATCACTACTCATCCGCTAAGAGGGAGAGATCTGGGTCACCTTTCCCATTCCCAGAAGGGATTCATGGAGGGAAGCTGCTGTCAGGAACATCCCATCCATCCTGTTCTGCAGACCGCAAGAGCCCTGGTCCAGAAGTGATGCAAACAAGAGTCTGATGCTGCAGCCTGGCACTTGCCTGAAGCACGTGTCCTAAGTCTTGACCAGAAGCAGTTGCAGCACACAGGTGGAGCTCAGGTCCCAAATCCTGTATGCTTGTACTGGAGCTGGGGGTATTGAGAGCAATATGGAGATTCAATGGACCATAAAAAATTACTCTACATCATTAATAAAGCTTACACACCCAATTAGCCACCCTATTATCTGTAAGCCAAGGGAACGTGGTATTAAGGACACAAATATTTTATGCATTTAACACCACTATTCAGTAATGATGGAACCTGCTTGCTTCAAAGATCTGTGTTTTGTCTTTTGTAGTACTGAATGGGAAGATTGGCTCAACAATTCATATCCCAGCACCACACTAGCATGCTCAGTTACAACGTGAGGAGTATATTCTGGTCCCACAGAAAGAGATCTTATGGGAAATCCCATTAGAAAAGTAATTTTTTATGAATATGCTATTAAACACATGATCATAGGGTCTTAGCTATCACATGACAACTTATTTTAGTTCAGCTGAAAGTAAATGCAAAGCCCTGACAGACAGCAAATACTGAGTGTCAGGAAAAACACAACTATTGCATATTTGCAATATTTTCAGGTGAAGGTTTGTTTGAGGCAACACACATCTTTATTAGATCATCACAGGTGACCTGAGGAGAATTTGGGGTTAGATCCAAAGACAACATAAGTGGACAGACTTCCCAGGAAATCCGTGGAGGTCTTCTTGTTCATGACACATGATCTGGCCCAGTGAAACCACGCTCCATTTTATTCTCCGATCCTGCTTTATAAGTTTGTCCTGCTGCTTTGGAAAGAGGTGCCATAGCTTGGCTGTGAAGGGAGTGAGAAAGTAGGTGTTAAGTTCAACACTTATGGGAACTCTCAGAGACTCGTCTCTCCTTGACTAGGTGTTAAGGTCTGCCGATCTACTTCTCTAGCCTCTTCTGGACAGAATGAAGTAAATAGCACACAAGAAACAATTCAGCTGCAAATTTCAGCAGGTTTTAAATATTGCTAACTGGTTTTTGTTAATTTCCGGTAATATTTTCACACTGCAAAAGGATTTTCTTTCTTATTGTAACATATTATTGCACACTGCACGCTCATAATTACCTAATATTTCCCTGCTCTATAGAGTTCTCTCACTGTTAATATTAAAAGCCTCAGTAAGATCCTCTCTATCAGCCTATGGTCTACACATATACTTGGAGGGTTGGCAAACTTGGCATAGGATAAATGTCACTTTTAAAATATGTTACAGACAGAGTAAAGTGGAGGTTAAAAAAATAGAGATTAGAGTGTTGAGTAAATGTCATGACTGCTAGAATCAATCGAAAATGAGCATTCTTGCTGGCCTTAGCTGGAATGAAAAGAGACTACTTCTTCCCCAAGCCCGGTCCCAGGGGAGTACAATCAGGATGGTACTAATAAGCAGAAAACTCACAAGGTAGGGGTGATGTTTCCTTCAGAAACACTATATGCATTGGTGCTCTGAGCCCTCTAAGGACCTAAAATCTGTTATTGTTCCTCCTGGGAGGTCCGTTTACACTTAACACACATCTGGCTTAATTAGGTTGACAGCTGCTGCAGGTACTATTGGACAAGGTCCAGGCATCAGAGTGCATTAGCATTTGTTTAATGGTTTAACCTTTCATAATCTGATCTCCACTGCATAAAATAACGAGAGAGATATCTTTTATTACTTGTTAATGTGTGTTGTGTGTGTATGCACATATGCGCACTCACACAAACACGCAAGCAATCCACATCAAATGCATCCCACCGTGCATTGAAAATCAAAATCTTTTCCAACTGTAAACTTTTGATTAAATAAATCCAGCTCCAAATTGAGCAAAAATTAACAAGATTAACAGTGAAGACAGCAGCAATCACACTGTATATAAAGATAGAAGTAAGTTTAATTAGTTTCATGTACAGAAAGCAGCCATCACATACTCACAGCCAGATTTTGTATACCTATGTTTTTTATGTTTTAATTAAAAAGAAACTTACCAGAACAGAGAAAAAAACTGTTATAGTTTGTGCTGCCTACATAAATGAAGCCAACATAGAAGGTGGTCCAGTGCAGACTCATGTTTGGCAATAAAGCTGATGTTCTTCATATTTTTTAAACAGATCCAATGAGCAAAATAGGCTTGATTCTGTCCCCGATTAAAAACAGAATAATTCATTCAAAATCCCTGGAAAGAATCTGTTTTTACACTTGCGTACCTGAGGAAAGAATATGGCTCAAATCATTAGGCCTGAACCTTATTTTCTCAAGAGAACCCTTTCCCCGTATCCATTGAAAGCATTTTTTTTCACTTTTAAATATTCTTTTATGTCTAATTGGCTTCTTTCCACAGTAACTGCCCGTAAAAATAGCCTTTGGCAAGGCAGCCAACTTCAGCACAAGCCCAAATCTTACTGTATCATTGAAAGCAGAACCAAATCCAAAGGCACCTTTCCAACTCCAATCAGCTTGCTTTATACACTGACGTGCTCATTTACCTGACAAATTATTGTTCACCTTTCTAGTGACTCCCAGACTGCGATACTCCATATGTTTGTAGACTATAAACACTGAAACAAAGAAAGTTCTTGCATGCTGAAGAATCCCTTTCAAATATGAATAAACCAAGCCCTTCAGAATGTTCTGTTTCATCATACATTCTCACCATGGCCTTAGTGGATCTGTCAGATCTTCTCTGTGGCTTGGTCCAGATGGAGTAGAGCAGCCTTCTGCACTTTCATTGTAATGAGATGTTTCTTTGGCTGAGGTACTGCAGTTTTGTGCTGTGTTGCTGAAGAACAGGGGTTTGAGCTCTGTTACAGAGCTCATCTCAGGGCTGGACCTTCATTTAAGAGATGCATTTGGATTTTTATACCCTCTTAGGACATCTTGTCATTGTGTGATGCTCCCAGGCTGTAATGCATCCTGGTGAAGCAGCTCAGGGTGCCAGCATCACGCAGAAGTGAATGCATGTGGAAAGGTGATCAGAAACAGTACGTATATCAAATGTCTTTGACTTTCCTATTACAGGGCAAAAACATAGAGGCCACATTCTCCAAGCTCACACATAGTAGGTTTTCACACTTTAGGTCCCTTTCAGAATGTAATTTTCTTCTCTGTTTAAGTGAGTAAACTTCTTTATGAGCAAAGCTTCAATAAGAATACTATGGCTATTGACCGGATCAGGGTTTCAGGCCCATTACCCAGCTGCTGTCCGTGCATTTTTGGTGCTTATAGTGCTTATTTCATGTGTAAGCTCTCTTAAGCCATCTCTAAATCAACCAATAGAGTTTGGTACACAGACTTGTGCTAGCAGAGTAGCGGCTATGCCAGAAAATCCATGCTGCGGCACACAAGCTCATGAGAACTTAATGCAAGCATGTATCATGATGTGCCCTTGCTCAGTTCCAGTAAGTGTAACATATTTGGTGAATTAACAAAGAGCAAATAATGTAGCATGAGGGAAAAAAAAAAACTTTTGGAGCCTTGAATCTTGTGGGAAAAGTTACAAGATGAAAAAAGATGTAGTATTCTTTTGTTTCTTGGATAACAAAAGTCTTGATGAAATAGGTAGGCACAGGGGTTTCCCTGGTCACAGTCATCTGCTGGAAGTCATATAATCCTGTATAATGTAGTTTCCTATATAATTTAATACCCTTTTTGCTGGCATACTTGAAGTTAGCTTTGGGAATCTTTTTGTCTCCTGTATTTAAGCAACACCCAGTTCTACAGTAAATACAAGATCTTTAGGACCAATCACAGCCTCCTGCCAAACCTGTCTGCTAGTATGACAGCTTCAAATTCACTTTCTACAGATAGAAGTAAAGAGCTGTTGCTGGATGTTAACAAAAAACAAAGAAAAATGGAGTTGGATGGGACAGTTTGATAACATTTGGCTCCACAGCTTTGTGTTCAGGAGGAGTTCTGCAGGAAATTGATTTGGGACTATTTAAATGCTTAAAATTAGTGATATACTTAAATACTTTGCTGAATTGCTGCCTCGCCCCAGAGAGAAAACAGCTCGCTGTAATCTCATTGGTATCAGGTTTCCATTCCCAGCCTCACTGAAAAACCAATGTACTGCATGAAAATCAATCCTTACTCAAAATGTGACCAAAAATGTTTTAATTTTTGAAGAAATGTTGCTTTGAAGAAGATAAAATCCAACTATGCTGTGAGGCAGCCAAAGTATAATCCTGCAGTGCAACTCTATGACTGATTGCTTACCTTGGTTTATGTTGTGTGTTTCTGCTTGTGTTTCTGGGTGATTTTTCGAAGGAGTTCTGTGTACTTTAGCTCCCAATATGTGTTATGGTTTGCATTTACTAGAATTAATAATAGCAACAGTTTTTAGATTGTTCTTAAAGGGGAAATGAAGCTTTGCCTATGGTTTGCAAATGAAGAAAATGAGACACAGAAAGCTGAAAGTATTAGGGATAAGATCGAGGGATGGTACATAAAGGAGGGATAGAGATACATGTCTCCTGGGACCAGGTCTAATACTTGAAGTACACTTGTTTTCATTAAACATCCTGAAAATCACTACGAGGTATTGTTAACTTCAGTTGGTTACATGTTTTACCAAGGAAATGCACCACCTCAAGATAAACAGTCTATGTCTCTGCCATCACACCAACATCTCAATTTTGTGTGCTGTTGTTTCTTTCCTCTGTCATTCTGGAGAATATAGAGTCCCTGCAAGCTGGAGCAAGGAGGCTCCATATGAATGTAAGGAAAAACTATTTCACTGTGAATGGTGACGGAGCACTGGAATAAGCTGCCCAGAGAGGTTGTGGAGTCTCCTTCTCTGGAGACATTCAAGACCGATCTGGACATGTGTCTGTGTGATTTAATCTAGGTGATCCTGCTCAGGCAGGGGGGTTGGACTAGATGATCTTTAAGGGTCCCTTCCAACTCTTAACATTCTGTGATTCTGTGATTTCTTGGGACATCATGAGGAGCCAAATTGTTTCAACAACTGTGCTCTATGTACCTGTGGGAAAACACAAAAATCCATCATGGGTACTTGTCCACTTTATGATAACAATCTCAAAGCTGTTCCAAACAAAATAAATCCCAACTGTGACCACAAAAGCTGAGGCGTGTGGCATAACAGGGCTATTTTTTAGTCATAAAATGGAAGCTTATTTCTCTTCTTCAAGTCATGGCTATTTCAGGTAGACAACTCTGTGAAGTAAATAAAAAATGAGAAATAGATGTTTGGATGAGTGGTGCAATGGAGAAAGAAGAGTTGAAAATGATCACAGAGTATAAAGACCTGCAAAACAAAAAGAATTATGTCATTTTGAGAATTACCTTCTGGAGAGGAAGGATGTATTTAAGGGACACAACCTTACAGTTCTTGTAAACACTTTCCCAATAAGACATTTTTCTCTGTTAATGTCACTAGCTGACTGCCTCAGTGACCAAGAGTGAGAGTCCTGGACAGTTGGTGTAAACCAGATTAGAGACCCTCCTCATTTTTGAAATAGAAACGAGATGACAGGCCTGAAATTTTCAGTCAAGGACTGGCTCTCTCCCCAAATATTTAAAATATTACATTAAATATCTCTAAGGGAAAGTTAATAATGATGATGGTGCACTTTATTGAAGAAAAAGGACATTAAGTAATTCCTATTACAAAAATTGCTTTGCATAATACTGAAAATGCAGTTCTAGTATTAGCACGATAAGTGGCATCATAAAATCAAGTAATTTTTCATAAAACTTGCATGCGGCTGCAAGCTACGGTTCAGTTGCAACAATTTGTCACCTGCTCAAGGACTATGGGGTTAGTAAGGCAAGTCATGAATCCTCCCTGCCGAGGGGAGTCACCAAAACTTTACTTAACTAACTGCTATGCCTCTGGAAAACAAATACATCAATAAATGTTCCTGTTACATGGTTCTACCTTTACTGGAAGGGAAAAGGAGATTCAGATGTCTCTTGACTTTGTGCAGAAAGGTGCTGCAGAGGTGGAAGAGTTGTTACAAACCTCTCAGTTAAGGCCCTGTATCATTGCTATCCCACGGGCAATCCTCCTCATTTTGCCTGTTGCCAGTCTCTGGGTGAAAAAAAAATACTGAAAAAAAGACTTAAAACCCCACAGCATTTAAGTAAAAGAAAGCCAAGTAAGTGCATTTCCATGAGAACTAATTTTAGGCTTTGGGATAAAATACTCCACTACTGAACTTAAGTGCTTTCGCATTACTGACATTAACCACTAAGCTTTAGACAAGCAATAAAATACATGTGCTCATATGCTGCCCCAACCCACCACGGCATCTTGGCTGGCTCCTCCCACACCCCATGCTACAATTTTTCAACTATAAACTATGGCAAGGACTCCTGAGCAGGCTGCCTTTCCACATCAATCTATAGGTCTGTGTGGGCAAGGCAAGGGTGTGAGGCGATAAGAAGGTTTTTCAAAACAGGAATGGTGAAAAGTTGAAATTCTTGCTACTGTTTCCCATTTTCAGCTTCTGTGAAAAGGCTTCACGAAGGAAGCTTCCTATCTTATGAAGGCAACCAAGTCTTAGAGCTGTCCCTAATTCAGCCTCGTGCAAGATTGTCGGGCATGCTGAGTCAGTCCTGTGCCCTCTCTGCCTCCCTGGCGCAAGGCAGAAAATGGGGTTTATGTGGTTATCTGATTCTTTGTGATGGGGCTAGTGGTTAAAAGCAAAAATTGCCATCTACAGTCAGAAAAAAAAGGATATATTCTCCTACTTATGATGAGACGTGGCAATAGTCAAATAAGAATTGAGAATTTAATTTAATTTAATTCCCTGCAGTTTAACCACAGAATCACAGAATTGTAGGGGTTGGAAGGGACCTCCAGAGATGATCGAGTCCAACCCCCTGCCAAAACAGGGTCCCTAGAGCAGGTCACACAGGTAGGCGTCCAGGCGGATCTTGAATGTCTCCAGAGAAGGAGACTCCAGAATCCCCCTGGGCAGCCTGTTCCAGTTCTCCATCACCCTCACTGTGAAGAAGTTCTTTTCTCATATCAGTGCGGAACCTCCTGTGGTCCAACTTGTGACCATTGCCCCTTGTCGTGTTCCCACAGACCACTGAGAAGAAGTTGGCCATCTCCCTTTGTCTCCCACGCTTCAGATATTTATAAACATTGATGAGATCCCCTCTCAGTCTTCTCAAGGCTGAACAGCCCCAGCTCACTCAGCCTTTCCTCACAGGGAAGATGCTCCAGGCCCTTAATCATCTTTGTAGCCTCCGCTGGACTCTCTCCAGGAGATCTCTGCCTTTTTTGAAACAGGGATCCTAGAACCGGACACAGGACTCCAGGTGAGGCCTGACCAGGCCAGAGTAGAGGGGCAGGATCACCTCCTTTGACCTGCTGGATACACTCCTCTTGATGCATCCCAGGATCTCATTGGCTTTCTTGGCCACCAAGGCACACTGCTGGCTCATGGCCAACATGTCATCCCCCAGGACCCCCAGGTCCTTCTACACAGACCTCCCCTCCAGCAGGTCACCCCCAGCGTGTACTGATACCTGCTGTTTTTCCTTCCTGGTGCCAGACCCTACACTTGCTTTTATTGAACCTCACCTGGTTCCTCCCTGCCCAGCTCTCGAGCCTGTCCAGGTCTCACTGAATGGCAGCGCAGCAATCCTGCGTGTCCACCACTCCTCCCACCTTTGTATCATTGCTGTACTTTCTGAGGGTGGACACTATTCCCTCACCAAGGTCGTCAATGAAGATGTTAAATAAGACCAGACCCAACACCCATCCCTGGAGAACACCACTAGTCACAGGTCTCCACCCAGACTCTGCTCCACTGGGTGCACCACCCTCTGGGCCCAGCCTATCAGCCAGTTCTCGACCCATCTCACTGTCTGCTTGTGTATCTCAGCTAAGGTACAGCTTAGGCATATAGTGGGTTTAGATCTAAAGAAAAAATAAACAACAAAAAAAACCCCACACAAAACAAAAGAAATGCCAAAGAAAAAAAAAAAAACTAAAATAAATAACTGGGAAGTGATGTGTTTTGCCTTGGTCCTTCCTGCAGCGGAGAACACAGAACATGGTGGTTTGAAGTCTTCTGGTCTCTTCATGGCACTGGAAAACTGCAGCTTCTTCATTTGCGTGATGCCCAGAGCCTATACCTGGGTCACACGTTGAGCATAGAGGGGACTACAGATATGGTAGCAGCTACGGAGCATTTGATCCACCCTGGCCTGTGGTGTCACAGGCCAAAAGTGTGCCGTGAATAAACAGCTGTCAGAATTCTTATTTTATTATTTCCTTCTTCATCTTAAAATATATGTATTTATATATATTCATGCCTCTCTACATTGTTAGACAGAAATATTTAAGAGGCATATAGGAGTTCTTATCATCCTCCAAAATTTTCAGTGAAGTATGATTTGAATACAAACATCTGGGTTGTTTGGACTAGTCTTTTTCTACAGACAGCAGTTCTCCAGTTGACGTTACAAAGCCAGCAATTACATGGACAAACACTATGCAACTCTCATTTAGGTAAAATGATTTAAAGCCACATGCTCCCTGCGTTTTATAAGAGAGGAAGCGCATAGTTTCAAGTCTGTTGAATTTGGCCCATCATTTTCAGGAACAGTAGATCTCATCAGTTCTTCAAAAAGAAGTCAACCAAATGTGGAAGATGGAACAACAGATATGAAGTCTTCTCTTTCCCAGACGGTGTTTTTCCTTCCTCTTTTGTTTTGCCAGCATTACATATTTTCTCACCTACTATGGAGGATAAAATCTGTTTTTTTCTGCAGTCACTTAGAGTGTTAGCCTTTGTGACATTAAAAATAATGCATTTAAATGTGATATTTGTGACAATGTGCCCAGCATGCAAAACCCTACTCATCATTTCCCAATGCTCAAATTAGGCCTAAGGGATTCTGAGAGCAATTATGGTGTTGACTGGATTAGTATGATTGGTAAAAAATGCAAGGATATTTCATCAGCTATTCCGGAGGCCCATGGGTTATGGGCCCAGTGAAACAGCCTGTGGCAGGGCAGGCAGGATGTGAAAAGCTAGTTCAGTTACATCCAGTGACAAAAGTAAAGGCAAGTGCTACATATTGGAAACGCAAATTAGTCCATGGCAGTCGCAAAATCAGTTGAAGTGGACGATGCAGACTTGCGAGGCAAGTGAATGAGTTGATGAAGCCAATGGGAAATGTGCCTATTGCAATAAATCCAGCCTTCACAAACGCAAGGAATTTTGGTTGTGGTGCATCGAAGCACACGTGTTGTACAACAGTTGCACCTACAGGGAGGAACAAAAAGTATGCACAGGTTTAAGGTGCTGCATGTTCTGTGTACAAAATAGAGGGCACAAAATATAAAATTAACATTTATACTAATACTTTTAAAATATAAAATAAATGCTTCACTAAGAAATCTGCTAAATTTATGAGTATGAACATATCTGAAAGGGTGTGATTTTCCAGTACTAACCTTAACTTGTAAAATACATCATATGGTCTGTGCCAACAGCTATCTGCTTGTAAAAGCATGTGTTTTCAAAGTGCAGATAGAAACCACAGTACCGCAAATAAAACTGGAGTAGAAGAGATTAAAAGGCTCAGCAATAGTCCACATATTGTAATTATAAAAGCAAAAGCAGGAGATGCAATAGTCTTTAATTGACAAATAAATTTAATTTAGTACTTTTTTGAGATTCTTCTCACAGATTCTATTATGAAAGTATTTTCTCGTTTAAACAAAGAATGAGTTGTCCGAAACCTGATAGGTTTGGAAAAGAAAAGCATTTAGGTATTTTGGTGAGGAAGGGTTTCTCTAGGTGAAATTAGTCATAACTTGTTCTTGGAAAAACATACAAAGAAAGGATAAGTCAAATTCTTCTGTAATATGCATGTAGACAAGAACTGCATTTGAAGATTAATTATCTCATTATTTTGCTAATATGCTGTAATTAACTGAGCTATAGCACTGAAATTACTAAATGTGGGATTACTATTCCAGATTTGAATTAGCTTGTATCTCAGAAATGTTCCTCACTACACCTCAGCTTTAGGACATAAGCCTAATTAAATTACCACTTTATTTGCTGCAGCTGCTTCATAAATTTGCACTTCAAAATAGTTCCATCATTCACCATGTCATTTCCTGTGTTTTGTAATTATTGGCTGGTAAAATATTAAACCCAAGGAGTTTAACAATAGCACAGTAGCTTTTCCTTACGCTCAAATTAGGCCTAAGGGATTCTGAGAGCAATTATGGTGTTGACTGGATTAGTATGATTGGTAAAAAATGCAAGGATATTTCATCAGCTATTCCGGAGGCTTGTGGATTATGCCCAAGAAAATGAAGCTTTAATTTCATATAAGTTATTTCCATTATTTCTGAAGGGAAAAAAAAAATTCTCGGCAGTTATATAGGAGAAAGAAGACAGAGGAAATTGAATGAAATATCAGTGGGTTTTTCACCATTGCCTTCAAAGAAGTCACTCTTGCAATTTAATCTACACTTCTTCTAATGCAAGAAAGACATTACATTAAGTTCATATTTACTTTGCAGATGATCTAGCTAGAATTTTTATTTTTCTTACATTTCTTTTTCCAGAATTTTACCATTACTTGTCCAACTGCTAAAAGAAAAGAAACAAAAAAAAAAACCAACAAAAAACAAACAACACATAGCACTCTCTGTTAAAGCTGGGTATAAGAAAATACACTTTACCATTACCAAACCCACTTGAACTTTTGCCTTTTGGAGAGGTTACATCTTAAAGGGACATATTACCATGGCATTTTGCCATAGAGCACTGCTCCTGTAGTACAGTCAGGTACGGGCAGCTGTGCTTGTCTGGTATTTTAATACCTGACTGCTTCAAGTCAGATGTCATTCCAGAGCTATTACCATCACTCAGAAATAGTTGGAATGATAGCTGTAGGCAGTCTACCATTTTCAGGAGAGATATTGAGGTTTGTGTAGTCCTGAAATGTGCAAAGCCAAGCTATACTATTTCTTCTAGACATGATTTCAATTACAGGATCTGGTTATCAGTCCCCATTGGAATTCTTTATAATCATCTGCTGTATGCAAAGATGCAATGTCATTAAAATGACATTATTATTCATGAATACATTTGGAAAATCTCATTCATCATACATCCCTTGGAAAAACTAAAATAACAAATATAAGCAAGGTCATTCATCTTTCTGGGATGTAGTAAATTGGAAGCATAGTGACTAACCATGGTGCTTTGCTTATGAAAACAGTTATTTTCATTCTTATATTTTGTGGATTTTGGGCCTTCAGAGTGCAGTGTACAGAATGTTGCCTCAAACTACCAAAATAAATTGTGGATCTTGTGTGCCATTCTCCTGAGGCAACAAACATCCTATCAAAATTGCAGGTGGGGAAGCCCTCTTCCCACAGGAAAATGATTCAGGATGTTTCTACGGAAGGATTTCTACCTTATAAGCTCTATAACTTCTTGGTATCATCCAAAGGTCACCCAAATGGAGCAGAATATATATATTTATAATAAGTAGGACAATGATAGTGAGAGACATTTCACAGCTATGAAATTTGAGAATTTTCCCAAACTGTAGGGAAAAAAAAAATCTGTATAAAAGGAAACCAAATCATATTATGAGTTTGGATAGACCTTGATTAAAACCTATGTCAAATACATACAATAAGGATTAGCCTTTCTAAAGAAACTTGGGTTTTCTTTAAGAAATTGTACTAGGCAAAATAATTGTCAAGCGTAAATCTTTAGTCAATAGCTACCAGTCATCATAGCTCCAGCTGTTTTGAGTGCCACTGTTTCAAAATACATCAGTTGTGGCCCTGATTTTTTCAGTGTCTCGATATCAGCCTGGTAGAGAAAGATAACTGAGTACTAATATAGGTATTATATCAGAGATAGTAAATAGATAGAGGAATTTATTGCCAGGAAAAACTGCCTTATTCTTTACATCTGTATGGCAAAGCAGATGCAGCAAGACTTTCAGTCTTTTGGTGATGTCACCATATAAATATATACTTCTTAAAAAAAAGCTGTATTATAAACCCCTTTACATTTCTGACAAAAATAACTCCCTTATAGTGACCATGAAATTCCTCTTTCACAGAAAGTAGAAGGAAGTAGAAGGTATTGACAAACCTGGCTCAGAAGGATTTCAGAGCATAAACGTGGCTTTTACCATTGGTTATCTAGCTATGCTAGGGTGACAAAAATCCATATCTGAATGGTACTGCATTTTTGAAGCAGTCCAGATCCACATCCATACACAGATTTCACAGTTTAGGGTAGTCTCCTTTAGAATAAATCTTTTCCTGAAACTGAAGGATCATTTTTAACTTGATCACTCCTCCAAAAAACAAAAACCAAGAGCTCCAATCCATAGTATTCTGCAATTCCATACTCTTGTCCATAGGCAAGAAATTGGTCTCAATCGATATGAACACCAAATCTGTTATATTCAGTGCCCAGAGTTCACAATTGCTGCAAGTTAATTAATTCCCATCTCTGTAATAGGTGTTGCTCTCTTAATAGTGCATTCAATAAAAAAAAAAGGTGATGAAAGAGATGATGAAGTATGCTGGAAAGGTGAAAAATGCAATGACAATAGTTATAAAAGGTACAGTATAATATGGTGAATGCAATTTGCTCAATACACTTAATGTGTCTATAAAAAAATCTCATCCTGTTCTCACCAGGGAAGCAGGCTGTGCTGGATGCGGCGTCTATGGAGTCCTTCAGCAGTTTAATGTGACCAATCTAAATGACTTCTCCTGCATCTATTTAAAATATGCCCCAAAGATGTAATTTCTGGGTGGACAGCTTGTTCTAAAGGCAAAGAAATACAGGAGGCATACTGACAAATATTAGGATCATGTACATAAGCATATACCATAATGTTCAGTGTGTAAGGCTTTTTAATTTTGCCTCTCATATTCAAAATGACATGGGAAGACATCCAACTCCTAATTTATTATTCCTCTTAATTACGCTCTACATGTGCAATGTGGTAGTTAGTGGTTAGTGGTGAAAAGGTATTTTTGCCTGAAAAGCTCTCTCAGAATTGAAGCAAATTTCTTGTTTAGTGTTTTTACCAGCACAAAAATAAGGGAAGTGGGAGGGAAAATATATGGTGTATATATTGTGGCACTGCATGTTTTTATTTTCTTCTGTGTGATAAGTATTTTGATACTTAATATGTGTCAGCTATCTAAGATGATGAACAAGCAAATTCATTTGTCTTCTGTGTCTCAAAGGACATGACAGCGTGCTGAATCAGCCCATTAAATCTCAGTGGTGCACATGTTGCCTTTTATCCTTTTCTACCTCTGATGTACCATGTGCTGACGAAAATCAAAACATGTGTGTGTAAGTATGGTGAAAACTTATTAGATGCTGAAATGACAGCAGAAAAAATAGTCAGAAGTGCTCAGCAGTCAGCAGTGGCTGACATCACTGTCCGGACTGTACAGCACACAGCCATGGCCGTGTCCTGGGGTCAATAGGATCCCTGCCTGCGTTTGAGGGATGGGAAGATGTAAAAGCCCTTTTACCTTCTCCCAGGCGAATCCAGACCCACCAGACACGTAATTGTGACCAGCGTAAGGACTTGTGTTCCTGCCAATCCCATGTTGCCATATGTCTCCCTTCCCAAGCTGTCCCGTGTTGCCATCTGTTCCCATGCCAGCCTGGCCACTCGGGGCCATCTGCTTCTGCCTGACCTGTCCCATGGGGCCAGCTGTCTCGCTCCTCTCCAGGCTGGTATAGCCACACACCTTTTCTGGAAGTACACAAATTCCTACCAGCCTTGGATAAATATCTGCTAAAAGAAGCAGAAAGCATGAACAGCTGTCTAGAAAAAAAAAATAAAAATCAATTTATCCTGTATACATTTTTAGTGTCTAGTTCAGGTTTCAGCATGAAACCTTTTTTGCGAGTCCTCAAAATTTTTGGCATTGTTAGTTTATTGAAACTCTCAGCTGAGGTGGAAGAATAAGAACAGGGAGAAGGTGGAAATTATTTTTTGCAATGTACCCATTACTCTGGTGCCATGTAGGAGCTCATTTGGGATCACAAGGAATTTGCAGATCTGTTACTGCACAGGCAAAGCCTGGCTTTGAGTCATCAGGATTATTATGCTCATCTCAAATGTAGTACCATTAAAGTGGTGGCACAGAAGAAAATGATCCCGTCTATTGCCCAACTTTTTTGAAAAGTCTGAGTCTACATAACTATATTTAGCCTAATGAATGGAAAAATGGAAACACTTCTGAGTTCCTATGAAAAAGCCATTTCCTTGGTCACTGTGGGCACTTAGTTGTATCTAGATGAGGGATGTGGGGAGAATTTTCCACTTTCCAGTTGCATGTTCTCACATCCCAGCTCCCTACTGGGACAAAACACAGGCATGCACCAGCTGTCCATCCTTCCTCCCTCCCTCCCACCTTCCCACAACCTGATTTTCACAGAAAAAATAAAACAAACCTGGAGGTGTGGGCTGGACAAGATCCATCATTTTTCCTAGCAGGTAAGTCTAGACATAGCTTACAATACCCTTCATACCAGATCTCTTCCCTCATTTTCAATCTGTAGTACATTCTTACTTACATAGAAGTGAGCCTTTTTAAGTGCTCCAATTTGATTGATGTCATGAAGAAATCAGTGTCATTATTGCTGCAGAATTTTTAGGGAGACATTATTTCAACATTCTGGCTGTTTATCCAACAAAATATTTTCCCTGAAAGAGTGGAGGTTAAAATGTGAGATTTGAAATCCCATATGCATTGACACAGATGCTACAACTACTGTTGATTTCAGTACGACCAGAGGGCCACTCTGTGGTGAATATTCTGCTCAATCTATGTCTCCACATACTCGGTCCATTTAGGTGCTTCTAAAATTAACAGCCATATTATCCTGGTACTAAAGATGTGACCAGCAATCTGATACAAATTGGAGTGATGGATTCCATTGGAAAAGAAAGCATTATTAAATCAGAGACACAAATAAATCTTTCCTCAATTATTTTCATGACATTCAGGTTAGACATCTATGGTTTAGGTCACAGCTGTATACTTGCTCTGAATGCTGTAGTAGAGGTCTTGGGTGGTTGTCAGATATTCTTTTGGCTTAAAGGTGCACAAAGAATCTTAAAATTATTTCACAATGTGTAATAAGGAATGATGAGTTGCACTGACAAACTAAAATCTGTACTTTAAACATTAGCACCACATGTTGTTAATCTTAAAAAGAGATTTATTCTTCAGAAGAAAATCTTCTGACCATACTATGTCCACCTCAACAAATTAGCTTGTTGATTTCTTACAAGATTGCTGATGAATTTTGGAATACAATGATAAATGCAAGATTCTGCTGAAAACACAGTCTGACCCCAGACTGTCTTTTTAGTTAGAGCAAAAAAACGACAAAGGATCACCTACGCGACAGGCTGATGTTACTAGTTTCTTCAGTTAGAAACTGAAGTATAAGATTGAAGTATAACTGAAGCATAAGATGTTTCGGGAAAAGGTGAAAGAACATCTCACTAGACCTAACGTGTTCCTCAGCCTCTGGTATAAGTCTGACCTCAGCTGAAGCTGGAGCCATTACGTTTGACAGTGCAGGAGCGATCTGGCCTCATTTCTCCTATGGCTCCTTGCAGGCCACGGTGCAGCATCAAAGCTGGGCATAAAGAGCACAAGAAACATGCAGCAAAGTTGGTGTTATGGTTACCAGTGTAGTGATGCCGACCCAGAGCATTAGCTGCTTCTTTGCATCAGAACACCTACCAAAGGGCAAAGCTGTCGCTTCCGAGGTTCTCTCCCTGCGCGCAGGCCATGCTGTGCCAGTCGGGACACAGGTTGTGTGCACCACCTGCCTGCTGTGCTGGCACCAGATTGCACAGACGTGGCAAGATAGAGTTACTCACCAAAGAGCGCGTGGTAGGTTTTGATAACATACGAACAGATGCTATCGGACCTTACCCAGTACTTCTGGAGTTCCACGGAACAGTGTGAAAAAGGGAGGAAGAGGGGAAAGAAAATCCCAAGATGTGGTGGAGGTACATTATCAGTCATGTTGCTATCATGAATATGAACAGCAGGTAGTCCATTAAACCCAGCCTTTTCACTGAACAATTGGAGCTCTGATAGCCATTAGAAGCAGGTCATACTTAATAGCAGTTGACTCCCTCAACTCCTTCTCCTACAGTACATTTAAATGATTCTTTGGCAAGTGAACTAAATTTGTTTCTCCCGCACAGGGCTGGGAGAGGGGATAAGGAAAGGCGTTTATTTTTGCAGAACTGGATCCCTTGCCACCCACTCCCCTCTGAATCTCAACTACTATCTGCTAAGTCGAAATGAACTTTAATAAATGAGCTGAACTCATTAGCTATGTGAAGCTCATGCTTACAGTCATAATGATTTTAAAATGTGTGGCTGCATCTTGAAGAAGAACAGAGCTTGACATAATTTCAGTTATCAAATACTGGTAATTGACACAGAGACAGGCTGTGCTTTACACTGGGTTATAATTAATCCACTTCAGTGACCTCAAAGGCTGCACTTCTGAGAAATCTACCACTTACGTCTTGATTCTTTGTCAACTACTTCAGCAGACATAAATTACAAATGAGGTACTAATGAAGTATTTCATCACCTGTTTACCTTCAGTGATCAGTTCCCTAACCCTAATTTACAGGAGGCACAATTTTTTTGAAGCTACTGTCAGCTGGAGCTGCCTTTTACTCTGAGCAGTTATAAATTAGCACGTAGCTGTGCTTTACTCTCAGTGGCTCTTTGTTCTGGTTTTAAAATACTACAGCATAGGAGGAAATAAGTTTATGTTTAGAAAATGATGGGTAAGAAGAGAAAAATTTGTTTTTTCCTCTGGTATATTCTTTTCTTTATTTTTGCTAAATGCAAGGAGATTTCCCACTGATATAAACACACCAAATCCCACTGCAGTGAGTGTAACTGTGGCTATTAACACAAGTAAGGCATTTGACTCATGCAGAAATGAAATCCTTCCATATTACCAAGCACTTGGAGTGATCTTGAATATGTGTCAAAGAATCACCTCAGTATGCTGAGGAATTGCCACTGAAATCCTTACTTTAAGCCTGTGATGCTCACATAATTGCCTTTAATTTAAAATGGTAGGGCTCTATTCCCACATGTAGGCTGAAAAAAACATGGAATAAGGGATAATTTGCAGGGTGACTGAGCAATAACTTTACTTTCAGAAGCTGGCAGGTGAGGCTCACACATACCAGCTGCCTTGTCCTTGTCCTTATCTGCTGCTCTGATGCCTGAGGGATGCTCCTTTTTTGCTCCTACTCCTACCAGTGTCTCCCTTCAGTCCCCACAGCACCTTTCCATGGGCTTGGCACCATCCCCCTCTTGATGGAGGCTCTTTTCTCTCCTAGACACCAGAGTTTTTACCCCCATCTGCTCCTCCCAGCCTGCTGACCAGCAGTCTTCAACCTCGTCCTGCAGATGACAGTGGTTTTCCTGCTCTGTGTTGGTGTCTCCACCATCCTCTCCCTCTTTTGGCTACTGTGAGGCCCTCAATAGCTTTCATGGAAGGCTAAGTATTTTCGAGGTTTTAAAGTAAGTGCTCCATATTTTATTACCAATTCTTCTTAGTCAGGAAAAAAAAGAAGAAATCAGGAAAATCTCCTCACTTTTTTTTCAGAGACCTAAGAGTGAAGAAACTGAATTACAGGCAAGGCTACATGTATTTGTGAGTTCTGTCTGCTGCTGGACACTTCACATGGAAGCCACTAAGGGACTCGCAGTTGACTGGAGTTCAGGACAAACTTACTTTTCAAGTCTTAACCAAACCAGTGAAGGTACTGTGTGACAGATCATCTGGATTTTGTTGCCCATTTTGTTGTTGAGGTGGAACAGGAGTTTGCCTGAGAAACGAGAGTAGAACATATTTGTTTAATTTTTGACGGGATCCTTATTTGGCTCCTTCAGGGAATGAATTGCAGAAAAGAAGAAGAATTGAAGACAGAGAAACAGACTCCCACATTATGGAGAGGGAGGCAGCATGCAAAAGGTGGGGGAAGATGAAGGATCTTGGGCAATGCAGGGCCCCTAACACTGCCAGACATGAAGCAATCAAATTCACCTAAGTGTACAGTTTTGTCTACACTTGAAAATGTCCTGCAGTAAATAAAGCCACAAGTTATTGCTTAAAGAACATCCCAACCTTTTTCTTGGTTTACTTCCACTGACAAACATCCCTGAAAAGCCAATCTGCAAACCTACAGCACCACATACCTGGAGCTGAGAGGAAAGCGTACTGAAGGGACAGTGGAGTCCTTGCGCTCAGAACCAGTGTGGTGTCCAAGGGCTGCCATACTTCAGGTCTCAGTGTCACCAGGGGAGAACAAACACCTCATGCCCAGGAAGGGGGCCCAGGAAGCCCCTGCTCAGAGACACTGCTGCAGTTGTGACAAAGGAAAGTTCAAAGCACAAGATATGGGGCGGCTCAAATACATGTGCTTGGATGATGTCTCCCCAAGGTAGAGTTGTACAGACCATGGCCCTTAAAAGGTTTCCTCCTAAACTTGTTTATACATTCAGGTCAAGCTCTCATAGAAAAGCCACACCTTAAGTTCCCTTTACACCGGTAAAATCATATTCTGAAATAATTTATTTCTGGGTCTGTCTTGGCTTGGGTTTCACAGCCTCCAATGCTGAGGGTCAGAATGTACTCAAGACAGTTCCAGTGGAAGGCCACAGGCACTGGACCCTGGACACTCTTCCCTAGACATTTCTGATTTGGAAATCCATTGTTGAGGTTCATTACCCTGCACCAAGCAGGATCTGCTCTGTCATCATTGCTTGGTGGAAAGTATGGGAAAATAGAAGGCTGTATTTGTCTTTTGAATGTGCTATTTCCTGGACTTCAAAACATCTCCTCTTTGTCTCTCTGCAGAAGCGATCACCTCTTAGATTGCCCCGTACTGACCACAGTTGAGGTAACCGAAGTCTGTTTACATCTGCCATCAACTTCCATCCTGACACTGTGCTGTTAATTCTGACTAGTCCAGGATGAGAGGGGGAAAACTGCAGGTCTCAAAACATGAAGTATTCCTCTGCTTCATTTTCATTCTATTCAGTGGCCACAGGCAGAAGCCAAACTTGGCCCACTTTAGTGAAAGATGCTTTCCCCT
Organism: Heliornis fulica; assembly: GCA_013399135.1. Lineage (NCBI taxonomy): Eukaryota > Metazoa > Chordata > Aves > Gruiformes > Heliornithidae > Heliornis > Heliornis fulica. Next base: position 382,020 of record VXBZ01001355.1, read on the forward strand.
GTGGGCTATTAGACCATGCTCTGTGCTTAACACTGCAAGATAAGACCAGTGCAGGCATGCAGGAAGGAATAGGGAAAAGACTTTCTGTTGACAGTATGGAAGTGAAGCAGAAGTTACAATATCCTTCATATGCAGGCACCAATTTGATGGTATTCCTTTGATGTTATGTACCTTCTGGAAGAAGAGAATTGTGAGGGCTGCAGGGAGAGAGAAGTCAGGTTTAGAGAGGCAGTTACGGTCTTGTGTGCTTCCAGGTGCACAGATTTCATTTGCTTCTGTGAAATCACTGAGCTGGAGTTCTCACATTTATATCTTTGGTAGTGATGTGGCATTCTTTGGTAGTGATGTGGCATTCTATGATGTCTTAGTCTCCATGTTATCCAGAGGACTCTCTGAGTTTTAAAGGCCAAAAAGAAATTTTTATTGTAGTTTAAAGGAGTAGAAGGTACCTGGAAAATAACTCCATATTTTACCCACAAGTCTAAATAGCAAAACTAAATGCAACTAAAACAGTTTGAGCAAATCCAAAATTGTCTTGTCCTTGCGCAACTCGAAATATTTGAAAATACCAAAACACCTTGGAAAGACCTGTGTGCCTTTCTTAGGGTTCCACCTCAGCAAAGAGCTTAAGTCCATGCTCAATTATGTGCATATGCTTAAGTTCTCTACTGAACTGATGCCTAACTCTGTTGTCCCTCCAAGCTTTGTGACTGGCACATATTTTCATTGTAACCTTGATTTAAAAGAAGAGTCTGTGTGTATGTTTCTATTTTAATAATTACAGGCACTTAGAAATTATAATTGCACAGTCATTAAGCCCTGTTCATATAAAATCCTGGCTAGCTTATTTTTATGAAGTAATTTTTACTTTCTTTAGTCTTGTTGCTCACAAAACTGGCATATGTACATTTGTTACAAGTTCAGAATTATCTGAAAGGTAAATTTCATATGAATGGAACTGATATGCTTTCTTTTAAAACATCTTTGGTTATTTCATTGCTTACCATAATTTAAGACTTGGCTGTGTAACGAGCGTTGCACTTTGGCAATTGCTAAAATGGTCTGTGTGTGGTCAAGACAGCTGTGTCTGCTGTTACTGAACATAATGCTGACTTAAGTAACCAGTATCCGCTTCAAGTAGGATTTCAAAACTTTTTTTTTTACTTTCTTTCACTAATACCAGGTTACACAGAGAGAGAAAAGGGGGGCCAGTGCTGACCTGTCTTGCTTGTTGTTCTGCAAACCATACGGCAGGCAGATAGAGCATGAACAGATTGCAATCTCTGCCTTCAAACCTTCAGCAATGAACAACAGCTGAGCAATTTCAGGATGTTGTGTTTTTGGGGTTCATCTCCCCATCTAACAAAATGCTAATCCTCAAATGACTTCAATTTCCACTTCCAAAACGTTCTGAAGAAATCTCATGCTGTCTGGTGCAATGCTTTGGTCTTTGAGCTGCACAGAGGTGGTCTGATCCCTATCTCACTGGGAACTGGGAAATAATGTCACCCAAGTCAACATATATAAGTAGTATATACAATATCTAAACTTGGCATGAGAGGAAAATTGCCCCATGATTACACCACTCAAGGAAGTACTTTTAAAGCTAAGAAGAGAGATGGGGATCAAACAGATATAAAGGGCTTTAGGGCAACCGTGCCAGCTGAGGAATTCATGCCTGAACAACAGCGGGCCGTGGCTGCTGCCTTCCCCGCCTGGCTGCACCTCTGTCCATGTTCCACACCAGCAGCTAGCCCACACGTCCCAGGGAAAACCCCAGATGGACACCGCGGGCTGCTGAGCTGGTGCCAAGCCTGGGGAGTCTGCAGACCTTCCCCACTTCGGGGGCTGGTGGGCACCCCATCTCCCCAGGGAGAGCGCTGGCCAGGGGCAGCTTTCACCACTGCACCCCCTTTTCCCACAGTGACCTCCCCATTGAGGGGACGAAGCAGTCCCTGCACCAAAAGTTGTGTAATTTATATGTAAATGAGGTGGAGAATATGCACATACGAACTGCAGATAAGTTGCTCCAGTGGATTCCACAGTGCAGAATCTGGTTTCTATCAGAAGCGTACACAGATGGGGTTTCTGCAGACTAAAGAAACCAAGATGTGATTGCTTTTAAAGAATGTACCTACTGATACAATGCTGAGAGAAAACAGGAAAGTGCTAAGTATTCGAGTCTTAAAATAACACTGCTTTTTCTAGTCATGAAAGATTTTGAGCTCTACCTCCTATTGCACTCACAAACATTTAGCTATTATTCAGGGAATATGACTGTAGAGATTTATTCCAACACATTCCAGAACACCCTTGTAAGATGAGATTTAACATCAAGTGAACAACATGTCCTACATAAACCCTTCTTTTAAAGCAAATATAAAAAAAATCAAGTCTCGTTTTAAATTAACCTTTCAAGGTCATGTTGGGATGAAGCCATTTAAATATATATCAAAGGGGGTAGAGAAAGGTGCAGCTTACTGCACTGTGTTCTTAAACAGTAAGAATATGTCCTCCTTTTACAGATGGTTGATTCATATACATTAAACTAATTTTCAAAGGTGCCCTTGAATCTACTATCCACAGTTCTAAACATTTATATTACAATTGAATCTATGCAAATGTATATGTGAAGAATTTTAAAAGTGGTTGAGTTGTATGTTTTTTATTTTTCTAGACAATAATGCAAATAATTTCTTTGTTATAAGAGGCATAAATCAGTTTATTTCTGTTGGATTCGCTGGACCTACCGCAATTTGCACTAGCTGAAAATCTGGCCTTCGTTCTTTAATCCACAGATATACTTTGTCATTGCGGTTTATGTAAACATGAGATCAGCTAGTACTTCCAGACCCAGATGAACTTCTTGATAGTTCAAACTCAAACTTCGGTTTTAAATCTGAATTTTGCTCTCATCATTTATCTTACAATTGACCACAAGCAGACATGGAGTACTGCTGGACTTTGTGGTATAGTTTTGTCTGGGGATTTTAAAATCTAACTAAGTACCCCTGTTCCTCTCCAGACACCAAAATATGACATTTAATTGACCCATTAAAACTTAACATAGCTGCATGTATTCATCTTAATAAGCTTTGAAAGAGCATTCTGTAATAGCCCAAACAAATCTAGCATCCAACAGATTCTCGTTGTTTGAGTCAATCCACGTTATAAACTGTACATAATGTCTTTTTTTTTTTTAATAAATGAGAATATTTTCAAGCTATGGGAATGCAGAAAACTAAAAGAAATAGGTGTTTTTTCTGTTTCATTCCATAATTTAAAACGTACATATGAGATTGGACAGGATATAAGTCTTCTTTTAATGTGCAGGGACCAGCCCATAAGAAAACTGAAATAAAACAGTTATTCACAAATGTGGTTTCAAACACTGGTATTTTATACACAGTGTCAGTATTATTAATTTTGTCTTGCATTTCCCCAAATAATTCAAACTACTTTGTAGTCAAAACAGTCAGAAACATAAACTTGGTTCACTACTGCAAGGCTACACAGGAGAAATGCAGAGGGTATTTCATGGTGGATAGCTGTGCTGAACACATTAAAGAAGAGAAAAATACTCCATCTGCTTTAAACTATTGGGACAATTTCAGCTGGCAAACTGGTCATACTGGAATTTGACCATATGCCACCAACACCTCCATGAAATGCTCTAAAATGCAGTTTCTCAGGAATGAAACAGTTGACTACTGTATTGAGAGGTGGGAGAAGTGTAAAATAATAAACAGTCTAGAAAATAACGTGAGATGAAGACTGAAAGCAATAATGACCACACTACCATATACTTTCAAAGTACTTTTTATCTGGGAATTTCAAATGAAGTTTTACACATGTAGTGCTGTAATGGAGACAAATACATATGCTAGTGTTAGAGAGAAGTAAACTGAGGCATAGCAAATTTACATCACTTGCTTTAGGCAACACAGATGGTTAATGGGAATGCAGGCAACATAATTAGTAATTTTGAGCTATAGTGTGCTATTTTAATCACAAGACCTTTTTCTCTGTGCAGTACTTCTTATGCATTTAGGATCAGATTTGGAAAGATTTATATGAAAAGTTGCAGGCAGAAACCTATAAGGACTTTCCAAATCATTGTGCAGATCCAGGAGTCTGGGTCCTAAAACACTGTGAACACCAAGTCTGAGCTTTCCAAAGCTGAACTGAAATGTCTCCACATCAGCACATCACTGAGGTACTGGCTAGTTTAAGAACAAGACATTCAACTGACCCACTCAATATCCACAAAACCTTCTCAGGTGCTGAAAATGGGGAATTTCAGTGAGACATGAAACAGAATCACAGAATTGTAGGGGTTGGAAGGGACCTCCAGAGGTCCCTTCCCCCGAGTCCAACACCCTGCCCAAGTAGGGTCCCTAGAGCAGGTCACACAGGTAGGCATCCAGGCAGGTCTTGAATGTCTCCAGAGGAGACTCCAGAATCCCCCTGGGCAGCCTGTTCCAGTGCTCTGTCACCCTCACTGTGAAGAAGTTCTTCCTCACATCAGTGTGGAACATCCTGTGGTCCAACTTATGACCATTGATACATTGCTCCTTGTCCTGTCCCTAGAGACCACTGAAAAGAGGTTGGCCATCTCCTTTTGTCTCTCACAATTCAAATATTGATAAACATTGATGAGATCCCCTCTCACTCTTCTCAAGGCTGAACATCCCCAGCTCACTCAGCCTTTCCTCACAGGGAAGATGCTCCAGGCCATTAATCATCTTTGTGGCTTCTGCTGGACTCTCTCCAGGAGATCTCTGCCTTTTTTGACCCAGGGATCCTAGAACTGGACACAGGACTCCAGGTGAGGCCTGAACAGGGCAGAGTAGAGGGGCAGGATCACCTCCTTCGACCTGCTGGCTACGCTCTTCTTAATGCACTCCAGGATCTCATTGGCCTTCTTGTTCACCAGGGCACACTGCTGGCTCATGGCCAACTTGTCATCCACCAGGATCCCCACGTCCTTCTATGCAGAGTAGGTCACCTCCCAGCCTGTACTGATACCTGTGGTTGTTCCTTCCCAGGTGCAAGACCCTACACTTGCTTTTATTGAACCTCACCTGGTTCCTCAGTGTCCAGCTCTCGAGCCTGTCCAGGTCTCACTGAATGGCAGCGCAGCATTCCTGCGTGTCCACCACTCCTCCCAGCTTTGTATCATCGGTGTACTTGCTGAGGGTGGATCTCATCAAGGTCGTCAATGAAGATGTTAAACAAGACACTGTACATTTTTTTCTTTCTGGGATGTATTTCCATTTCTACCTATGCTCTGTGTATTACTCTAGATGACCAACCTCAGTGGTAGTCTAGAAGTTCCTCTGTCATCTAGAAATAGAAAAATGAGATATACATATCCCTTCAGAGGCATTGCTCTTCATGGAATAATAGATGAGTTGTCATTAAGCATTGGTGTGGAAAGTTGCCGTCAGACTTGGCATTTCTCACTCCAAATTTCAAGCTTTGAAGTTTTCTTCAGTGTTGAGGGTTTACAATATAAATACAAAAGCAAAGATTAAGTTTTATAGGTAGTTTACCAGACTAAACATAGTTGTGAAAACTGTTAAAAAAGAAAGATTCCAAACATAGCAACAACCTCCAGAGAGTGAAAAATGAAATTTGGGAACTGCTGTCTACCAGCTCCACCACATGGCAAAGCAGCAATTTACAGCAGCTTGGTAGGAGAATAATTTAAAACTAAAACCTTAATCTGCCTCAATTTCTTCAGCACACACCTCTTCAGCGGAGGGTTCACAGAGAGCAAACCTGTGACAAAGACATACGCAAAGTCAAAATAGGCTTGGTGAGACTGTAACTCCCGGCCTGCCAGAGCGGGCAGTCCTATTTAGATAAAAGCTGCCTCTCCACAGGTTTGGAAGCCGCATCTTCCTACATGTGTGTAGGACAATAGAGATTTATTTCTCTCCTGTAAATGACCACAGTATGTGTAATTAATATCAGAAAACTCTCTGGCTCTAGGGACAGACAGGGAAGATCACAACAAAACTGTGGTGAATGAAGGTTCCCTCTCTGCTATGTTAGAAGCCCTTTAGACCTTGGACTTTTAATGTCGTGTTTTGTGACATGAAAATGAGAAGAGTACAAGACTCTGGGCAGACACTCAGCCCTGGTGTAACTTATTTCACTTTCCTTGGAGATAAACTCCTATTTGTAAAATTTCATCTTAGTTGCTGTATCCCTCAGGGTCTATTACTGTGGAATGGTTGTATCCGATTAATTTGGAAGTACAGATTGTGACAAGTTCCTAATGAGTATGTAAAGCACATCATAAAATGGACTCAATATGTGGAGTGTTATTATCATCATAAGTGGAAACTGGAGTTGGCTCACCAGCTTTTTCAAAGTTTTGCTTTGCAAATATCTAATGGTGGTAACAGTAACTGTCAAATTATTGGCCCCTAACTTGCTAATTACAGAAGTTTCTGCAGGGCTGCTTTTTATTGGAGCATTCACTTGGCAATGTTTTAGTTCCTAAAGCATGAGATTCTTTATTATTAAAAAAACATTTTAAAATTTAAACAGATTTTGTGGTATTTTGTGGCTTCATATTTTTTTAATAAATAGCTCTGCATTTTCAATATAATATCAGGAAGTACATTCTAATTAATTTTTCAAATTTAGAACAAACTTTATTTATTCAAACTGTGATACAAGAAGTATCTCCAGTTATTTCCTGGCACCATAAAGTTTATAAGAGAATTCAGACATTATTATGAGGCTAGTGTTTTAAGCAGCTTGGCTTTACCAGATGGGACAGGAAAGATTAAGATTTCTGGATTGATCTAAGACAAGGGAGAAAATACCTGAATTCACATCTCAGATCTGTATCCTCATGTGCCTATATAAAAGGAAGGCAGGGTGCCTGGGAGACAGAACGTGGGGTAAAGTACAAAAGCAGGTTTTGATCATTGCTCTCTATACTACTAGATATATTAGACTTTTCTGGCCAGAGTTTTTCAAGCATTCAACAGTCCTCTTCTTTCTCCAGGCAGAGATTTTTCATTGACTAATCATTCACAAGTTACAATAAAATAAACAGCCTCATAAACTTAACTAATATTTACTTTAGGATAGTGCCGGAGAGCTTGCCCCATGGGAGGTGAAGTAGGAAAGCACACACATAGTAGTGAAGGTGGGTGTGCTTCCACATCTGGAGATAAGGACTCAGTGATAAAAGTGGCCACAAAAGATTGCCATTTTAAAAATTAATAATTCTAACTTTGCAATATAAAGAAAAGAACAAAATCATTCCATTTCCACTAAACACAGTTTCTAGTGGATCCAGATTAAATCATGGGGTTTATCTTTTTTTTATCCAGTGTCATTTCATTTTAAGTTCAGGGTTTCACTTTGAGATTTTTTTTGCTTTCAAATCAAATTGCATCCCTTTAATATTTTGTTCTGACCTTTCCCATCAGCTTCCATATTGTTTTCCAAGTCCTTTGATATTCTGTCTGCCCACTCTTTAATAAAACAGTAATAAAAAAAAAAAAACAAGGATTACTGATTTCACAGTAAAATTTATTCTCAGAACCTTTATAATGAACAATTTATTTGTGTTGATTCTTTTTAGTCCTATTCTGGGATGATATAAAATCTCATATAATATGGAGAGGGGTTAAAAAAATGAAACTTTGTGCTTTGGTGTGGCTGTCCAATTTTCAGAGTACAGTAATCACTATGATGGATGTGGGAAGAGAAATAATGAGCCTCTTTGCTTTATTTCTTTTCAGCCCATGGGTGGAAATCATGAAGCTTTTCAGTATAATCATTCTTCACATCCATCCTTGATAAAATTCTCAGCAGTCAGCACAGATTTAAAAAGAAAAAAAGATACTACCTGTCTTGTTTTTCAACATTTGGAAAATTTTACGAAGTATTTCAGGTGGGACTATGGTCCAAAATGTATTTTATTTTTCATCTCTCTCTGGATTTTAAGATGAAAAACTTAATGCATATTCTGAATGCATCTGAAAATATTTTGTACCTGTTGAAAAAAAAAACAAAATTGAGTATACAAATACATTTTTACAGGTAAGATTTTTGTGAAATCAAGGTTTCAGATTTGGTGAATTGTTTGCAGGTGATTGCATTTGCTGGGCTGGAATCTCATGATATGCTGCTATATATTAAAGAGTGGATTCATAATATTCATGGTCTGAGTTGAAGCCCCCTCCCTGGCAGTGTTCAAGGCCAGGTTGGATGGGGCTTTGGGCAACCTGGGCTAGTGGAGGGTATCCCTACCCGTGGCAGGGGGTTGGAACTGGATGGTCCTTTAGGTCCCTTCCAACATGAACCAGTCCCAGATTCTATGAGTATTGAAATTAAAAAAAAGAGAAATGAAACAAAAAGGGAAAATCTGTGACAATCTCCACATTTTTATTTGTCACTTTGGCTATCTGATTCTAAGTCAGAAGGACTCATAATTCTGATTGTCATGTAAAGTGCTCTTTTGAATTTAAAATGTTCCCGTGGCTTTTTCAGGGGATCATTAGGTACAAACTGAGCTGCTATAGGGAAAGAGAAAATTGCATTTTTCGGGTCAGATGTGACAATGCAGAAGTTTACCTTTCAGGATTTATAGATAAACACACACACAAAAAAAAGTTACATTATAAAAGTAGGATTTTATAATAAGTTTGCTGAGGTATGTAACTTGCCCATTTTCTTCCCCTGAAATGCTTTTAGTCCTTCTCCTGCTGGGAAGTGACAGGCTGGCATTTAGAAGAGGCCTTTATCAAAGGGGCCTGCTGTTACGTCCAAACCTGATGCTGCTATTGTCGGTTGCAAAGGAGGCTGGATACTCTCACAGCTAATTGCCACAATCTGTCATCTCTGAGATTTAGGGATTGGGGTTTTGTCAAGGGGACCCTGGTATTCCTGAACAGCCAGCTGTGGGGCTGGCAGCCACCTCCTGTGAGTCATGTCTGAAGGCTGGAGCCTGCCAGCGGCGGGGTGGGACCGCCACGGCACATTTGGTGAGACTGGGGTGTGCTGTGCTGTGGAGAGGCAGTTGCTAAAAAGCCAAGGGCTCAGTTTTGACTGTGGCAAAGCTTCTACTGAAGCCAATGCTAGTGAGGGGAAGGGGGTATGGCAAGGGTCTGCATAAGGGTCTGAAGCAATGAGGCACAGTCCCGAGAGGCCAGTCATTCACTTTAGTAGGGTAGAAAGAACTGCACAGGAAGATTACCATATTGCGGGTGGTGTCCTTGATGGTAATTTGTTGGGACTGAAGGGTTTCACAGGACGGCAGGGAGAGGGTGGTCAATGCTCAATGGGTAGGGCTTTCTCCTAGCACTTGGGGCACGCAGCGCCACAGTCCCCAGCTGGCTGAGTCAGTTTGAAGTCTCTCGTGTGGATCTCCAACAGGACAAATAAATGGCCCTTTTGGGTGCATTTTGTTTCATATATGGAACTAAATATTCCTTATTCTAAGGAGATGGGATTTGTGTTATACAATACAGACTGTATCAGAGCTAAGGTTTGTGTATTAGCTAGTAGAAAGGACATTTTCATCAGACCCATTTTTAGGTGCAGAGGAAATTAATGTATAACAGCAATAGCATCAAGGTAAGCGGAGGCTGTTGCTTCTGAGAGCTGAATGTGGAAAGCAGCTACTGGGAAAGAAAACCTGTCAAAAGAAGCTGGATGGGACATCCAGCCAGGGAGAGCTCTGTGTGATGTTTATGCGAATGTTCGTCCATGAACTTAATGCCAGTCCTTATTTGCTGGGGAAATTTAAGTCCTCTCCTGGTGCCAAGCTGCCAGCCAGCCATAACAATATTTTTTCCCCAGTTTTGGTTCTGCTCCAAAGTAGCAGGTTTCTGACACATATATATTGACAAGCAGAACTTCCTGAACAGCATTGGAGTAGCCACCCTTCATTAACATGCTACGTAAGGACACAGAGAGCTTTGCAGCAATGTGATTGGGTGGAAATAAATTCTGTATAAATACAACAGTTATTAATAAAAGAAGAAATGCACAGACTGGGTTTGCAGGCCTTTGCGATACAGACAGAACACGCACGGTTTGCTGGATTGACTTCCAAAACTGTTAGCTGGACCTGGAAAAAGGTGAAGGGAAGAGAGGTGGGTTTTAGCTACGTAAGATATGAAAACATTTTGATACATTGTACAGAAAAAGAAATAATCTCTTTGTGCACAACTGTGGTTTTAATATAAGCTCAGCGGATAACTCTTATCAAAGAAGTGGTGAAAACTGACTGCAGCTACATACTAGCCACATTCTCAAGCAGCATCAATCTCTGTATCTGAACATCTCACGTGACTTCAAAGGAAAGCATAAACCCTTCCTCCCTTTGCATCATTTATAGGGATTTGCTTTGGGTTTTATTTTTTCAACTAAAGGCAATTATGCTGGAAGGTCCACATCAAAGAAAATGCCAACCTTAGGCCTTTCTGCACTATCCAGGGCAGGGAGTGCAATGGATATTCATCTATTTAGGGTATCCCATCACATCCACTGGCCAGAGTATGTTTCACAGTATTAATGGTGGTGAGGTTAAAGTTTGGCTTTTCTTAGAAAAGCTGGATATCATCATAACCAGCTGTTCTGATTTGCTGACTATTTATTAACATCTTTAGTAATTATGCATGGCAGATTTCATGAGAACAGAATCATACAGCTTGTGTAAATTAATGTTCTCAGTAAAACCTGCCTAGGCTTATGCAGTTAGCTCCTTCATTAAAGTGTGTTTCTCCTGTTAAAAAATTTAGCTATTGCAGGCATACGCCCCCTCTCAGACACAGGCTGTGCATGTTTTCTGTGCTCGTTCTGCATGAGAAACTCTCATTGACCCAAATAAGGGCTCAGTGCATGGGACATATTCTAAGAATATGGAAAATGTTCTGAGAATATGTTGGTTCTCCATAATCCCATTATAACCAAAGTATGGGTGTCACTGCTGGACAGTCTCTTGCAACTGGATAAAATTGCACCACTGGAGTCAGTGGAAGTTTTATCTCTGAATAAAAACAAAAATGAATAAAATGAGAGGATTCTTTTATGCCCGTTGCCCCTTGGACTGCTCTCAGCTGCCTCTGATTCCTGTGATCAAGGGTGTTGCGCACAGTCCTGTGGTCTCTTCTGGAATCAGATGTCCCCAGGAGAGGGGGGGATGTCCTCCATTTCTATCTTGAAGTATCCTGATATAATTCCAAGTTCTTTCGCTTGTTCGTAATCTCCTCATGTTTCCCATTCAGTGCTTTAAGGATTAGAGCGATGCCTTTCTTGAACGCCTGATTAGGTGCATCCCAGGCACCATAATTCGGTGCATAACTACACAGGATTTGTCTCACCTTGCTCTTGCTGTCTGGAACTTAAGTGCCTTGTGTAAGTCTGTATGGTGTGAAGAAATAAGCCCCACCACAGGGTTGTACATGTCATCTTTAACTAAGAATTACAGAATGCAGCATCTGGATGTGTAGTCATTCATTTCAGAAATTACTTCAGATCCTGCCTTAGAAAATGTCATAGCAAAGCAAAGGTTCGGTAGCTGGATAATAATTTCTAATTCAAGAGCCTGAAAGGGCTTTCTATTCAGTGGCAGGCAGACGTGGGAGAAAAAAACAAAAAACTAGGCAACATACTGAAGATTACAGCTGGTAGATTTTTTCCTTTAAAAAAAATTAGCCTTGTAGAATCAGGCAAAAGTACTCAGTGTCAGTATGTGTGAAAACGTTTTTGCCACTTTTTTTTTGTTGTTGTTATTGTTAGGTTCTGTTTTGCTTTTTAAAGGTGCCTTAATTTTGTCTTAATTTCATCTAGTCCTGTGATGTTTCATGTCTTCTGGTCAACTGATTCACTTGATGTGTCAGGGCTAAAATGTTTTCACAGTTTTCTTGCACACACTGTTTCAATTTTGTGTTCTCTTCCTGAGTCTACCATAAAAACATCAACAGGAAAGAGTTCTTTTAAAAATTGGTTTCACCAACTTCTTAAATTTTGCAAAACCCAAGATCCTGCTAACTCCACTTAGACTAGTGCTGAAGCCACATCCTTTGAAGAAACGTAGGTTTGCTATGGATCTTATTTCTTCTCACGTTATCTACTCTGCCCAAAATTCAGTTTGAATGGACATACTATTCCTGCATTAAAAGACACTGTTACAGCAGGGACATACTGTCTTGGTATAGAGTGTTGAATAAAGTCAATGCTTCTTCTCAAACAATACCCATGTTTTATCTCAGAGTGCGTTGCATTGCATTAAAATAATTCCTTTATAAACAGTTTGCTCTGAGCTCAGGGCAGCTCTAAGCTATACATTAAGCTCTGTACTCTCTTTATTGGCTGTTGAGACATCTTGTTCTTTCTAGCTCAATAAACCTACGACCAAGCATACACAAACACATGCACACTCAGGCACAAACACTTACAAAATGTGTCTATGACTCTCACCACTAGAATATCAGCCCTGGCAATCTGTTTTGTTTCTCAGCATAGACATGAGAAGGCAGAGCTCCCCAAGAGATGGGATGCTGTAGACCCTTATATCTGGCAGTACACAGTTGTATGAGCCCTATGAATAATAGGGGAGCTCATGGTTTGCACTTACCCACTCTCATTCTTCTTGATGCATCTGCTGACAGGAACACCGCCTGTCCTTCCTCTGTCAGGGCTCGGTGGGATGGGGATTCTCTTCACCAGGACATGGGCAGAGCCACCATCCTATCTCACATCAGGCAATGCCAAATTCCTTGTGTGGCTGTGTTATTCCAGCCTCGTGTTTTTACTGACTGCAGATTTTGGTTGTCATACACCGCTGCGCAAAATGAGTCAAGAGTGAACCAAGAATGCAACCATGCACATGTTTGCACTCCCTTTGTACTGATGCAAATGATGATGCAAAGTGAAAGGCAAGGGTAAATTATATACCCTGGGGCAAGTTGTAAGCCTTTACATGCAACATTGATTAATTACTGGCATAAACAGCCCGATTAACTTAGTAAGATTATAATCAGGTTTCAAGCCTTTTGTTTGCACAACTGTAAATCAAAAGAAAGTGAAAAGGCTGAAATTAGATGTGTATGTTTCTGTATGTGTGTATATACATACACAAAGACACATCTCTACAGCACAGGTAGAAGGGAGGAGTAAGCATCAGTGGGGAACGCTGATGGGTTATCCTTACGTTATCAAATGAGTGGACAAACCTGTGATTTATTTTCCATATTTTGGATGCAACCAGTCAATGTGTGCTGTGCAGCTGTGACATAAAACTCCTTTCAAAGTGGGCTAATGCTAAAGAAAGATATTGCAAATATGTGACCTGTGTTCTGGTTTTGTAAAATATTTTTCTAATTTCATCGCTCCGGGATAGAGCTTTATAACTTAAGCCAGAATCGTTGAAAAATGTTGCTGCTTTGCTACTGCAGGCAAAATCTGTACAGAATAGGATTTATAATATATACAAACTCTCAGACAGTTCCTTTAAACTTACGGAAACTCCTATAATGGAGTTTTACTGAAGTCCAAAATAAGTCCTGGCCAAAGTTTTTGCTGAATCTGTTGAATTCTAAAGCAGGCCTGGGTCTCAGCATGATTTTCCTACAGTCTCCTGAACAAAAACCACCTTATATTCCACCCAGGAGCATAACCCATAAAACACGCACAATAAGATGTATAGAAATCCATCTCTCCCAGTCTAATGAATTTAATCAAGATCAACAGTTGTGTGAGATCAGTTTTGGCAGAAAGTTGTGCAGGTGCAGATTTCTATTGTTGCTCAGTCAAACCATCGAACAGGAGCTCTCTTGTGCTTGAATAACCTCTACCTTTCTCTCCGACATTTTAATGAATGAGCGCTGTATGTTTTAGACACAATATTGTGCACGATACAAAGCACACACCTCATGACAAATGCTATAGGATTCGTAAGTCAGGGTTTTTTCCTGAAACCTTTTTGCAAGACAATATACAGGTTCCTGTCCCACAGCTGACTTAGCTGCAGCTCTGGAATAACAAGGATGTTGTCTGAGCAAAGAGAGTGTGAAGCAGGAGAAAAAGGTGCTTTTTTGAAAAAAATTCTCACCCAGTGTGGGTGTATCTGTGTCATATCACATCCAGCACTGCACTAGCCAGGAAAGACATTGGCAGTCAGGCATATCCCATTTTCCTCTTTCCCTTTGCCCTCTAGCACTGTCTCTACTTGCTACCAGCATTTTCTTGCCACTGCTATGATACATCTGAGCCCATTTTGCAAGGACAAGAGTTGGAGGAGAGGTTTTGAAAAAAAAATGCCCCCATTTGTCCCCTGCCCCATGCCCTTGCCGAGGCCCTTCTGCACCCAAATGTCCTAAGGGAATAGGAGGCCTTCTCCAAAGGAAACATCCTTTATATCCTGCCTAATGTTGACATCAAAAGGCACGATAAAACTGTTTTCCTCATGGCAACTTCTTTTATGACTACAGTGGCTCCCCCAGTGTAAGAGCAAAGCACCCATGAGCTGAGAACATCCCAAATTGGGACAGCAGATGTACCCTCCTTGCAGCTGGGGATGGATTCAGAACCCACCAAAGCAAGTGGAAAGATGTTCATTGACTCCGGTGAGGTCTGGATCAGATCCTTGAAGAAAAATATTCTTGCTGTGAACTGCGTACTGGGAAATTCCATTTGTAGAAGGGTCAAATGAAAACTCAAATTTCTTCAATCTATAAAATATTGCATTTCTACTTATAATGAATTTTGTCATATAGACTCCAGTCCAGTCAGGCACTTAAGCATCTGTGTTTCTTTTAACTGATGAATAAATCTCTCAAAGACAGTGTGACCAGGTTGCTGAATCTGGGCAGAAGCGCACGTTTTTTCAGTGAAAATTAAGCAAGTTTTATTTATTTCTCTCAGAGATATATGATATGTGTAATTTTGCAGTAGCATGTGATTAAAAAAATCCTGCCATTTAAGATCATACATTTACTGCCTGCATGTTTGGGAAATTAGCTAGCTTAGCTTTTAATATGTAACTGTATAGCTTGGTTCTTTACTAGAAATGGCACAATTTCATCTTTTTTAGTTAATAGTCTCCATTCATTTATATGTCACACAGTTTCACAAAAAAACCCACCATGTTGTTTAGACATATTACATTTATAGTATGTCTTTCTTAATAAAAAAGTAAGAGAAAATTAAAATGTATTTTATTTTCAGCTTTTCACAGATGGTATCTTATGTTGCCAAAATCACCTAGTGCAGCTTTCATCTGAGCTGCAACATTTTGAGTTTTCTTCTTGTGTTCTAAATTGCGTGTAATGACCATTTCAGTGCCATCTGATACCTGAAGTTTCAGATCTGGATATGTGCCGTTTATGTTTATTTTTGTTCCCCAACTGCAAAAGTAAACTTCAAAACCCGTGCTTTGGTTAGTCCAAGTATTTGAACTTCGCAGTGGTTGCAGCTATATAAAAACACAGATATGTATTTAAATACATGCTGCACTTTCCCTGCCCCAGACAGACATCTGGCCAGTTCCCATCTGCTGACTGTGACCTGAAGCATTTTTCTCTCTCTCTCATTAGTTTGGGCTTTTGCTGAGGTTCAGTAGCTCACACATGCTGATCCATCAGTTGTTTTTATTGGCAAAAAGGTCCATCATTAACAATCAAAAACTATAGCATCTGCTAATTTAAGTGGGAACCACATCCTGTTGTACATTAGGTGTTTAGCAGTGTGGGCATTTATCAAAACAATGATCAAGTGAAATACACATGTGTGTAATATTAAGGATATTTCAGGCTATAAATAACACATTTAATTTCTCTTCATCTTTAAACTAACATATGCATTTTACCATAGGGAAAAATTTGTCTAAATCTTTCTGGATAGTTTAACACTGGAAACCTTGGTCAACACAATGCTTGTCTGTTAAAATCATTTGCATGCCTTTTTATGCTGGGTGGGCTGCCCCTACCAGCAAACACAGAAGATTATGAAGGGTTTGAGCACTGCAGAACTGGTGTACCGTCTCAGTGGCATGCAGCAGCCAACGTGGGGTTTTGCTTCCAGAAGCTCAGAATTGCAAAGTTATGAATTAACTTCATTCAGAAAGGCATTTTCAGTATTTTAATGTTGGCACCAGCAGCAGCAGCACAAATTGCCCCAAACTTAACAAGTACCTCGAGTGCAAAGGAACACTTTTTGAAATGAGGGGATTTCCAGAACATGGATTTTGAATATGCATTTACCAGTCTCCATGATCTATCAGTATCTGCTGTTAGATATTAAAATCACAATGCCAGATCTGACTTTGTTAGATGATGTGAGCATTTGCTAATTGCAAACTCATTTGTAGCACATCACTTACAAGATACAAAATATACACACAAAACTGGTTTTGGGGATGGTGGGTTTTGTCAATCAGATGTTTTACTTACTTGATCTGAGAGCAGCTGACATTTGTAGAAACAGGAAGAATCAACAAGACTTGCAAAAATTTGAGCTTTGAAATAAAATTTCTCCTGACCTAGAAGAGCATGAGATGCTGCAGTAAGCAGTGAGATGCAGAGGCTGACAGTGTCCCACCACAGCCAACTGGGACGATAGACAGCTGTCCCTACTCCCAGGAACAAGGTACCTGAATCCCTTTTTGAGGGACCTCATGTCTCAGGGTGTGATGGACGTGTACCATGTGCCAACTTCATCGAAACCTGTCTGCATTATTAGAAAAGAAGGAGACGTTAAATCACAAAGAAGTTAACTCCAAGCAGTGGCTGGATGAAAAGCTCATTGAAGTCAATGGGAAGACTCCTGCTGGCTTCACCGAGGGGTGGATCAGGCCCCAACTTCAGACCTCTGAAACAAATGAAAAATGTGTTTAGTTTTGTGCTTTTGAACATAGCTTTATTTTCTAAACAGAGGCCACAAACAGTTATGTGTCTGTGTCTGTGATCCTCTCCTCTTATGAAGTCATTCCAGCTCTTCTATCAGTAAACTTGTTGTAATATATTTCATGCTTAGTCTTCAAAGCAATGTTAACATTCATAGATAAAAGACTCTGTACACTGTCCATGCCACAACTGTCACCAGAAACCCAGGAATGATGACATGAGCGAATGATAAATATCCTTACACAAAAAAACTATTTTTCACAGGAGCCATAAGCAAGCCTTTGTTGCTCTCCCTATCTGCGAACCGAGGGACGTGTCCTCCCATGGCGATGCCTCTGGCCTGGCCAAGCGTCTGCAGCGGCTGGCTGATGCCAGGTGACAGAGTAAAGCCCCTGCCCACAGTCTCATCCAGCTGTAGGGAGTGGGCAAGCTGAGCCAGGAGTGCACCGGTCATTGACTCCCCTCCGAAAGTGCGCCGTCTCCCACATCAAAAAGGCACCAGGAGCCTTCTCACAGGTCTGCACTGCATAATGGGCAGATTTTCAGCCAGGGCTCAAAAGACAAATGAAGCTTTTATCTGCTTTCCAGAGCTTGCAATAGGAGTTTACGTTAAAGCCACTTAACCGTCTAGAGTGCAGCCCCGTGGATTACCTGCTTGTGTGAATCGAGTACATTACCTGATCACATGAGCGCCAGGGATAAGTTTTCTATAACTAGCTTTTCTTTGAAGGGATCTTCAGCTACTTCGTGGTTCTCACAAAGAAGTGTCTCAAATGAGGCAGGATTAAAAATAAGCAATACTTCACTTCGGCTTGTGTTTCTCCGGGTTCATTTATTTGGCTTTGCTTACTTACTCGGTCACTTATTTGTGTGTCATAACAGCAGAATGAGGGATAAACCTTCCAAAGTTTGCAGCTCATATAAATCTTTACAGCTCTATGGGTTAAATATTATATGAAGAAGGGAGTGAGTGTAATAAAAAGAAATATCTCCTTCTGAGCTGCAATTCCAAAGACCGTTGGTAATTTTATAAGAGTTCTCAATTTAAATTGCTACAGTTAAAAATATTATTATAACACACCTTTTTTTTTTTTAACGCAACATTAAAAATAATTAGTTCTGCAGAACATTTTAAAATTAAAATAACGATGAGGGATGTGTAACCCATTTAAAAAACCTTTTGACTGATACACCCTTTTTCAGGAAATTGCAGATGGAGGAGTGGAATCAGGGGAGTTTGAACACCGACGTCTGTGTCTTGGGAGCCTGGTCTGCTCTGTCCCTGCAGGCTTTGAGCTCACCCCACACATGATGCTGTCTTGAGGCACTCCCCAAAACTTCTCTGCCATCCCCAGTTGGGGACTTTTTGCTGGAGTACATAACTGCATCTGCTGCACCATTACAAGTCAAGAAAAATCCCAGAGGCTGAGGTCTCTCACCACTACCACCGCCTCTTCCAGGGCATGACCCCAACCACTAAGGACTGGCTGTTGATACTGTTAAATACTCTCTCCCCAGTGATATCTAGCAGCCCATCTTTTTGGGATGGTAGCCATGGAATTATAGAATCATACAATGGTTGGGGTGGAAGGGACCTTAAAGAAGATCTCATTCCAGGGACACCCTCCACTAGCCCAGGTTGCTCAAAGCCTCATCCAAGTCAGCCTTGAACACTGCCAGGGAGGGGGCAGCCACAGCTTCTATGGCCCCCTTTAAGCACAGGAAGGCTGCAATAAGGTCTTCTCAGAGCCTTCTCTTCTCCAGGATGAACAAGCACAACTCTCAGACTGTCTTCACAGAAGAGAGCAGCTCCTGAGGGAGAGCTGCTCACAATCCATTCTCCACACATTTTGTAGTTGTGCTTGGGATTTGCCCTGAACTTCATGTGGACTTTAGCTTTCCTAACCCTGACTGCTCAGACAGTTTCTCTGTATTTTTCCTAGGATACCTGTCCTTGTTTCTAGCCTCTCATGGCTTCCTTTTTGCACTTGGACTTGTCCAGGAGCTCCTTGGTCATCCATGCAGGCCTTCTGGTGTTTTTTTCCTGACTTCCTCTTTCCCAGGATGCATCATTTCTTGGGCCACTCTTCCCATGGGTTTTGTCCCATGGTACTCTATCAAGCAGCTACATGGAGAGGCCAAAGTCTGCTCTCCTCCAGTCCAAAGCTGGGACCTTGCTGTGTGCCCTTCTCAGTTACCTGAGGATCTTGAACTCCACTATTGATCTTGAACTCCGCCATTTCTTTGTGATGGCAAGCAAGTCTTCCCTTGATCTTCACGTCCCCTACTAACCCCTCCTTTTTGGTGAGAACAAGGTCCAGCATGGAACCTCTCCTCATTGTCTCCCCTATCATTTGGAGAAGGAAGTTAACACTTTCCAAGAACCTCCTGGATTACTTATGCCCTGCTGTGTTGTGTCTCCAACAGATGACAGGGTGATTGAAGTCCCCCATGAGGACCAGGGCTTGTGAATGTGAGTCAGTTCCTATCTGTCTACAGAGGGCCTCATAGGTTTGTTTTTTGCTGATCAGGTGGCCTGTAGCAGATCTCCACTAAAGTGTCACCTGTTCCTGCCCTCCTTTTAATCCTGACCCACAAGATCTTGGTCAGCTCCTCATCCATCCCCAGGTGGAGCTCTATGCACTCCAGCTGGTCACTGATACAGCGGGTGACACTGCCTCCTTGCCTCCCCTACAGAACTTGTATCCTTCCATCACTCCATCAAGTCATTGGAGTTTCTCCATTGGCATCACTTCTCCGTGATGCAAATAAGACCACAGCCCAGCAGGCATGCACATGCCTCTAACTCCTCTTGTTTGTTCCCCATGCTAAGTGGTTTTGCACAGAGGCGTTCCAGCTGGGCCCCCAGTGAGGGCGACTGACTGGCTGGAGTGGCTGGAGTTCCTTTTAGCTACAGATCAGGTGTTCTCCTGCTGATCTGTGATCCTTCTCTCAGCTCCGGGCATCTATTGCTGCCACCAGCATCCAGCTGTTAGGAGTGGGATGGATTGAGGTTGCCCTCCCCTGGTAACTTCAGCTTAAAATACTAGTTCTCTTTTGTCACCCAACTGCTCCAGAGTGGGTTTTGTGCATTCCACAGCCTCTGGATGCCACAGAGTCCATTTTTCTCTTGCCAGGATCTGCAAGGGGAGACAACTGCTGTCAATTCCCTGAGAAGAAGTTTTGTTTGCAAGAGCAATGGGTTGGTCGGGAGTGGAACTGCTCACCCTAAAGGCCCTGAAACCTGTGAAAAACGGAATGCAAAAGAAGGAATTACTAGGACCAAGCTACCTTTCTTACTAAAAAAGCAAAATAGAAAGCAAAAGGAGATATATCCCAAACTTTCAGAGGGTACAGAGAGTTTGAAAGGTGTTTTTTGGGAGTGGGAAAGAGTTCATTTTTTTTTTTTCTGATCAGCAGGTTTGCTTTCTTTAGTGATAAATTTAAGGTTACTTTATAATGTTCTTTTAAATCTGAAAACCGTCTGCTGTCTGAAATGTGACTCCAGCACTGTGCCCACTGCCTCATCCATGCTGAGTGGGTGCTTTGTGTACAAGTTCCTGTCTTTCTTGGAAAGACATTACAGTTTTTTTCTTCCTTGTTATGTTTTTCTAATAAATTAAAAGATCATTTTGACTGCAAGTCAGTACTTCTGTATGGAAAATAACATAACTTATCACTCATCACTGGTAATAATACACTGCCTGAGGACATTCCTTTGTCAAGCCTATTGGTGATCAGTTTATGCCTTAAAGGATTATACTTATGACTTGAGATAATACAACTTCAGATGATATTTTTATTCATAAAAGTACAATCTACCTTTGAAAGAATCTGAACTACTTGCTCTTATTACATCTCATGACAATGAGAAACTGTCTTTCCAGAGTTAACTCCATCTTGACAGGATGGACTTACTGTGACAGATAGTGAGCAGGACAGAAGGACAGATGGAGAGAAGAAAGACTAAAGAAGCATGTTACATACCCCTTACTTGCTCTCTGCAGTATAAAATAACACACAACTTCACTACAGAGTTATCTCCCTGTTTTGTAGATTTGTTTATTTAATGAGATTAAAATAGAAAGTGTAACTCCTGTTTTCTGTATTTCCTTGTTCTCAGATAAATGAAAGAAAAATACCCAACAAAACCAAAACAACATATAACTACTTTATTCTTATATCGCTCATAAATGCTACTTCTTCAAGATGTGTTTGTCTGGGAATTACTTCTATTTGATAGTGACTCATCAACAGAAACTTAAATATATAAATAAATAAATAAATAAATAAATAAGTGATTAAGAAATCTTTTCCTATGAGAGTTTGTGGCTAATTGTGTAATTAAATTGAAAACATTTGGCAGGTTCTGCTAAACAATGACTCTGCTTCCAAATGCTATGGTGTAAATCAAATGAAAGAAAACACGTCATGTTTGTCCATTTCACGAGGACAATGAGGGTCTTATGGTGTTATTTTATGCTTGGATTTGGCCTTAATTCTCTTAATTTTGTACAAAGAGGATGACCAAATCTGAAAAGATCTGAAAAGACTGCCAATTAAATCTGAAGAAAAGCTGAGCTGGGGACTTCAATTTAACCGCACAGTTGGCACTGTGCTTGTTCTTCAGTATTTCAATTGCGTTTGGCAATGAGATGAGAATAAAATGTATCTCTAAACTAAGCAGCAAGTATCTTATTCTCAAAAGCATAACTGCAGTTGTGTGAAATCTTTGACATACACAAAAGCTAAAAGGGGCTTTGCAGAGCCACATGTGCTTTGTGCGTCACTCCTGAATTGCACTCAGAAGCACATGCGCTAGGCACTCGAGTTTGCAAAAGTAGATGCTGACTTTGGGCTCTGTTTTGTGCAGATCAGGTCCTTAGTATCAGGTTATTAGAGAAAGAGTGAAAATCTACAGACAAAACAAAGATTAGAGCTTGAAATGCACCACTTTTCCCCACAGAAAGAGTCTGCCAGAAAGCACAGTAAATTTAGTCACAGTACAATGCCTATTACTCTCAGCACATGATTAAAGCTGCTTTCCCTTGGACCACACACACATGGAGTCTGTCCCTCTCTTGGGAGAAATGTCTCCTTCTGCCCACGGCCCAGATGA
Source organism: Heliornis fulica (assembly GCA_013399135.1). Classification (NCBI taxonomy): domain Eukaryota; kingdom Metazoa; phylum Chordata; class Aves; order Gruiformes; family Heliornithidae; genus Heliornis; species Heliornis fulica. Next base: position 404,022 of record VXBZ01001355.1, read on the forward strand.
ATTATAGTCACAACCACTTTGAAGATTTACAGAACACACAAAGGGGCAACCTGAAACAATAATGGTATTTCCCTGAAATGCATCTCTTCTCAATGAAGGCATTTTCTCAGGAATATGCAAGACATGATGCCAGTTTTCCAAGATAATGCTCATTATTACAAAGCCATTTCTGAATTTTCTCTAAATCCCTTGACTTTGTAGCCTGGTGCAAAAGCCAGAGGAAAAGTGGTGAGAAGCTGCAGGGTGATAGCCCCATAGCAGCATTTTCTGGAATTGTGAATTTGGCTCTGAGACATGGCAGTAACCATCCACAGTGTCCCTGCTCTGGCTCTACGCTTCTTATCCTCCCTTCCTCGTCTGAATAACTATGGCCATCAGGGAATTCATTCTATGCACAATCTCTTTCTCCCTGGGGATCTACCAGCAGTTTTTAAACATGGAGCTTTATATCTGGGCTTCTACACAGAAAAATATGTTTTGCAGAAAGTCACATGTCCCTGCCAGTAGGTTATCTAGGTACGTGAATTTTGGGCTAGGTCACCCATCTAGGGACTTGGGCTTACCCCACATTCCACTTTAACTGAGTCTGGAAGTCGTTCTCTTTCCTGCAAGGAAGGAAACTGTACAATGTCAGCACTGAACAGTGACTTAGCATTTTTCTTAGCAGTGACCTGAGAACTGTAGCACAAAATGGCAGTGGGAGGAGCTGTGCCTGTAGACCCAGGCAGATGTACCATGGGCATGGCTTTGTGGGGATAAGACTTTGCCATAGAGAAGACTTAATTTATCAAATCTGCATCTTGTTCCCCCAGGAACAGAGGTGGTCATTGGTTTAGGATTCTGTAAGAGGCAGCCTTGTAAAGGCTGCATCATCTCCACCAGGTTGCACAGGCTAAGACAAAGCTGGACAGTCCTTCTGAAAGCTATTCCCACTTGATCTTGTTTATGACATGCAGGGTGGCAGGCTAAAGTGTTTTAAGTTTAAATAAGGTTTTTTTAAACAGCACATTTTCCAATTTCATCTGAGATAGTTCCTCAGACTTTGCAAGGAGTTCAGAACTCAACATTTGTCAGTCATTTTCAATGAAAGCAAAACCAAACAAAAAAATACACCCAGAAAGTATTTTGAGATAAGTATCTGATTTCCAAGGAAAATTTCTATCCTTATTGAGACTCAAAATGTAAAGGGGCCTAAACCTGAAAAGTTTCTGGGTTTAGGATCAAAAAGTACAATATTGTATTTTGGAGATGATCCACCACAGTAGATGCGGTTTTGTTGCCTCATGTCTCCACACAGTTTAAGGTAAAAGTTCCTGGCCAAAGGACCACTTTCACAATGTAGTATGGGCAAGTTCTCTTCCTTTGCCTAGAACCTTCTTTTGTAGAACACCCTGCTCACAGCAGGTGATGAATGCATGTGGCATTGAAGTCACAAATCTTACGAGGTCCCATGACGGCGTTTTCGATTTACTATTTGGTGTGTTCACTGGAAAGTGTTCAGGTCTCAACCTCTTCAAGCTTTAATTTTTCCTAAGAATGCCAAACTAATCCTGTGGGAAATAAAGGCACTCTCCAATTGGTTTTAGTTGAAAGTCTGACAGGTGGGCTTCCCCTTGTTTCTATGCATTTGCCTTTACTTGTAATTCTTTCTAAATTTTGACATGTGTTTTGATAACTGATTGAAGTCAGGCTCTTGAGCATTTGCCAGGCATCCAATGGGAGCAGGTGATGTGTATCAAATCCTTCTGGTCTCCCTCCTTTGGGTCATGTTTGGAGTACCCAAATGCCATCCCAAACTGCTGGGAGCAGTGGGGGAGCATTGTGTGTTGTACTGAGGACTGACCTAGGGAAACACTGGGATAATGATAGAAGTGTGCCTACTCTAATCCTGCATTAGGGCTGAGTTTATTTCTCTATATAAATATTTTCACAGAACAAACTGGATACTTGTTTTAAAGTAAACCAATTTTAGTACAGAAGCTGATGTAATGAATGTCTCATTAAAATGTTCATTATCCTTAAGTTATATGTTGCCATTAAAAGTAAAATGTAGATATATTTATGCATATAGTAAATTCACCCATTTTCAGTAGAATTTGGAAAATGGAATTTTAAGGTTTATCCAAGGTTTATTTCCAATTCTCATTCATTTATATCTGTACTTCCAGTGTTTGGATTACACCTAGTTTCTGTCTAAATATCCAGTCCAATAATCAGACCGCAGATGGTTTTAAAAGATGTTAGTGAGTTTGTAGGTCTTGCACAGAAGACCTTAGAGCAGAGAAAATCTCTTCGCGGTGGGGGGGTGGGGCATGAACAGGTACAGCCATTACGGACGGCTTCTCAGGGATCCCGTAGCAGCAGCAGCAGCAGCCCACATCGCTGGGGTTACGTGGCCACCGTGTGGTGACACAGAGGGACGTTAAACTAAATTTTTCCTTGCTGCGTCTTGCAGAAGTGCACACATCTCGTTTCGCTATTCCTTGGACATTTTCCTTTTCGCTTACAGAATTAAGTCCGTTAAAAATTAGATCGTTACACTGCAGCATATGAATCACAGCACAGGAATGTGATTTCATCTGTCTGCTTGTAAAACAAGGGGGTTTTAGGGGAAAAAAAATCCTGTGTAACTTCCAAACACATCGATGGGTAAATAGATAAACCCCACTACCTATGCTTCAATTCATAGGCAGAAAATGATTGAATTGAAAAGCTATGGAAAACGTCTGAATTTGAATTTTAAATCAGTTTAATGGAAAGTTGTTCAGCATCTCTCAGGAGTAATACATGGGCACTGAAGAGGCAACTCTTTCAGCTCCAAGAAACTGCTTCTTCCTTCATTTTGTTTCCATAAATCAAATAAAAGTCCAATTTCAAAATTCCTTTGGATTAACACAATTAATGAAGTTAAGGATATAGGTGGTGATTTGCTTTTCATACATATGGTAACTAGTATTTATTTTTGGTATTTCTGGTGACGTAGTCACCGTTACTGTTTAGCAACTGGCAGTTGGGGGAAAAAAGTGAGCATACTTCAAGGATCTGACCACAAGCAGGAAGGAATTTCTCCATGTATCTAGCTAGAAATAACACCACAAGGTCAAATGGAAGTTTGGAGCTCTTTTCTTGCTGCCCCAGGGTCACATTTCTCCAGCATTAGCCTCCATAAAGTTGCTTTAGCTTTAGTGATCATTTAAAAAAAAAAGATATAAAAAAATCAACCTAGAGTTAAATTATTCCAGCTATACCTGGAAGTCGCTTTGTCCTCCAAGTACAGATGTGTCCTGTCACACCAGCAAACTTTCTGCAAGCTATCAGTGTACTCCGGAACAGTGGGATTTCAACTTTGTGCAGGCTTGTTGCTTTTTGAAGAAGAAATGCCCAAATTTCCATTGCTCTGACTTTCATCTGCTTAGGGACACAGGTCCCTGCAGCACACAATGAAAGGCCAAGGGAAAAAGNCATATAACTACTTTATTCTTATATCGCTCATAAATGCTACTTCTTCAAGATGTGTTTGTCTGGGAATTACTTCTATTTGATAGTGACTCATCAACAGAAACTTAAATATATAAATAAATAAATAAA
>VXBZ01001356.1:5080-43646 GCA_013399135.1 Heliornis fulica
TGTTAGGGATGTAATATATAGTTTTGCAAAGGAAGAACTAATTTTATTTCAGAATGTCTTGAGTGCACTAGGGAAGCAGCATGTTATTCATATTGTTAACTTAAGAGTCTGTCTTAGGTGTTTTATTCCATATTTTTACTTTGGTTTTAAGGCATCATGTAATGGTTGGAGTCCCCATAACATTTCAAACATTTTGAAGACAACTGTCATATATATCACATATTTTTATACTCCTTTGCTCTTCAGTAATTACAGTATGGAACAAAGAATTGCACATATTAGAAGAATATTTCTTGAAAGATGCGAAAAAAGTAACTAACTCCATTTATACTTTTTATCAGTTTTATATTTATAGTCAGAAATAATTTCCATCAGATATCCTGAATTAAACTTGTTGTTACTTATTCAAAGATTAGGTGTTTAAGTACACTGCCTAAGCCTTGTCTTGCTTTCTGACATTTAAGGAAAGTGACCAAATATTAATTGTCATTCCACTGTGTGACCAGAAAAAGTCTATCCACCACCACCAGGCTGCGTAGAATTCCTGGTTCACACGATACTTGTCACTTCTAGTTCTTCAGCAATTTAAATATTTTTGCCAGTAATTGGCTTGAAATATCATCAGACATCAATGTAAAATAGCTCTAAAATAAAATAAAACAAAATATAAAAATAATTATAATTTAAATCTTGTTATTTTCATTGATGTATGTGTGGTTGGCTGACCCTGGTTGGAGGCCAGATGCCCACCAAGCTACTTCATCACTCCCCTCCTCAGCTAGACACTGGAGAGAAGATATAATGGAAGGCTCATGGGTCGAGATCACTCAGACATTACTGTCAAGGGCAAAACAGACTTGACTTGAGGAAAATTAGTTCAGTGTATTAGTAATCAAATAAGAAGACGATGAGAAATAAACTGAAATCTTAGAACACCTCCTCCCCACCCCTTCTCAGGCTCAACTTTATTCATGATTTCTCTCTCTCCTCCCCCCAAGCAACACAGGGAGACAGGGAAGGGAGGGCATGGTCAGTTCATTGCACATTGTCTCTGCTGTTCCTTCTTTCTCAAGGGGAAAACTCCTTACACTCTTCCTCTGCTCCAGCATGGGGTCCCTCTCATGAGAGACAGTCCTACACCAACTTCTCAACTTCTTCCCACAGGCTACAGATCTCCATGAAGCTCATCACCATCCCTGGGGGTATTTAAAAGGCAAAGAGACGATGTGCCGAAGGATATGATCTAGAGGTGGACTAGACAGGGTTAGGCTGTGGTTGGAAGGTCTCTTCCAACCCAAGTGATTCTATGATTCTATGAACTGGTCCAGATTGGCTTCCATGGAGTGCAGTCCTTCAGGAACAGACTGCTTAAGCACAGTCCTCCATGGGCCACAGGTCCTGCCAGGAGCTTGCTCTAGCACAGGCTTCCCACAGGCTCACAGTTTCCTTCAGACATCCACCTGCTCTGGTGTGGAGTCTTCCATAGAATGCAGGTGGATATCTGCTCCACTGTGGACCTCCATGAGCTGTCTGCCTCACAACTGTCTTTTCCCTGGGCTACAGGGGAATCTCTGCTCTGGTGCCTGAAGCACTTCCTCCCCCTCCTTCTTCACTGACCTCAGTGTCTGCAGAGTTGCTTCTCTCACATATTTGCACGCCTCTTTCTCTGGCTGTAATTACTTTTGATTTTTAATGAATTTTTTTTCCCATTTCTTAACTATGTTATCCCAGAGGTACTACCAGTTGGCCTTAGCCAACTGTCGGTCCATCTTGGGGCTGGCTGGCATGGACTCTGTCAGACATGGGGGAAGCTTCCAGCAGCTTCTCACAGAAGTCACCCCTCTTGCCCCCACACTACCAAAACCTTGCCATGTAACCCAGTACAATATGTTTTATTGACTAGATTTTCACTGGTGCCACTTGCAACTAAATACTTCATTAAACACTGAATATGACCCCACAGAACACTGGCAGTCACAGAGACACCAGAAACTTCTTTATGTCTTTCTTTCCATCTGTGAAATCCTTTGGATAGGCAAATTACTACACCTGCAGACGTGTGTGACAGTCTTTGTGTCTGCACTGTTAGGTACTCCAAAGGCTGATCTCTTGCTCATTGGCCAAGAGCTACCAGAAGTGAGGGTATTACCATTCCCTAAATGTAAGCTTTAGAACAGTGTCATCTCAGCCAGAAGTCACTAAGCTTTTCATTTTCATATAGTGGAGGATAAACCGATTAATAATTTTGGGATGACTTATTCTGCTCTAATTTTCAGTGTCTGGGTACTCAGATCATTCAGAGATTGATTTTGAGGCTTTTATTTCTCATGTCAAGTCCAACATATTTCAAATTGTGTGCCTGAAGCTAATCACCTGTTCCTGTATGAATGACCTGGTTTCAGAGAATTCGGAGACAACTCTGAAATATAAAATATAATGCTACAACATGTTAGAAAGAATCAGTGATTTTACTATTGTCCATACTGTGAGTCTTATAATTTAGGTCATGGACACTCTACCTGGAAGGACATATTGTGCCACATTTGTCTCACCCAGGTTGACCTCTGAACTACTTGTCTAGAATTCCTTTGCAATCAGTGGAGAGCACAGTTCATTTGACCTATATTGGACTTTGCCTTGCAAGAGATAAATCATACTGTAACTGAAATCCTTAGCAGGAATGGCAACAGTCCTGACTAGATACAGAAACCATGGGTGAGCCTGGCATCAACGCTAAAATAACTTAAATCTGTCACACAAATATGTGTGACTTTCAACTTCCTACAGCATCCAAGACATCCTGCCACAACTGGAAGCTATGGACACAAAATCCGCGTACCTTTCAGGAGTGGCAGCAGACTACTTTATAACATTTCAAATAGCATTTCAAATGTATACAATCAGGCAAAAAACCCTGAGCCACTCATCTGCATTGCTGTCAGTGTGATCTCAGTCACCCAGTGTATCTGTGGATATTTACTCGTAGGCATCTAAGTTTTAGTATCTTCAACTCAGGAGAAATCTCACCCTGTACCTGGTAGACATCAAACGCTGATATGAATCTTAACACTATATCCCTTTCTGTATACTAAACCAAATCTATTTTTTTATTTTTACTTTTAAGGTCATACAAGCCTGTCAGTAGACAACAGCTCCTCAATAACAATACTGGCATTTCATGCTGAGGTCCAGCGAGCAATTTAAGTATGAAATTACACTGGTATAAAGTGAAGCCGTTACTAAGAGAAACAGCCTGTCTCACCTTTCATTGACAGTCATCTGCTCCCACCTCTGCTTTTTCTGCTTTCTGTACTGCAGCAAACATTTCAGTGACTATCCAATGAATTTTGACTATATTCAGTGACTATCCAGGGAAGAGATCCAGCTGGAATTTATCCCAACAAAATCATAATAGCTGTTATTCTATAAAACTTTAACACCTTATTTCTAAAAAAATATCCCACAAACAACTAATGCTTTCATGGTCACTTCAGTAGGAATATCTTTTAAAGAAAATTTTTATTGGTATGGTGTGAAAAGAGTGAGTTAAAATTAATTAAAGCAATGTCATATAAAACAGATATCTAATCACAACTAATTTATAATAATCCAAATTTTTTAAACATGTTTTCCATGTTGCCCTATATACTGTATATTAAAATGAGAGTTACTCAGTTTAAACTAGAGCATCAAGAGCAGACGAAGTACATTATTGATTTTGGTCCTGTAGCATTTGAGTTATAATTTAGTCATGGCAAAAGTACTGCTTTTGCAATGCATGTCCTAAAGAAAATGACAGGAACAGTGGCAGGTAACCCAAAGGTGCAATCAAAATTAACCAACATATCATGAATTATAAATATGAAGGGTTTTTAAATACTGATGTTAGGCTTATCTGTACTTCAGTAGTTATTCACAGAGGATACGTGCTTTATATTACCATCTGTGAGGGGATAATCTTCAAACAGAAGAAAAGGCAAAATGTGTCAACTAAATTAACAGTTATGAATTATTTTTTCAGTTCTCATTTTATTTTACTAATTTAACTTTACTCAAAACATGCAAGCATTCTAAATTGATAAAAGTGAATTGAACTTGCAAGGAATAATTTATCTGATCTAAATAAATCACCTGAAGTGCTATGATGCAGAAAAAGATCTTTTAACAACAGTCATTAAAATATCAGAAGTATATCCATGTTTTAAACTATGCTTTAATCTATTGTGTAAATTCACATTCAGCACACGAATTATGCATACCTTGTCGGGCCCTTAACAGAGAATTTAGATAAATTTTTTTCATTGTGAAAAGCATTTTTTAACATAGCAGCTATCTGCTATAATCGAAAAGTCTTAAAGTTAGATATTTGTTTCTAAACTAATTTACTTTTATATGCACTGAAAAGAAATGCATATTTCTTACAGGTAATCTATCACCTCTGAAGAGAGGACATAAGATAGTTGAGAGGACTTATAATTATTTCCATCCATTTTCATCCAGAAAGGGAGGGTAGGGCAATTAACTCAGACTTTGAGAAGTAATTTTTAAAGTCCAGATTTCAGTGAGATGAAACCTGTACGTAGGTTCTATTGATACGAGTACAGTATGAATATCTCATCAGGTGTTTCCATCAGAAATTTAAAATAAAGGCTATCTATCATTCTCCAGAACACTTTAAGAGACATAGTGTCCATTAACATGAGTCACTGAATCTCTAATAACAGGGATTATTTGGGTTACAGTCATCTACATTTAGAATGAAGTGATTTTGTAACTCACTATTATTATTGTTATTGTTACTCCTTGTCATATATATATATGCTATGCATAGAGGGTCTTTTATTGTTACTTGTTATTTATGGTAAACAGACCTTTAAAATTGTGAAATAAACAGATGAAACAACATAATTGGGCCAGAGAATTTCCTGTCAGATATAAAAATATATAAAAATAGACCTCCAGTTTTAATGGATAAGACAGACAAAATGGTCTAGAGCATGATAATTTACATGAAGCCTTAGAAGGCTAAATTTATTGTAATAAACTATTTGTTACAAGGTTAAAAAAAGGACAGATACTAGGATGTCATATGCAGTCTTCTTATACGGCCCTTATTTAGAAAATTTTAGTTCCTAATGAAGATCATGTTACCGAAAAGGCAAAATATTGGCCATGCCTGAGATATTCTGAAAGTACTGTCTGTGCCACTGGAAAACAATGGCAAGATGCAGTTGCCTGCAGCAGAACCCTTAAAATATTTTTAGTGTGGCTCTGTTTTTTGTAGACAAAAAAAAAAAAAAAAAAAAACCCAAGAAATTTCAGCAAATGTAACTGGAAGAGATGCTTAAGGAATAAAATAAATGCATTTACAAGCAAAATGTTTGAATTCAGCCTGTATTAATTTTTTAGCAGCAAGGACTGTTTTATTTATTCATTTTGTGATGCAGCAGATGTGGAGAGTAGCTAAATACAAAGTCTAACCAAGTTAACCTGGAGTTTGTCTGAATTTGATCAAATTGTGAGCATCTAACGAGCAAAACAAGGCTGAGTGCAAGTGTTACAGGAATAGAAACTGAGAAAACCATTTGCATGGATGCTGCAAACCAAAGCTAATGAATTTTTAACATCTCTACTTGAGAATTTGTGGTTCAATAATTCTTCCAGAAGACCATTTGGTTTGAAGGGTATTCACACCCCTCCTAAAGAGTATGCATGGATACAAGCCAAAAAAGCACCCACCATCTACTACGCTGTATATTATTTATCTTCTCCTTTAGAAGATTGCTTCATGCAAGTGCCTCAGGAGAGTTTTTCATATGAGATCAATAATATTTTTGAATGTCTGAGTGACTGAGAAATGTGCTTGGGTTACTATCCGGGACAGATAATAAATACAACACTTATGGGAAGAACGGGATTAATATAATAGAGACAAAGTGTAACAAAACATATTGAAAAAAACAGTGTAGAGGCTGATTTGTCTATATTTAAACTTACCAGCTGTATTTTGGTTTATGGGAATATGTGTGTATGCTGCAGTCCCAACAACCCCCAGCACAAGCATATACACATACTTTCAAATAAAGTGAAAATACAAAGGAAAGTAACTTCAGTCACATCATAGGAAGATCAGGTAAAAAGACTGTGAGGAGTAATGAAGAATAGTGCCTGCCATGCTCGAGGAACCATTGTTATCCATATGTCTTGTCCATCCAGATCCATCCAAGAAACTTTCTGGAAAACATATTTAGCAGCTTTGTGATTCAAAATAAAAGAAGTGTCAACATTTTTGTACATGGCTTAAAAGCAATCCTCTCACAACTTCCAAAATGTCTTGTTCTTGGATTAGTGCATATACTTAGAGCTGGTGGGAAACAGGTACAAACAAAAGGTTGTCAGGAAATGTCAGTACTGAAAACATCAGATCCAATGGCCTTGCCCACTGTAGGTGTTAGCCATGACAGTGAGTGACATTAATAACAAATATACTGAAGAAAAAAGTGATTCATTTTGTCCAGGAGAAAAAGTAGGCTGAGGGAGTTGTACATGGAAATCACGGAATGATAAATAGATGAGGAATAGGGATTGCTGTGCCCGCTCCACACTGCTCCTACAGAGTAATCTTCATAGTAGATGTAAACATGGACTGGCTCCCAGACAATTTACATCCCTTCTGCAGTCTCCAGGATACTCAAATGACCTGTTAGCAATAACATGTTAGAAATACGTTGATCAATGCAGCCTACCCCAGGAGGCTGATTCTGAATGGTCTCACACAATCACTCAGTGAAACAAAAACCCATGTGATTTTGAGATTTAAGGAATGCTACTGCAAATGTAGAGCGAACAGATCCTCTTGTCTAAAACATATGCTCTTAGATGTCTCTCCTTGAAAGTAGTGCAGGGGCAGTAGTGTCTATTACCTCAAAGCTCTAAAGAAATTCTTGTTACTTTGTGAGCAACCCATGGTATGAGTGCTGAGGGCCAATTATTTCAGGGAGGTAGCACACTGTGCTTCAACCTCACTAATGTGCCACAGAAAGCCACAGGGCAGGATATTGGAGTTCATGTCTCTGGGATATTCCAGTCTAATTCATGACATTCCCAAAATTAGGTCCCAAATTGAGAAAGCAATGAACAAGTATTCAAAAGATAAATTTAAAATATAAATTAAAATTATATTTTTAAAGGAATTTCATAAGCAGAAAAATGGCTTCAGATCTGGTTGTCATAAAACTAGGGAAACAATAATTTTCTTATGTTTTTTTTTTTCAAAGTTTTTAACGAAGATTCAGTTCTCTCTTCCCATTTGCCAGCCTTTCCATAGCTTAGTCTACTGAGAGGCAGAAAAAGAAAAATTTTCAATGCAGATGTCAGTTCTGCCTAATGCTTTGTTGCATAAGTCCTATTTAATTCTAAAGTAAATGAGCAACCACAGTAAATCAAGCCCAATATTCATGTCCTCTTCCCTATAGGCATAATTACATGTTCCATAAGAGCTTTCTCCATCCAATGCCAGAATGGGAAATATTTAGGTGAGCGGGAAAGTGGAAGACTTCTTAAGCAATCCTTAAATTCTTAGCCAAAAAGCTTACTGGCTTAGAAGAAAAAATCAGAAGAAACTTACTGGAGCTGGTTATGCAATTCCGCCTGTATCTGATCTGAATGATTTCTGTGCCTGCTAGACCTTATAAGACATTCTCTTCAGCCATGTACATTGCTCTGAATTGACTAACTTTGCTGGGTTGTTTTTTGGGGGAGGGGGGGTTTGTTCCCTGAAAGAGAGCACCATCTTCCAATGGTGCACAGCAGCAGTTTCTTGTGAAAGCAATAAAATAGTCCATGGCACAGAGAGACATTTTCTTGGAGCATTTGAAAAAGGAGAAGTAATTCTGCTCAGAAAGTAATTCTGAAGCACTAAGAGTTAGATTAAGAGGTTTAGCAGTCTATGTAATGTGGCCACAAGGATTCTGATTGAGCAACATGTCAAGTTAGGGGAAATTAGTGTATTAGACTTCCATGCCGATTTTCCTCCCTATTTTCTTTCTTAATTGATTTACTTCTGTTTGATCTGCAACACAGTTTGTATGTACTGTGTCCTTAAATATTTATCATCCACTCAGTAGACAGAACAGTTCACTATACTTTGAATAATAGTGGCAAAACTGAACAAATTCTGGCCTATAAACAGGGATTATAGTGTGCAGCATTCTGAAAGGGATGAAAACTGGTGTAGATAGAAAATTGGGGGATTCTTACCTGATCTTGAATTTGTATTTTGCGCTGATGCACTCCACAGTCATTCAACAACATGACTTGTTGTCTAGGCAGTCTACTTTTGTCTACCCCACAAAGTAGACAAAATTTTAAAATGATACCTGTTTTAAAGCATTCTATCAGCCTTACTGTATATGCATAACATCTATGATAAATGAAAAGTATCACAAACACCTCAAAGAAACCAGAGAAATCTGACATCATTAATTAGTAGAATAAAGAAGGCTATTAAATGTTAAAGACTGTTTCACAAAGTAGAAAAACATTGTTTAAATTGAGGGAAAAAAATGAAACTTATAATTTTAGAATGTAAATGTAAGACCATAATAAACCATTTACAAAATAGTCTGAAGGACAATTAACAAAACAAATGCCACAAAAAAAACCCAAACCATTTTTCTACCTGTCAGAAATAGGAAGTCTCCAGAAAATCCACTGAGCCTTTAGATGGCTTCTGAATACATAGGAGTTTTCAAAAATAATAATGCTTCAAAGAGAAGATCTACATTTACTGTTCCCATCAGTGTTTAGAGAAGAGATGTCTCATGCCAGACCTCCTTCTTTGGAAGCAGTTCTTGAAATGTCTAAGATGTAGGTTTTAAAATACTACAATAAAGGAGTGGAAAAAATATCCAGACTAGATGGTATTCATGGATATTTTCTATGATGGCATAATACTGAATCTTACAAATTATTAGCTCAAAATAGGTAGTTAAAAGTAATCCTGATACTAAGGCACATCATGTAGCAAGTGAATTAGTCAGTGATTAATAACGGAATGGATGGCAAGAAAACAACATGTAGAAACAAGTCTGTGATGATGCCTTTCACTACTTGAATTATTATGAATCATGAGACACTGAATTGTTGTGAGTCTATCAAAACAGAAGGTCCTTTATCTCAGTGATTAATAACTGAATGGATGGCAAGAAAACAACATGTAGAAACAAGTTGTCCTTTTCACAGTGAAGGGCAAGTCACAGTAAAGTTCTAAGCTTTATCTGTAGATATACATTGTTCATAAATGATCACATATATGCATGTACACACAAATGTGCATGTGTTTAAATATTACAATGGAAACTGTGGTAGGTTGACATTGACTTGCCTACCTCTTCTCACTGAGATGTAAAATCTTGTGAGTTGAGATGAAGATGTCTTCTCATTTTCATGGATTTTATAGTAAGGTTTCCCTGTTACAAGCATCACTTTGAATATGACTTATCTTACCATGCACTTATCAAGGAAAAAGAAACATCACCATTAAGCAGATACTTCCACAATATATATTTCTTTAAAACACATGTCCGGCCTTTTATTTATTTAATTATGTCATATAAGTTTGTTGTTGTATAACTGCTTACTGCATGATCATGATTCTGTATATGGGTTGTGTCATGATTCAAAGTGTATCTGAGAATAATTATTGGTGAATTATTGTTTTCAAGAGAGAAAACAGACTTTTTTTCATAACCTATATGGTGAAATGATCTAAAGTGTTTCCGTTGTCCTCCCTCCTAATCAATAAATTGTTGATAGACAATAGCTGAGAAATTCATAACACAAAGATTTCTTCATGGAGGCTTTGTGTACCAACTATGCACTGAATGGTAAATTCATTATGTGATACTGTGTTTTGGGAAATAGAGATCCGTAACAAAACCGTCGTTTATTTTTACTCTATTAACATTTCAGTCCTATTAACATCTTTTCATTTCTTTATTTCTTCATTCCCATGCAGTTAATGACATTTGCTCAATGCAGTATAAAATAAACAGTGGATGTCAGACATTTTAATGTGAAATTTGAGGGATTGAATTGATACAGTTATAAAAAGCACAGAGATGTTCCAATCCTTTATATTTTATTTTACCAAAATCTGTAAGACATTTACTTCAGAAACAAGTAATGTATTTCACTGACTTAGAAAAGCTGAAGTTATGTTTTCAAATTTCTAGTTTATAAAGATTATAAGGTTTTTAAACCAGATTTATCATGAGATCATCATAGTTGTTGGCATCAGCATCACATTAGAATGAAGTCTGAAAATTAGATTAACTTTTTTTCTTAGAAATGCTTTTGAATGAGAAATTCCTTCAGTGATGTAAAGCTGGCAGGGCAACTTTACCATACAGAATTTCCAGGACCATTAGTGAATAAGTAGGTCCCAGGAGGAAAAGGTTATTGCCTTATTACTACATCCTCAGAGACTATTAAATAAGTTTCTGAAGTGTTAGGACATACACACATAGTACAAATTAAGCTTGCAATTTCTCTAAATTATGTTTCATATCATCCTTCCCCAAGTGCCTAAGAATGGTAAAATGCAAACATGAATATAGCAGAGCTCCACAAAGCGAACATATTTCATTTGCAGCTAAAGATCTGGGACCTGATCCAAAAACTACTAGGCACTATTCTAATCAGTGGGTGTTAGGTAATTTATATTATTTGTGCTTTTCTTCTGAAGTTCACAATATTTCATCCCTGCTATTTTAATCGGTGGTGCTTTTAACACTTCCTTTATATAAAAGAATAAATTCTGCTCTTAAAGCGAATTTATAATTACTTAGTGAGCTTAGAAACTGTTACATTTTCTTGGACAGTTTTTCCTCCATCTCCCTGCCACACTTTTCTTCTTCCTTTCCAGAATTCTTGGTTCTCCTTACAATCTTTACTATATATCAAACACAATCACGGAATACATAATTTTTTTCAGGTTTTGACAACTGTGGCTAGTGTCATAATTCCTAAGGATTAGTTAATGCTGATATGACATTGTGTTTGATTCTGGAACACTGAAAAGTTAAGAGTCCTGCTTCATATCTCCTTGATGTCTGCCACTGAAATCTGCATGCAGACACACAAGTCATTTTGTTGCTTCAAGGTAAGACCAGATCTAATTAACTCCACACTGAAGTATAAAAAATATTCTCTGCAGTGAAGAGAAATATAAAGTAGGAAAGAAGAGACATGAACAACTTTCAGAAGATGTTACTTTGGGGAAAGAAAACATGTAAGCAAATAATTTAATTTATTTTTGGTAATTTTTTCACTGCATTTCTCATTACCTAAATAATAAAAAATAGTTTTATTAACATGCAGCATATCTTGGAACAGTATAGGAACACTGACTTCTTATTCTCTTATGGACAAGTAAGGAATAAAATATGGACTTATATGATAAAAAGGTTGAATTCATTTCTGCACAACATAAAAATATATCAATTATTTATCATTTAATAGACATTCATTGAAATCTATTGAAGCAAATATTTAGCATGAAATTGAACTCTCCTTTTATCACCTTATCCTATTCCTTATTCTGGTTGACTGCTGATTACAACCACAGACAAAATAAAATAGATTCACATGGGTTATCTAAAATATAAATTACTGAAGACTACTGCCATGGGAACAATTACTCACTTTCATTTCTTCATCAGATATTGTCTAGAACAACAGCACTGTTTCTTTGTTGCAATGTGAATATGTCATAAAAGTGCCTATAAAATCCATAGTGAATTAGTAGCTACTATCTTATATAAATTGATGAACAGTAGAAAAGTTGATTTATATATTGTGCTTGTGCACTGCAGCTGCCAGTAATTTGGTTGTATTTTTTCAGGACATTTTTAACATTATATAGAAGAATATTTTCTTTGTAGGACATATATATTATTTGTTTGAAGGTAAATCACATTTCATTGCATGGTTCATTCACATTTTGTTTTCATGTCAAAATGAAGTTTGAGAACTATTCAGTATTCTTTCACAAAATGGCTATATACTACAGCTGAGTACTTTCGCACACAATGCTACTACATGTTTAACACAGCAATCTTCATAGAAGAAAGTTTTTGCATCCGAAGAAATTTTAAATGAAAAAAAAATCTGCTGCTTTTGCTGAAAACTGATAGTCTAGAATCACCATTCAAAGACTGTATGTACAGAGCTAACACAATACATTAGTTTAAAACCCATTGGCATAGATATATGAACTTGTTCTATTCACTTTGTTTGAATACTTAACTGAAAGGCATGAGCAGGCAAAGTGTGAAATTATGGATGATGGAAAAAAAAATTAGAAGTATTTTAAAATTGGAAAAAAGTACTGTCAGGCAATAACTGTTTCAGATTTCTTTCAAATAATGTTGAATGAGAAATGTCACTTCATGATGATTTGTCTTATTTTTTTTTATTTTTTTTTAGGGTTTTTTTCCCCTCTAGGAAGGTACAAGCAGAGAAGAAAGGAGAAGAGGACAGGAGGTGTAATGATGCATTAAATCTGCCTTGGTGTTTTCCCCTGCTACTCAGTGCACAGTATCTGCTGAACTAGGCAGAGTAAATAAGTTTGTGGGAGAAGGAAAAGGTGGTGAGAATAAAAGGGAAGAGTAGACATTCCTCTGCTTCTACGCATTACATCCTTGTGCAGGAATTTCAACGGCAGAAATATTTCCATTCATTTTCATTCATTTCTGAACATTCCAATTATATTTTTCTTTCTGAGATGAAAAGTGGAACATATTCGAGAAGATTATTTTAGGAAGGTCTTTGTACTTTCTGTGTGTAACTGAAAGGGTATGGTTGGTAGCAAAAGTGGATGGGTAGCATTGAACCATAGAGTTAAGGAAGACAATTCTAAGGATTTTCTTTTTTTTTTTTTTTTATGCAGAACTGTATGATAAGGACCTTTATATACAGTATATACCACAAGTACTTTAGAGTTAATTGATTAGTTAACCATCTTGGATTTTAAGAAATGGCTGATAACTTTATCTTAATTATATAAAATTCAGTAATAATCACTGAATATTGCATATAGGCAGAAATAGTTTTACTTTGTCTAAAGTGAATGAAGACTGTTTGAGTGAAGATCATTGCTACTGTGCTTTGAGAGGTCACCTACAGAGTTATTTTTTAATAACTTTAGGTCATAATGAAACAAGCTAGTATCTTTATGCCATGATTCCCTTCCATTCTTCCCTCTTTTACAGAAGGATCAGCACCTGAGGATACCCAGAAGCCTTTATTGGCCATGATGAAGGCCATATGTTAAGCAATACAAATCCTTTCCAGCTTTTAGCATTTGGTTTCTTGGCACATCCCCAAGGAAACAGTTCAACAGCTTTGGAGCTGCCTGCAGAACTGTCCTATGATTTTTCTGTGAGGTAGCTGGATGTGCTATTTTTGTGTTTCTCTCAAAACTAGCTTATTTTGGTTTATTTGATCATGATGTAAAGCAATTACAGTGCTATTCATGGCATTTCTAGTGTTCCCCTTAATGTTTAATGGGGAGTATTTTATTTGGTGCAAAGTCATGAATGAAGACAGGAGAGATAAATGAGGAGAATGAGTACATTATTTCATTTTAACATTTTCAGTGTACAGAAAGAGTTAGAGTTAGGTTTTTCAATGAGTGTTAAAGTAGTAGGCAATACTACAAAAAACTAAAGGAAATTAGTGTAAACTAGGGAAGTAGTTAAGATAAAGGATCTTGAAATAATGAACAAACATATTCTTTACATATGAGCAAACTGCAGAAAAAAGAGCATCAGGAAAAGTCCCTTCTATACATGCATTTGCTTTTGTCAGTGTTTGGTTTCATGTTTTACTCGCTGCAATCATTATACTGTATACTTTTTATCTAGATTGTATAGGAAGATATACCAATAATTGCATCAGAAAGATTATTTCAACTTCTTCAGATGCTTTAAGCACACATTTTTTGCTCATACTAAATCTCACAGAATCATTCCCCTTCAGAAAAATTGCTCGATCTACACTACTCAATCTTCATTCTATACACAATTGAGGGGAAAGAAATGAGAGCAAGTACCTATCATGTAGTCCCTTCAAAAATGATTAAAATGAGAAAAATATCATTGCAATTAAAAATTGATCTTGATCCTTCCCTAAAGTTCAGAAAATTGTGGAAAATATTTTACTCTCATGATAATACTCATTATTTAAAAAAAAAGTTATTACTTCAGGAATCATATTTATTTATTTCCTTTGTTTATATCTTCATTCTTTCCAGTCCCAGGTAAAATTGAAAAGACTTTAATATATGATTCCTCTAGCATTTTGGAAAGTCTATTAATTAAAAAATGTGAGGAATTTTGTGAATAAATTGTATTTCCTTGAGGTAATGAGTAGTTATTAGAAGAGCATGTGCCTACAACTAGAAGATGGTTCACATGGCTGCACTTTATATATTCATCTTCTTGTATTTTACCTCTGTATAAACTGTTTTCGTCTGGTAAGGAGGAAGTGCTAGGTCCTGTACTTGGGTGACAGCAACCCCAAGCAATGCTTCAGGTATCAAGAAGTGTGGCTGGAAGGCTGCCCAGCAGAATTTGACCTCATAATATTGGTTGATAACCAGCTGAATATGAAACAGCCGTGTGTCCAGGTGGCCAAGAGGGCACCAAGAGCACCAACCAAGAGGACTAGGGAAGTGATTGTCCCCCTGTACTCAGAACTGATGATGTTGCATCTGATGATGCACTGGCTGCACCTTGAGTACTCTGCTCAGTATCGGGCACCTTACTATAAGACAGACATTGAAGAGCTTGAGCACATCCAAAGAAGAGCAATGAAGCTGACAAAGGGTCTAGGGCACAAGTCTTATGAAGGGTATCTAAGAGAACTGGAGCTGTTTATCCTGGAGAAAAGGAGGCTGAAGGGAGACCTTTTCACTCTCTACAACTGCCGGAATTGAGGTTGTAGCCAGGTTAGTGTTCTCTTCTCCCAAGTAAAAGTGATGAGGAAATGGGCTCAAGTTGTGCCAGGGGATATTTACATTGGATGTTAGGAAAGCACTCTTCACCTTCTTCACAGAAGGTTATCAATCTGTGGGACAGGCTGCCCCAGAGAAGTGGCTGTGTCACCATCCCTGAAGTATTTAAAAGATGTGGGGCTTAGGGACATGGTTTAGTGGTGGAGTTGGCAGTGTTAGGTTTGCAGTTCTTGATGCTGTTAAAGGTATTTTCCAATCCAAATGATTCTATGATTCTATAAGGAGAGAGAAATCAAACACACAAAGTCTTCAGCATGAAAAAATAAAGCATTTTCAGGCCTGTTAACATATTCAAGGTTAATATATTGATTACTGAGCAACTGACAAGCAGTGTCAAGAATGTCTGTCTTTACTGACAGAGCAACTAGATGGGAGATTGGGATTTGAGACTTTCCTCATTGGAATTATTTTAAATTGAATTTTTACAGACTTGCAGACAATTTAATAAATTTAATTCATGTAGCAACTACTGGGTACTCAGTATAAATAATACTTTTAGGTGTATCACACAGCTTCAACAATCAAATTTAGAAACTGTGATAAGTAAATAACATTACCTAAGTTTATCCAATATTTATATTTTATGCCTGGGAACTGCTGTTTGTCTTTTAATATTTGTGAGTTTTTACAAAGATTACAAAAGGTTCCAGCCTGGAATTGCCACATATTTACAGATCTATTGCTGTTCCATGCGAAAGTGCCAGGGTGAAAAACAGGTATGGGGATGCTGTATTCTTTCCTCATCTTACTCAAGTAGAATTTACCTGACAGTACAGCCATGGATGAGTGACAGTGTACTTTGTTTACAAAGAACCCTGGAACTTTCCCCATGATTGATAGGGAAGGAATTTGCATACTAAATGATAAATAGACTTTAAAAAGCCTAGTGTTTGCATAAGAATGCTCTTTGAATTAGCTGAGATTTAAAAAGAAATAAACAATTCCAGATTAAAGAACTAGAATAATGCTTAAATATAAACACATTGATAAGTAAAAAATGGTAAGAATGTCCTATAACAGCAGTCAGTGCAAACTTTTCATGTTCATCAGTTTTTAAATACTTGACATCCAATGTATAAGCTAGATGTTTTCCCTTATAATCTTTTGTGTTTGCCATTACAGTTTATGAGTGAGTTTTGATTTGAACTGAAAAAAAAAAAACAAGCTAATTTTTTCTTGTATAGTGTGTAATAAAAATTGATTGAAATCCATTTCTTGGTGTTTTTTTTTAATGTGTTTTTTTCAGGAAAGTTGCCCCACTGAGAAATTTGTTCAATTTTTTTTATTTATTTTTAACAAGTTTCTCAAGTTATATCTCATAATACTTGAAAAATGGTATTGTGTAATAATCTCAAAATCCATGGTCTAGAAATGGCATTTCCAAAGAGGAAAGAATTGTCAGTGAAGAGTTTTCTCTGATGTGTTCAGAGTGGATGTGGATAATTCACAGAGAAAAGAAAATCAAACAACAAACCCTGAAAAATCTTTTCTTCAGGCTTTGAATGGATTTGTCCCCCTTAATCTTAGGCTTCCATGCAGAACTGCAGATTTGGACTAACCAGTGCTGAATTAAATTTATAGTTAAGAGAAAAATAAACAGTTTGGAGGAGAATGTCAATTAAAAAATTAGATCCTTCAGTAAAAGCAAAGGGTAGCTAGACAACAAGCAGTGATGTAGATGTAGCAGGTATCTGTACAGGGTTAGATCAAGTATCTCTGTTAATTGTGTTTTTTTAAGTCCTCTCTCTTTAAGGCCCACAAATATTCATAGGTAAATGGGTAGAGCCTTACTTGAGAGATCATATGGTTAGTCTCGCTTCCGTGACATTTCTGGTTTGATCTCATTCCACCTTCAGGAGATCTGTCTCCTATTTGGTCACTGGCATAAGAGTAAGATACCTGTTAGTCAAACCAACAGGAAAAGCTTTTTACACACGTCTTTTAGAAGTGGTGAAAAAATAAAAAAATGCATTATGATTTGGGTAACATTTTCTGATGATGTTCTTCTGATTCCAGAAGTTTGTTTCCAAGGTGTCAAAAGGATGATTTCAGTAAGGAAGAAGATTGCAGTGACACTGAAAATTCAGAGAATAATGGCACATGTTGCAATGTTCAAAATGTAGACACTATCAGTGAAGACCATTCTAATTAGAAAACACCAGTGTTTGGTCATGGTGTTCATAATCATGTTAAAGTGCCATCAAGACACCAACAGAGTCTGCTTTTGCTATCGCCTGGTGTTAGTTAACCGTGTTTCAAAGATATGGGAAACTGTACTACTTTTGTTTCCATTACATTAAAAACAAAACAAAACAAAAACCACTATTTTTGGTAGTAAATTTAAATCACAGAAGTTTTGGTTAATTACTATTTTCAAAAATATTGCATTATCTATTACTCAAATAGGTATGCTGCATAAAACTACACGTAGGGGAAGAGAAAGGGAGGATAGTGAAAGAATTAGGTGTTCTGTGAAATAGAGTATCAAGGTTCTGGAATAAAGGTGTCTGGAACAACCTGATTTTGATGATTTATAGAATAAAAATGATAACAAATTATATTTATAGACAGCATATGAAAAATGGTTTCACACTACAAAATTAAAATTTGAGTGGATTACATAGGTCAAAAAGTATTAAAGTATGAAAATCTACTAAAAAGACAGCGTATTTAATATATCTGTAGTAATAAGCTAATTAGAACTGAAATCTGTTTCAATACATTGAATTTTTCTTCGCAGTAAATAGAGCAGCTAGAAAATTCTGACCATACTATACTAATGTTACAGGAAGCTTCTTGTTTAATAAACTTGATCTAAAACTGGGATTATAAAGTCAGGGGAGTACAGACTCCTCAAAATAAGAAGATTAAAGTTCCACTAAATCAGCTTTTGCATTTCCTCTAGTTCAGTGTTGACTTTTTGTTCTTGTGAAAGATTGACCCAGAACTGTGCTCCAGCTAGAAAAATGGTGTTGTCGTTTCCAGTCATACGCTGCACAAGTAAATCCAATTGTTTACAATTACCTTTCCAAGCCATTATGATAGGGAATACTATTTGCTGGCATTTACCATAAGCCTAAGGCCAGTCTGTTGCTTCTGACAAGAAGAAATTTATAATGGAAGATTTTGCCAAGAAACTAGCTAGGAATGAATATAAGAGTGAATTAGTATGTACCGTAATAACAAAGGAGAAATAATGTAAGGTTTCTTGTCACTCAGAAACAGAATCTACCACCCAATAACAGAGATTCACTGAGGTACTGGACACATAAAATCAAACATAAGATTTGTTCTTGTCAGCTCAGCTCTCAGAAGTGATGAAAATGTGTTATGTAAAATGCCCTGAAGATGAAAGATACAAAAGACAATACAAAAAGGGAACAAAAGAAACTGCACCAAAAGAAAAAGAAAAGAAAGAAAAGAAAAGAAGAAAAGAAAAGAAAAGAAAAGAAAAGAAAAGAAAAGAAAAGAAAAGAAAAGAAAAGAAAAGAAAAGAAAAGAAAAGAAAAGAAAAGAAAAGAAAAGAAAAGAAAAGAAAAGAAAAGAAAGAAACCCAAACAATTTTATGTGGGTAAAAGAAGGGAAAGGAGAAAGGTTGTCTGAATAATTTGTGGAATAATTTATAATATAAATATAATCCTGTCTTCCAGAAGAACAATGACTTGATCTTGCCTCCTGTCCTCACAGTGTAGTCTCTCTGGAGACTGGCAGAATTATTTTAGGTAAAAAGTCTTCTTTTCTGAGGCAGTTTGTGAGAATGAACACAGATGTTTTGAGGGCCAGTTAGTTTCATAGATATGGAATGGAGCATCTAGGTCAGAAGAGTAAAGGTCTGATCTTAATGTACCCTATTTTAGATAAGATTTGCCTTCTTTCTATTACTGTTATTATCTCCTATCTACTGTCTATCTATGATTATAATTACCTATCTTCTAGATTGCTTGGTTTACTTGTATCCTTGTGCAAAGTACACAAATGGAGAATAGAACAATCCAGAACCAAACATTGTTTTTATCTGTAAATTTTCAAAGAAAAACATTCAGGAGAAATCCAGAAAACAACCACCTGCAAACTGTTAGATCTGCATTCGCTTTAATGTGTCAACAATCTGAACTTCATGAATCTGTAGATATGTTTTAATTCCCTTTTGAGATTTAACTAGAATGTTCAGACCTGACTTTCTAGGGAAAGCCATTCTTCCTGATGGTTATCCTGATAGCAGACAAGGGCGAGAGAAGCAAGATTGATGTCCCCGAGGATCTAGCCAAGAAAATAGGGGCTCTTTGCACTTAATACACTATTCTGGGCATCAGACTGGCTTCCAAGAGTGTGATCTCCCAGGTTTATACCACGTTTATTAAAAACAAAAAAAAAAAAAAGAAAAAAAAGAAAGTTTTGGCTGTTTTCCTCTTGAACAGCTATTTTTAAAGGTTTAAACTGCTTGTTCATTACCAGTAGCTTGTACTAAATCCATTACTTTTCCTGTTTTCGTTTTAGTAGCCAGGTCAGAATTGTTATTGTTAGGAGAATCAAATGTCCCACATTATTTAAGAAAAGTTGCATTTAGTTAAGAAGTTACATTTGACTAAATAACAGATCTCCGTCTTCCCTCAAATTCACTACTTAGAGCTTAGATGTGATGCAGAATTTTTCCTTTATTTTTTTTTTGTTGTAGTATAAATTGAGAAGTAGCTAACATTTAACATTTAGCTTCTAGTTATCAAAAATCATATCCTGTCTTAAAATAAGCATCCTTGATTCCTGTTTGTGGCTTTGTGGAACAGGCCAAATAATAATCCTAAATGGAATAGACAGCAAAATCTTTACCTTTGTTCTTGACAAGGTAACACACGATATTTTTAATACGCAATACCCAGCACTACAGAATATCCCACAATAACACCAGTCAGTCACTGATATTTGTACCCTTGTCTCCTTTTCATAAGCATGGTGATACACACCAGCAGTTGAATTTAGTAACAAGTACGGGGGCTTAGAAAAACTTACAACACATCTGCAGCCCAAAACACTTCCTTTCTAGAAAAATTTTGGAGTCACTGATATTACTTGAAGATAAGTACCTTAAAATTATTTTCCAATTGTTAGGAAATTACCATACACAAACCTATTGGCATTTAAACTCAATATGTGAATGTGTTAGGATGTTTGCTAGCAAGATCAATGCATTTTTGAGGTATCATGTGTGTTTCTAAAATTTGTAATGTCACAGTCTGACCTCAGTGAAGAACACACATGACAGTGAATGGTGATAGCAAACCTAGTTACATTTGCTGGAGTGTTCTCTTATCCTCGTTTTCATCCCTTCTTCATACTGCTGCATGTCTCAAATCAGGTTATGCTGCAATGTGCATCCAAAAGTTAGTTTTTACCTGCAAAGCCTGCTATTAACCTAACCAACTCCTCTTGATTATGTATGATGTTCCTTTCTCATTTCCCCTTCACTGTATCTCAAGGCAGTTCGCAGTTCTCACACGGGCCACCTTTACTTAATATACGACCGCTTCTGTACCTGAAAATGCAGGCCTGTATTTCTGCATGGTCTTGGACAGATTCTTCTATGTTTATTTGGTTTTCCCATGTTTCATTGAACTGAGAACTAAAAACCAGAAATCTCTTGCAGATCTTTATTGAGAATAAGTTTTCAGCTCTGTCAAATTCTTGCTGTTTGCTCTGCCTTACATTGATGTTTATGGCCATACACAATTCCCCTCTCAAATAAATTAACTTTTTTTTCACAGAGAAAGCTCCACATCACTATTACTGATACACCAAAGTCACTGGTGCTTATTTTCCACTTAGTGACACATTTACAAAACTGACACAGAATTTCCACTCAATTCAATTCTGTACTTAGTGATTATTGTTCATCAATTGCCTGAAAATCATTACCCTCAAGGAATAGTATAACTAAAACCAGATCTGATTTTATTATGGAGTTCTCAAATGAAAGCCAGGAAAATAACTTATGGCTTCAGTTTAAATTAAATTGTGATTTCATTATTTCATTTTATTACCTAGGCTAAAGACATACTTCCAGGTTCAATTTTATCAATGATACACCCATCCATTAAAAAACATACTGTCTTACATATGAAGGAATCTTAATATACTCCAATAAGGACTGTTGCCAAACAGTATCAGAACCCTTAAGTTGTTTGTTTTTTGTTTGTTTTTTTTTTGTTTTTTTTTTTTACAGAAACTGTCTTGAAGTTTATGACTTAACACAAAAATACTAAAATTTCTCTTTTGATATGCGAGTATCAAAATATGGATGACTATCAGCATTCATTATTCCTCCTCTCCTTCTCTTGTCTTTTTTATGCCTACATATGCTGTTTGCTATTTATTTAATAATCATTGATATATAAACTTCAAAATTTGAAACAAAAATTATGATCTCTAAAAAAATGTGAATAAACCCCCCACTTTAATCTTAGATCTACATTTATGATATTTTTCTTAAAATTATGAAAAAAATTAGTAACTTGTGTGATGTTTTTCTTTCAGTGGGGAGATCAAGAGCTGTGTGCTTGTAGAGGACCAACTGCTTTGCAATACCTTGTGACTGAGTCCAGGAAAAGGATGATCTTGTCTTTCTAAAGCAAAACTGAGGAATGAAAAAAATATTGCTTGCTGCCTGGATATATGAAACTTTACTGTATGAGAACAGAATGGACAAAAGCAATTAAATATTAATATTAAATATTATTAATATTCTTAGGTTAGATATTAGGAAAAACTTCTTTACTGAAAGAGTCATCAAGTATTGGAACAGGCTGCCCAGGGAAGTGATTGAGTCTCCATCCCTGGAGCTGTTTAAAAGACGGGTAGATGCAGTGCTTGAGGCCATGGTCTAGCGGTGGACTTGGTGGCGGTAGGTTAATGGTTGGACTGGATGATCTTAAGGGTCTCTTCCAACCTTAACAATTCTATGATTCTATAGTTTCTCTCTCTGTTTCTCCCTCTTAATTTTGCTTGTTTCCTTGGAGTTTTTTGTTGTGTGGTTTTGGTTTTGTTTTTTTTTTAATGTTCAACCATTCAGGCATGGAAAGAGGTAAAAATCATTAATGCCTTGACTTCAGCCACCACTAATAGTCAGTGGTTTTCTCCATATTGGCTTTTATACTGCTATTTCACCATTTCAGCCCAAATTTTAGTTTGGATTACACTAGCTTGGTTCTAGCAGTGGATTCTTCCTCTACATTCCAGACTGAAAATAAGTCCAATATAGTAATTTCAAGCCTCCACATATAACAGAAAGTATGGTTAAGATATCTCCTCACCCAGTTCTGGTAACTCATCCTCTAGCACAGGAAACAAAATCCCTGGATCCTTAAGTAATATGTCAGGAGTTGATATAAATTATTTCATCTATACAATGCCAGAGGCAAAACTATAAGTGTGGGTGAAACATAATAGCTAATTTTACACAAGGATTTTATCAGAAACATGGTAAGAAGAGGATAGCCAAGAGAACAATAAGCATGGATATCAATCATACAGAATTCTTTCTCCAGGATACAATGAGTCCTTCCAGTACATTTCAGCAGTGTCACATATCACTAAAGCATAGAGCCAAACAAGAAAATTCCTTAATGAATCAGCAAGTAGCACAAATATTATATGGTCTGCATGTGTAAATATGAGGAGAACAAGGGAACAACTACACTTACATGGTGTGTCATATGACTATGATATGCTTGAATATCTCCAGAGAGGGAGACTCTACAACCCCCCTAGGCACTAGGCAGCCTGTTCCAGCGCTCCCTCACCGTGAAGTTCTTTTGCATATTGCTGCAGAGCTTCCTGTGTTCCAACTTGTGACCACTGCCCCTTGTCCTGTCCCCACAGGCCACCAAAAAGAGGGTGGCCATCTCCCTTTGTCTCCCACACTTCAGGTGTTTATAAATATTGATGAGATCACCTCTTAGTCTTCTCTTCTCAAGGCTGAACAGCCCCAGCTCACTCAGCCTTTCCTCATAGGAGAGATGCTCTAGGCCCTTTATCATCTTTGTGGCATCCACTGGACTCTCTCCAGGAGATCCCTGTCTGTTTTATACCGGAACTGGACACAGGACTCCAGGTGAAGCCTGATCAGGGCAGAGTGATGGGGAGGATCACCTCCTTCCACCTGCTGTCTATACTCCTCTTAATGCAGCCCAGGATCCCATTGGCCTTCTTGGCCACTAGGGCACACTGCTGGCTCATGGCCAACCTGTCATCCACCAGGACCCCCAGATCCTTCTCCTCAGAGCTCCTCTCCAGCAGGTCATCCCCCAGCCTGTACTGATTCCTGCAGTTATTGCACTCTAAATAAAATTAGTTCTGTTCATAAGAGATGGGTTTTTTTTAAAATTTTAGATCAAACTGATCAATGCTTAGCAGAAATATTAAGATCAAGAATTATTAATGATAATATAGAGCATAAAGCAGAAAGCCTGATACTTTATAAATGTCTGGTCTGTGTGCATCTTAAATATTATGGACAGTTCTTCCTCCCTCAGAAATTTTTGGCAGAAATAGTGAAAGGAATGGAAAAAATTGATTAAAAACTTATCATTGCTGTGGATTCATTTATGTGCTGGAGAAATTGATTAACTTTCTCTTCTTTGAAAAAGGGTTGAATGATGAATCAAATGTTAACAGTACAAAATTAACAGTTAACAAGGAGAAGAAGAATATACAGTGATTATTCATAATCTCTCAGTGATTAAGAGGTCAGCTAGTGAAACTGTTTGTGCCAACTCGTACAAAAGTGGGGACATACTTACGCTGCGGAACTCTTTGCCTTGGGATATTGGTGAATGTCTAAAGCACAAATGGACTTAGAAAGGAATTATGCATATTAGTAGAACAGAATTCCACTGAAGGCTAAACAGGGAGATAAATGTAACACTTTGTATCTGAAATGTGGACTGCTTGAAGCGAGGAAGCTCTTGCTGCATGCTTATCTTTTATGCTCTCTCACTAGTTTGATATTGGCCACTGCCAGGGATAGGGTAATTGACTGAGTGGGTGTCCCATTGTTGTACTTATCTTTTAGTCTATGGCTTGGAAGAGTATGGTAGTCTTAGCAGAACTCAATTTAATCATCCTGCTTTGAAGAAAATATTCAAGCAAAATTCAGTGATCTGAATTTAAAGATTCTTTAATGCTACCTAAAGCTAATTCCTCCAGAATGAAGTTAATTAATTCTACTTTCAGTTGTCTTTTATCTTTTTGTCTTTTTTTTTTTTATTCAGAAATTACTTATTGTTTTAAGCTGCACTCAGAAAAGCTGTTTTGGCTGCTGCCGAGTTGAAAGAAAAGATTACTGTTCTCAACACATTGACAGCTACTCAGCCATGCCTTGCTGACAGAAATTACTGTTCTTGCAGATATGCCAAAATGAAGAGGTTTCTCCTTTTATTATTTTTTTTCCATCTGAATTATCCATGTCAGGAAACCCTAACATCTCAGTGTTTAAATCAGCTCAAATCATTTTGGCACAACCAAAAGAGTTAGCGCACACAGAAATATATTGTACATCTCGAAGATAACCCAGGAGATACACTGCCACAATCATTTTTGTCTCCTTTCATACTACAACAAAACTTTCTTGTTCCAGAGAATTTTGAGGAAAGGATGGATGGATTGAAAAAAGGGAGAAAAAATATTTTGCATAAAATAAGTAAGGTTAATTCCTATGGGAACTCATTGCTAAAATTCTTCACCTGAGGGCTTACACATTTTGTAAAACTTCCATTAAATGTAGCTGTCATGGCAAAACCATTTTTAAACGCCACCTGTAGTATGAGGCTGCAAAGGTTTTTTAATAGGTATACTACTGTAAAGTATATACATCTATATCCGTACAGTAAAGTCAATATAATGTCTGAGGAGATCTCAGCTCTTATTAAAAAGCCATTTTGAAACCGTGATTATTTTCTTCTCTGGATTTAGTGGCATATTCTTTTGATTTTACCTTTTTCATCTACTGAGAACACAGGATCCTCAGGATACAGATAATCCATCACTTTGTGTTTGAATAGCTTTAAGCACCAAAAGATTTTGTTCTCAGTTCTTAGGAACCTCCATGTTATAAATTATAGTGAAAATAAAATTGGTATTATATTTAACACAAATAGCACTATATTAAACTCTGAAGGAATGAGGTGATTTTTACTTACACCACAAACTTCATCTCCACAGAAACTAATAATTCAGCAAATGTGTTAAATTAGCAGATGATTACTCTCCATGTCTTGATCCATGGTGATGTTTAATGGCCATAGGTTTTGAGGCTCACACTGTGTAAAATTCAGAGATCTCAAGGGCAGAGGGACCTGTTACTCACTTGATTCACCTCATTCAGAAATGCAACACAGACTCAAAGTACTGAAATCTAGAGACAAAAATATATTCTTATATGGTAAGAAACTAAGATTTTTGAGGTTTTACTTAAAAAGGCACGCAGAGGATGCTTAAGAAACAAAATGGGTGGACAAGAGAAGGTTGCGCAGGCAGTTGATTTTTTAAAGCTTTAAGCAAAATAAGAGGACAAAAGGAATAACAAATACACATAGAAATTATGTAAGCAGTACTTTTCATTACAATATAGAGAAATCTACGTCACTTACTTCCATAGAAGAAAATTATTTTCAAAAGCTAAGCAAAGTAATAAAAAGTAATAGAAATTATATAAATTAATATAGTTACTAATGACAGATAACTTTAATAATTGTAGGGATCAAATATTTATATTATAACTAGTCAATTAGACTTCCTTAAGAAAACTGATTATTCTACGTGCAGTGGTTTAGAGAATCTGTGAACATGCAATATGATTTTTATTCACTATCCTGTGTTCATGTCTTTTTCCTCTCTTACTATAACTTTATCTAAAATTCCTTTCCTTATGGGGAAAAGGAAGATTTTCAGAGAAAGAAAAGCAGGAAAACCTTCAATAAACTGTGTAAGAGAGACAGAAAAAGAGGTAAGAGAAATCTCAGGATTGTGTCTTTGTGGAAAGCAATACTACATGCAATTAAAGACCATACACATAATTCTAAAGTAGACTTGATAATAAAGGGGAAACAGAGGGAAATACTATATATAAATGTAATTAGTTTCTGTCTTGATTAATATGTTCTCTTAAAGATTCATTCCAGAACAGTAACACTAGATGCAAATCCCATGTATTCAGGCCTCCCAAAAGCTTTAAAGATGATGATTTATAAAGAGGAACTTGACATGGTAATTACCTGTTGCAAAGGTTCCACCACTGTCTGCAGTGACTGCTCTGCTCTGTGCCCCCATGATGTATTGAAAGGGATAGAGCACCAATCTGATCCTGTGTTGTACTTTTAACAAACGGTCAGAACCACAAATAAGTTAAATGAGTCTACATTTCACCCAGACCATGCCATGCAAGCAGAGGACATTTTCATATGGTGTTTGATAACAAAATACAAAAATATCAAGATCTTTGTTAGACAGACCCTGGCGTATGCTTACAAAAGGCTTGTGCCTCTGATCTACCACTAAGCAAATGTCACAGGGCCAGTGTCAGACAGAATTGTGAGCCACGTCTTTCCAAAAGAGACCTGGTATTAGGCATTATCAAAGTAGCTGGCTTTTGCAGGCTGAGCTCAGGTTATCCTCACAGCCTTGTAGGATCCTTAAAGCAATCAAGACTAGTTCTTTATCCACTGATGTGGATGCTTTGGGGTCTGATCTTGTATGATACAATTAAATGCACCAAATCTGTACACTTACTCCTGGAATGAACTGTTGTTCACGGCATATACTGACATACCTGTATTGTCTGCTGTCAAATCAAATGTAGGACTGAAACCACCAGTGAACATAGTGTTGGGAAATTAAGAGTCAGCTGTACATCACTGTACATTCAGGAACATCTTCCAGTTTAGAAAACCTCTCTATTCTGGCCTTGCATGTGAACATTACACTGACTTATGACTGTGCTGCCTCATAAGAACTTGGTGGCTTGCTTCTTCAGATCTCTTACAAGTTAAAAGATCTTTCTGTGCCCTCTATTGCAAAACATGCATGTTCTAACCAGGCTTTATTCACAGAATCACAGAATCACAGAATATTTGGAGCTAGAAGAGACCTCGAAAGACCATTTAGTCCAACTCCCCTTCCCGAGCAGAATCATCTAGAGTAGATCACATAGGAACATGTCCAGATTGGTCTTAAATGTCTCCAGAGAAGGAGACTCCTCTCTGGGCAGCCTGTTCCAGTAATCTGTCACCCTCACAGTGAAAAAGTTCCTCCTTATATTAAGATGGAACTTTCTATGTTCCAGTTTGGAACCATTTCCCCTTGTTCTATCACTGGCCATCACTGAGAAGAGCCTAGATTAAGGGACTTTTATTACTTGATTCTTCATCAATTCAGCTGATGTAAGTGAATCGTCAGCACATGCTTCACAAGGTCAAGTATTTCTGTCAGCTCTCATAGTCAAAGTGTTGATCAGAGCAGTGGTGTGGTCCATTTCATTGTGGACAGATCTAAACCATTTATGTTAGTCGTTCATCAATATTTGATGAGCATCCATAATAATGAAACAGTCACACCAAAATAATTTCAGTTACCTGGTTAAGCCCTGTGGGAGAGGTACTCTGATAGCAATCAATGGGATCAAAGATCTCTACATAGGTCTTTTGTAAGAAACTTGATGAATATAATACATTGATTAAAGATCTTGATTGTTATTTTGACAATAGCTATCTATGCCCAATAAATAGTAATAAAAAGTCTTTTTAATAAAGCATTTTTAGAACAAGAAGTAAAAGTTTTAATTTTATGCTCTGTTTAACTAGCAGACACAGTGGCAGTTTTATAAATGAAACATTCAGGTTTGCCACTGTATTCTGCATGGGACAGAAATTAAAACTGGACTGATTAATGATTCCCATAGCAGATTTATCTACCTCTAGTCTAGTAGAAAAGTGGGGAAATTGAAGCCTTCTATGATCACTTTATTAAGTATGTAGTATATTTCTTTATCATATTTCATAAACATTAAGCACTTTAGCCTATTAGGTCCTCCATCATACAGGATTTTGCAGATGAAGTTTAATATTTTAAAAGTACTTATAAAGTAAATATTCAGACATGTATATCATGAACCATATCAGAAAATTGTACATATGGCCAAAAGTAATGTCTTAGCATAAAAGACCACAGCTCTGATAAGGCTTTGGGATATAACTTGAATAAAATTTGTTATTCCCAGTAGAAAATACTGACTTCTGAACAGAAACTTGAGCTAATTTTGGAACTATTTCTCATATGCAACAAATGTGAACAAAAATATAAAATATAGTCTCAGGTGTCAAGCCAGATGAAATAAACACTCATAATAACTGATCTTGAAGTTGCAAAGGAAATAAAGTAAGAAACACCTTTGTGGCTGTTTTTTTAATCCTACCATGGAGCCAGAGTATCAAACCGACAATTCAGAGAATATCTGCTAGTCTGTTTCTCATAAAGTAGTATAGCTTGTCAACATACAGAATCATAGAATCATAGAATGGCTAGAGTTGGAAGGGACTCCCAGAGATCATCTAGTCCAACCCCCCTGCAAGAAGCGGGGACACCCCCAACTAGATCAGGTTGTTCAGGGCCTCACCCAACCTGGCCTTGAATGTCTCCAGGGATGGGGCATCCACCACCTCCCTGGGCAACCTGTTCCAGTGCTCCACCACAATAACCGCAAACAAATGGAACAAATCCTGATGACAGATATCAAAACAGGAAGAATATTTCAAACTGATTTTTTTAGGATAATAAAAGCTGCTAGTTGTGATGATATGGCATGAAGTTTAATCAGGGCAAAGTATA
The DNA here is from genome assembly GCA_013399135.1 of Heliornis fulica. Lineage (NCBI taxonomy): Eukaryota > Metazoa > Chordata > Aves > Gruiformes > Heliornithidae > Heliornis > Heliornis fulica. The sequence goes on from VXBZ01001356.1 coordinate 34,032, forward strand.
CTAATAGGTACACTTGGAACTGATTTAAAATTAATAATAATATAAAAATGAAACCAATTTTTAACAATTCACCATCTCAAATAGCAATGAATCTAAAAATGGGCAAATTTCTATCTTTAAGAAGGCAACATAGTGTTTCCAGGAAGGACTGGAAGTCTACTCAGATCAAGGTTGTAACTCCAAAAATAAGGGTACACAGCTGTTGAAGCAGTGGTATATTGTACCTATAGTGTTAGATAAAGTACATTAGCAGCAGGCAAAAATAATTTTAGTAAGTTATGAAGACACTATTACTTTTGTCAGTCCCATTTCTTTGTATTGATTGGACCAAAATCTACATTAATTTACACAAGCATAATTTTGAATACTTGTGCTGAGCTGAAGCCAGTTACACTGGCATAGCCATGGACACAATTTAGTTTAACAGCTGTAAAGGTGTAATAAAAATGTTTAGACTTGTAAAACATTTGTTGTGTTGTTTGTTTTTGTTATATGCATGGTGAGTAGAAGCATCCTGTTAACAAAACTAGAATGCAGAATTAAAGTGAAAAGAAAGAAACTTTGAAGATTTCTAGCTCAGGAATACTGAGCTTCTCAGGGCAGCAGAATTCTTATTTATCGTTTCTGTACCAAAGTATGGGACAGTGAAATAGTCATTAGTAGCTGCAGGTAAATTTCAAAACGGTTTTCATTTTTTAAAACAGTAAAGCCAACAATTTTTGAAGTTTTCCTAGAGGCTTCCACCTTTTCCTTTCTTCAATTTTGGCCTTTTGATATATGTTTCTCTTCATTTTCTCCTTGAATGTCTTTTACATTGCATGATAGAGCAGAGTATTGCTGTGGTTTAATCTCAATGGGCAAGTGAGAGCCACGGAGAGCTCAACCCTCCCCCCAAGGGGACAGTGAGAAGAACATAGTTTAATAGGATAACAAAGGAAGATAATAATTTTATATACAAATATATAAACATCTGTAAAAATATGTTTATTTAAAATTTATGTAGACGTACATTTAAATTTAAATGGGTAATGCATTTATTTTTAAATTTACATATTTAAAATATGTAATATGTATACAAATATATTTTTAATATATTTGTGTGTGAGAAGCTGTTAAGTCCTTATCATAGGATAGACACTACAACGTCCTAGGAACATCTAAAACCAGTGTTATATCAACTTTATTCTCATACAGCATATTCTCCAAAACAGCACTATGCAATCTACTAAAAAGAAAATTAATTCTCTTAGTGGAAAACAAGGCAACATTCATCTCTTATTCCATACTATTTACATTGTGTCATATACTTTCCAATACATTCCAATTAATCACCATGGCTTTTTCTTTCTGTTGGTATGTACCCACAGATATCATTCCATTCGTCCATGTGCCATCTCTGTAAATATCCATTGAGCTCATTCAGTCCACAGCTTTCAGGCTCTGTCATAACAGTCTCTCGGGGCAGGGGAAATGATGTGTGATGTTGGATGATTGCATAGTACATCACACAAGAACATGAGAGAGAGACAGACCAGTTATAACCACACAATTCTCATCCCTCAATGAACTGCAAGATATGCAGAGTTTTCAGTTGTTAATTAGGTGAGTAACTTGTCACCTTGCTGCTCCAGTGCTGGGATAACAGGCCTAGTAGCCTGGTATTAGAGGGTAAGGAAGACAAGTAACTGGGATTTCTGTCTAAAGAATTGCTACAAGATCTCCTTGGAGCCTTATTTTCTGCAGGCTGAACAGCCCCAACTCTCTCAGCCTGTCTTCACAGCAGAGGTGCTCCAGCCCGCTGATAATCTTTGTGGCCTTCCTATGGACCCATTCCAATGGGTCCATCATGCAATGTTTTTATTAAATATGATTCTTATGAACATACATATCAACCTAAAAATATTATCCTAAAAAATATTAAATTTGAAATCTGTACTTTTCACTAAGCCAATAGAACAAATAGTGAAATAGAGAAAAAATAATTTATTCTCTCCCATAAGAGAACTCGTTCTTGTAGATCCTTTCTGGATTTCTCTTCACTGCACACTGCACATTGTCATAAGAAGCTGAAATAAGAATGTGACACAGGTAAGAATATAAGTAGAAATCAACTCTTGAAACATTTGAAACAGGAGTGGATGCACCATACATTTAGAGTTGGAAAGCTTAGTTGAAGAATTCCTGCTTTGGAAGGAATATTTCTTGGATAGCCTAACATGGCTTATCCCTTCTAAGATTCTACAATATGGCAAAATAAAGTTGTCTCTGCTGTGTAGAGTTTTTTAGTATTCACACTAATGGTCTACAGACCTAGAGTCAGAGTACACTTCTGAAACATTTTAGCCAACACGATAACTGTTTCAAGAATAAAACCCACAGGGATGTGATGCTTCCCATTTAAAAACACATGCAGAGGTCTTTTTTTGAACAGCCCTATCTTTGAGGTGGTGCCAGGACAATTTGACAAAGAGGTCACCTTTACAAAGTAATGTGTATCTTGCCAGGCTTATGAAATCTGTCTTTACAAAAGCAGAGCATAAGCTTCAGAGAAACTACAGTTTCTTCATACAGTTATATGCTCACTTCTCAGGAACCCCTTACTACCTACAGCAAATTCCATGTCTTCTCTTCCTTGAAACAGGGGCCATTCACACAGAAGAAGGAACAAGGAAGAAGAGTGAAGATGTAGCCTTTGTCACTCTGCATGAGGAGCATCTGTTCTCAAATTCATAAACGTTCCGTTTCCCAAACTCACAAATGCATATGTATTAAGCATGTGAAATGACATCTTAGGGGAAGGAGTACTGTCTTAGGGGAAAGAGTACTGCCATTGCCCATGACCCCCTTCACTTGACTTGGAGTACACATTTTGCCCCAGCACTGCTATTGTGATAAATTTGCTCTGTTGCTTACAATAAATCAGCTTTAATATTTGGACAGATAGAAATACTGGGTGTGACACCTGGATTGATTAATTTCCATAATACAGCAATTCTATGACACTGTGCTTTCTCATTCCTCCTTCCCATTCTACAGAATAATTCTATAGAATGGGATAATTCTACAGAAATACTACAGTGACAATTTGTCACTTTGTCTGTTCTTCCTATTGTTTCCTATATTCTAAAGCAATGACATACAAAAGGCATTACAAAAATAAAATCTCACATATGAAATCCCCATTTAAATATACTGAAGTTGATTTACTCTATGTTAAGCATAGGAAAACACCAGGCTCTTCCCTCAGGACTGCTATTCAAGACCTCAATCTCTCATACTCACATAGGGCTTCCATGTGACTCATGTTCTAATTTTAAGTCACAGGTATAAACAAGCTTACCTGTTATCAAATCTGACATATAAAAAAAATCTCATTAATCTCATTTTTATGTACAGTAATGAGATTCCTGGGTGCATATAAACTAGTCTGACATATATGACCTATTATGACCTATTAAGATTACAGTGCCTCTGGCAATAATTAGTTAATGCACCTTGAATTTTAAATAAATAGACATTTGAACAGTAGCCAAAGAAGAAAGGGGAAAAAAATGTACATATGTCATTCCCTAAAGCCAGTAGAAAAGTTCAGACTGATTATAAGCTGCTTTAAAGTCTGCTATGAATGTCAACAGGAATAACAAAATATCTGTACTGAAGTGTATGTCTTCTTATCTCTATATAGGTAAAAATACCTGCCAAAGGCATAGACATAAATATCGGAATTAACCTATTGCACTAAAAAGATCTTTTTTAAAAAACTCTCTTGTTCACTGTGTTTCATTACATACTTTAAATATAACAGAAATTGTGCACAGTCTTTACTGGTGTGAAAATTTAGAAAAAATCTCCAATTTAAAATAATTATGAATGAATACAATAGTAACCAGTTCAGGACCTAATTAAAGAGAATAGAAAAGGTGAGGGTTTTTTCTTGGCTTAATTCTGTTTGTTTTTTTTTTTTTTCCCATTAAGGAACTAGAGACAAAACTAGAAAGAACTAGAGAGAAAAATAAAATATATATAAAATGAAAATCAAAACCAAAATGCAAAACCAAAAGGTAAGACAGTTTTGAAAAGTGATTTAGGGACCAAGAGAAATTAAATAAGGATCTTGCATGTTCAGATATAAAACTGAGATCCAGGACAATCTCTCTTAACTATTGCCTGACTGTAAAGAAGTCTAAACAACCCAGGAAGCTCCCCGCTTTAACTTAGCACTGCTGTTTTGTCCTCAGACCTAGTAAGACCTGTCCCAGCCTTTTGACTGAAAGAAAAAAAAAAAGAAAAGTAGAATAATATTTACATCTTTGCATTGTAATCAATCATGAAAAGTAGGAGCCATCTGGTCAAGTGATGGGCTTTAAACTGAAGGACTTAGGGCGTTGGGTCCAAAGTGGCAATGCTCATGCGACTGCAACCAACCTGAAAATATGCCAGGCCAGCCAGAGAAGCAAAAAATGTTCCTTAGCTACCTCCCAAGATATGAATTACAAGACCAATCACCTCAAGTGTGTGTTTACTGATGCTTGCAGTCTGGGGAACAAACCAAAACTGCTTTGTAGTATCTTGGTTACCGTGATAGCCTTGGTTACAGTGATCATGATGTTGTGGACTTTGTGATACTACTGAGCACGTTAAAGGTTGGTACTAAGACAAAAGTTTTAATTTTTAGAAAAACAAATTTCAGCTCACCTATAGCTTTGTTGGAAGGGATTCTCTTGGGAACTTCCATGGAGGATAAATAACTAGAAAGTGCTGCTCTACTGGAAGCATAAAAAACAGTTCATCCCCGTTAAAGGTAAGGGAAGTGAATAAGGCAAGAGAACCCTTCTCTTAATTGTGAGCTTCTGAGTCTCCTCCAAACCAAAAGGGAAGCATGCCAGAGATAGAAAAACAGACTGATACCCATTGAGTACTATATGGGCATTGCCAGAGCATGCAGAGATGCACTTAGAAAAGCAAAAGCTCAGCTGAAATTGAAATTGGTCATAGATGTCACAAACTACAAGAAAGGGTTCCTCAGGTATGCAAACAACAAGCAGAAGCAGAAGGATAATATTGTCCCACTGCTAAGCAGAGGAGGATCTCAACGCTTTTTTCACCACCAGCACTGTTGGACCAAAGGCCCTGGGATCAACAAATCCAGGTTAATGCAAACATGGACCTGCTGTCAGTGAAGGAAGAGTTCATATGCAAACTATTACGGGAGCTTGACCCTTACAAATCGATGTCCTCTGACAAGACTCAATCAAGAGTTAAGAAAACAGGCTGACATTGCAAGGATGCTCTTCATAATCTTAGAGAAGTCATGGATATCAGAGTATGTCCCAGAAAAGTGGAAGTCTAATGTTACACCCATCTTGAAATAAGTTCTATTTTGGTCCCCACTACACAAAAATGATGTGGACATGCTGCAGGGGATTCAGAGGAGGGACCAGGGTGTCCAAAGGACAGTTAAGACTGCTGTATGAGGAAAATCTGAGAGAATTTGGTTTGGTGTTTTTCACAGTGGAAACAATCAGCTGTTGGAATAATCTCCCCAGAGAAGCAGTGGATTCCCCAGCACAGGACACTTTTAAGATCTGACTACACAGGATGTTGGACCTTCTTGTCTAAACCACACTTTTGGCAATAAAGGTTGATGAAGATCACTCTTGAGGTGCCTTTCACTTTCATTCTATGATACTATGAAGTGAGCTGGATGTAAGGCTCCAGTGTTCCTTTTATTTTACCTATGAAGACAACTGGCATTTCAATATCATATCATATAAAGATTATAGAATTCTATGATTCTATGATCTTCAAATGCCGCTTTTAAAGTAGATGAGATACCTTAAAAATTACTTCTCCTCTCTCCTTTAAAGGCACTCTGCCATGATTAGTATAGGTGCAGCTGTCTAAATCTGTTGAAGGTTATAAAAATAGCTTAAATTGATATCAGGTAGCAAGTAATTAGGTGTATTCATATGGGTGAATGTCTGAATGCCTGAGCTTCTGTATTTTTAAGCAGAAACTTGCTAGTTGCTAGCTGCGACCCATGTGGACTGGTCATAAACACTGATAACACTTCATCTGAACAAGTCACACATCCTGAATCCTACAATTAATAGAGACATGTAACAGAGAACCACCAATTAGGAGGCTAAGTGTGTGCACATACACTATTTAGGTGGAAATGCTCAGGGTTTTGGTTTCTGGAAGGAAAACTAGTGTTCAAAAGAAGGGCTCCTGAGAAGTTTTCTTGGAGAGAAAAAGAGTGTCTGAAAAGAAAATGGTGAATGTCCTGACTGACAGAAAGATACTAGAAGTGGGGGATGACTTTGGAGATCAAAAAAATGAGCAGAGAATAAAGCCCCAGACTTGGGATGAAGCTGGTAGCTGAAAGAAGCTGTGCAGCAGAGTGACACAACTGTCTGCCTGGCCTTCCTGAGTAGCAGGGACGTCTCCGTGGGGAAGGGAAAGCGAGACGTAGTGAGCATAGCACTTTATGAGTAAGTGTATGAAATAATCAAACAGGATAAAAGCCTTAGTGTTAAAGGTTCTTAAATAAATCCCAGTACTCAGCTCCACTTCAGGTTGTTGACTATTCTGTTTTACCCATTATAAAACATTATGAGCCTGATTTTGGGCAAGGTAAATTCTATCTAAATTGATGTGACTAGGCCATCGTGAAAAACAGTTGCAATCAGATTCTCTTTTTTTTATTTGTTATAATTTCATCAGAGGACAAAATTGCCTATAATAAAAGAGGCGTGGACCTCTCGAGGGTGCCGAGCAACAACATCTCAGTACTCAGCTTGACAGCACTCCTTCCTGTCAGCAAACACCAGCTGCTGTGCAGTTGAGTGTGGGAGCACCTACACTTCATCCTCATGCTCATGAAAGCTATCATCACATAACAAAGAATGCAATGTTGTTGGTGACAGAAATCAAGCAAAGAAGCTAAACTCCAGTATACATGGGGAAAGACCCCTACTCCCAGCATTAATGTGGGGTTTTATCCAGAAATTACACAAAATATGTAAGTAGTATTAAAAGAAGAGAGATCTCACAGAGAGGATGTTGCCTATGAGACTAACTGTAGCTCATCTTTTTTATCAGGATTCAAAAAACTTCAGTCCAGAAGATGAACGAGGTACATCAAATGACTGAAGTGGAATTCAAGTACTTAATTTCTCAGTTATGATGCTCTTCCCCTTCAGTCTCATCTACTGCTTTGTTACAAACCAGACAAAATCTTTCCTCCTTTAAATTTTCAATGTTAGCATTTCCTTCACACTTGAAGTTCTGTTTAATGCACTGCCAAGATATGCTTGAGTGTGGAGGGTTTTAAATAGATCCATGCGTAAAGATTGAGGGAGACTGACTGGTGGAGTAACACCACACCAGAGGGAAAGGCACCAGGGAGGTATCCCCCCAAAATGACAGACCTCCAGTCTTGTCAGGGAGAAGAAGGAGACCTGGGATGTGGAGAGGGTTGGAAGAGAGTCCCAGCTTGATGTCATGGGCAAACCCCCTCCCTGCCTACCTTGCTTCCCCAAGTACCCTTAAGCAATAGGTTTGAGGTGCTGGGAGTTGAAGAGGAGGCAAGCANCTTGAAATAAGTTCTATTTTGGTCCCCACTACACAAAAATGATGTGGACATGCTGCAGGGGATTCAGAGGAGGGACCAGGGTGTCCAAAGGACAGTTAAGACTGCTGTATGAGGAAAATCTGAGAGAATTTGGTTTGGTGTTTTTCACAGTGGAAACAATCAGCTGTTGGAATAATCTCCCCAGAGAAGCAGTGGATTCCCCAGCACAGGACACTTTTAAGATCTGACTACACAGGATGTTGGACCTTCTTGTCTAAACCACACTTTTGGCAATAAAGGTTGATGAAGATCACTCTTGAGGTGCCTTTCACTTTCATTCTATGATACTATGAAGTGAGCTGGATGTAAGGCTCCAGTGTTCCTTTTATTTTACCTATGAAGACAACTGGCATTTCAATATCATATCATATAAAGATTATAGAATTCTATGATTCTATGATCTTCAAATGCCGCTTTTAAAGTAGATGAGATACCTTAAAAATTACTTCTCCTCTCTCCTTTAAAGGCACTCTGCCATGATTAGTATAGGTGCAGCTGTCTAAATCTGTTGAAGGTTATAAAAATAGCTTAAATTGATATCAGGTAGCAAGTAATTAGGTGTATTCATATGGGTGAATGTCTGAATGCCTGAGCTTCTGTATTTTTAAGCAGAAACTTGCTAGTTGCTAGCTGCGACCCATGTGGACTGGTCATAAACACTGATAACACTTCATCTGAACAAGTCACACATCCTGAATCCTACAATTAATAGAGACATGTAACAGAGAACCACCAATTAGGAGGCTAAGTGTGTGCACATACACTATTTAGGTGGAAATGCTCAGGGTTTTGGTTTCTGGAAGGAAAACTAGTGTTCAAAAGAAGGGCTCCTGAGAAGTTTTCTTGGAGAGAAAAAGAGTGTCTGAAAAGAAAATGGTGAATGTCCTGACTGACAGAAAGATACTAGAAGTGGGGGATGACTTTGGAGATCAAAAAAATGAGCAGAGAATAAAGCCCCAGACTTGGGATGAAGCTGGTAGCTGAAAGAAGCTGTGCAGCAGAGTGACACAACTGTCTGCCTGGCCTTCCTGGGTAGCAGGGACGTCTCCGTGGGGAAGGGAAAGCGAGACGTAGTGAGCATAGCACTTTATGAGTAAGTGTATGAAATAATCAAACAGGATAAAAGCCTTAGTGTTAAAGGTTCTTAAATAAATCCCAGTACTCAGCTCCACTTCAGGTTGTTGACTATTCTGTTTTACCCATTATAAAACATTATGAGCCTGATTTTGGGCAAGGTAAATTCTATCTAAATTGATGTGACTAGGCCATCGTGAAAAACAGTTGCAATCAGATTCTCTTTTTTTTATTTGTTATAATTTCATCAGAGGACAAAATTGCCTATAATAAAAGAGGCGTGGACCTCTCGAGGGTGCCGAGCAACAACATCTCAGTACTCAGCTTGACAGCACTCCTTCCTGTCAGCAAACACCAGCTGCTGTGCAGTTGAGTGTGGGAGCACCTACACTTCATCCTCATGCTCATGAAAGCTATCATCACATAACAAAGAATGCAATGTTGTTGGTGACAGAAATCAAGCAAAGAAGCTAAACTCCAGTATACATGGGGAAAGACCCCTACTCCCAGCATTAATGTGGGGTTTTATCCAGAAATTACACAAAATATGTAAGTAGTATTAAAAGAAGAGAGATCTCACAGAGAGGATGTTGCCTATGAGACTAACTGTAGCTCATCTTTTTTATCAGGATTCAAAAAACTTCAGTCCAGAAGATGAACGAGGTACATCAAATGACTGAAGTGGAATTCAAGTACTTAATTTCTCAGTTATGATGCTCTTCCCCTTCAGTCTCATCTACTGCTTTGTTACAAACCAGACAAAATCTTTCCTCCTTTAAATTTTCAATGTTAGCATTTCCTTCACACTTGAAGTTCTGTTTAATGCACTGCCAAGATATGCTTGAGTGTGGAGGGTTTTAAATAGATCCATGCGTAAAGATTGAGGGAGACTGACTGGTGGAGTA
>VXBZ01001357.1:1525-15144 GCA_013399135.1 Heliornis fulica
CAGCCCTGTAGAGAAGGACTTGGGGTGTTGGAGGACGACAAGCTCAACATGAGCTGGCAATGTGCACTTACAGCCCAGAAAACCAATCATATCCTTGGGTGCAGCAAAAGCAGCACAACCAGCAGGTCAAGGGACAGGATTCACAGAATCACAGAATGATGGGGGTTGGCTGGGACCTCTGTAGATCATCTAATCCAACCCTCTGCCAGAGCAGGATCACCCAGTGCAGACTGCACAGGACAGCATCTAGGTGGTTTTTGAGTATCTCTAGAGATGGATAATCCACAACCTCTCTGGGCAGCCTGTCCAGTGCTCTGCCACCCTCACAGTAAAGAAGCTCCTCTTCATGTCCAGGTGGAACATCCTATATTCACATTTGTGCCCACTGCCCCTGCCCATTTGCTCTGGTGAGATTACCCACTGCAGTACTGTGTCTGGCTCTGGGGTCCCCAGTACAAGAAGAACATGGAGCTGTTGGAGCGAATCCAGAGGCTGCAAAGATGATCAGAGAGCTGATCATCATATGAAAACAGGCCGAGAGAGTTGGGATTCTTCAGCCTGGAGAAGAGAAGGCTTTGAGTAGACCTCAGAGCACCTTCCAGTTCCTAAAGGGGTTCCAGGAAAGCTGGAGAGGAGCTGTTTATCACAGAGAGGGAGTGTAGCAATAGGACAAGATGAATGACCTTCAGCTCCAGTAGGGGAGATGTAGATTTGTGATGAGGCAGAAATCCTTCCCAGGGAGGGTGGTGAGGCCCTGGCAGAGGGTGCCCAGAGAAGTTGTGGCTGCCCCTGGATCCCTGGCAGAGTTCAAGGCCAGGTTGGATGGAGCTTTGGGCACCCTGGGCTAGTGGAGGGTGGCCTTGCTCATGGCAGGAGGTGGAACAAGATGGGCTTTGTGGTCCCTTCCCACTCAAACTAGTCTGGGATTCTATGTAAAACATACTTGCTCTTTTCCAAGCTGCTGGGCAGCCATTCCTCACTAGTATCATTAGGAGGGTTTCCCTCTCTAAAAATGAGACCCTGGTGACATTGGTTTGGTATGTTTGAATGGTTCTCTGTCAGTGGTTTCTTGTGTTGGGAAAGAACATCTTTCAGCATCCCTGATAATCCAAGTGATGCTTTTGGTCAAGCACTGCAGCCAGTTGTGTCTCCTGGCAGCTGAGCAAAGTCATCTGCTTATTTCGATGGAGCAGGCAGGTCCTCCATGCTCAAAATGAATATGGTCATGCTGGAACAGAGTGAAATTAAATTGGATGCCTGGCTTTTATTAATTTATTCCCTTCCTAAGGGAAAGGACAATGTGGATGACATAGCAAAGCTCTTGGGCTTTAGAGTCACCTTGCTCTCCTTTCCTCCTCGGCTGACATCACTGATTCACAGAATCACAGAATGTCAGGAGTTGGAGGGGACCTCGAAAGATCATCCAGTCCAACCACCTGCCTGAGCAGGATCACCCATATTAGATCACACAGGAACGTGTCCAGATTGGGCTTGAATGTCTCCAGAGAAGGAGACTCCACAGCCTCTCTGGGCAGCCTGTTCCAGTGATCTGTCACCCTCACAGGGAAAAAGTTCCTCCTTATATTCAGATGGAACTTTCTATGTTCCAGTTTGGAACCATTTCCCCTGGTCCTATCACTGGCCATCACTGAGAAGAGCCTGGCTCCATCCTCCTAAAACCAGGTGGTATTTTGTCTTTGGGTTAGAAGCTATTGTTTCTTGATTTTCTTGAAATAAGAGGACGGGGGGTGTGTGTTAATGGGTGATGATGGGGGTGTGTAGCAGTTTGTCACATGCTGTGTGTATTCAGCATGGCCAAAGATAAAATTTGGCACAAATTACTTCTCAGCTTAACTTTTCACCTTGTCAGAGTAATCCCTTTGCTTGTGTTTCTGCAGACTCCTGTAGTATTTTTGGGGGTGAGAACAAGGGCACCCTACAAATTAAGGCCTATGTGCTTCAGCACTTGTCTCAAGAACCAGCTTCTGCCTCCAGCTGCGTCACCGCCATGCGGTGTGACCTTGGCAGAGGCTGGAAGCTGACTGTGCAGGGATTGCATATTCCTGATTAATGGCCTTGCTTGGAGTTACATCCCCTTGCTTCTACAGAATAAATAGGTCTTTATTACCCTGGTAAGCAGCGTGGAGTCCTGGCTCAGGGAAGGAGCACAATCCACCCCTGGCTTGGGAACCATTGGCACAATTAATTATATTTGGATTGCAGTGTTAAAATTGCTACTAAGGCAGAGATGCTCAAGCCTACAAACATTGCCTGAGTTTAATTAAAAGGATGATTCTAAGCAGCTTTGGGTGCAGATACTTTATACTTCTCTATTAGTTTCTATCACTGCCTCGATAATGAGTTATCAATGAGCTCAGATGAAATGAGCTTTCATTGTGTGGTGTAAAGCTCCCAAAGGGGCAGAGGTAGCTGCTTCTGAAGAGGGGTTTTGTAATGTGCAAAATAAGGCTGAAAAGGGGAAAGTTTCAGCCATCCTGAGTGCCCATAGCTTGGAGATCACAGATACAGGACATGGAAAAACGAGCCTCCACCAAGTGATTGTCCCTGTGGAGGATGGCTGTGTGCCAGCAACGCATCCAAGTGCTTCCACAGGGATGTTGCTGAGCCTGTACCTAAAAAGGTGGCCAAGCCCCTTCTCTCTGGCTTCCGCAGCGTTTCAGCACGTCAAAGCGACGCTGTGAGTAATCTCTTGGTATTCTCTTGGCCTCCACATTTACCTCAGATTTTCCCAGAGAACCAAGCAGAGCAAAATACACTCCCAGAAAGGGAGCAATTAATTAAGCAGCTCTGTGCCTTCATCTGGTGGCGACCCCGGCAGCGCCTGTGAACTGCATAAATGCGACCGGCCTTGCTGTCCAGAGCTCTGATCTGGGTGAAGCCGGCTGCAAAGGAACTCGTTTCAAAGCCTCTCTTGTGTTCTTTTAGTGGCACGTACAAGGACAGTGTTACAGACATTACTGCTCTGCCTGTAATTGCTAAGGAAAAGGGCTCAGCAGATTATTGGGTTTGCTTCCCCTCCACCCCCTCTCATCCCTTGTTTGTGTGTGTGCTTTTGTGGGAGATGAGGAATTAGCACGGCTGATTTAATTTTTTTTTAAAGACTCTTGAGTGCCCACAACCCCAACTGACCTAGGCACTTTTGGAGACTTTGCCAGAAGTTTCAAGTTATTTTTAAATGCTGGAAGTCTTGCAGGAGTCTGGGAATGTTAAGTGATTGATTATTTGCATCGTAGATCATAGGAGCTGCAGCCCTGGACTGAGACTTCATTGTGCTAGGTGCTGAATGCACACAGAACAGAATGACTGGCTTTGCCCTCAGTGCCATGAAATCAGAGCAGAGTCAGCTCCTGTCCCTCTTTTCTAATACATTTATTCTCAGTGATACAATAGTGTAGGAAATCACAGATATTTTTTGCAGTAGCAGATCAAGTACAAATAAAGCCCAGGTTTGTGTGGCATACATTTGCTTAATGTCTTGAATGGCAGAACGCAGTCAAGACTGTATGAATGCCTGGTTCAAAAATAACTGTTCCCTTTTGGAGCTGATAACAGTGACCATATGTATTTTTAGCCATGTTCCTCTGTTACATCCAGGCCTCTGGTCAGTGCTGTGTTGCCATTACCAGATGACTTGTGTTTGCAGCACTCCTTTGATCGCTTTGCCAGCATGACATCTGGCTGGTGTTCCCTTTGCCAGGGTCCCAGGATCGTGGCGAAGTTCTCACAGTAATTTGTGTCTATCTTTCCCATTTACAATTAGCCTGAGAAACAAATGATTCCTCCCCTCCTTGCAGATGTAGGTTTCTTTTAGGTTTGGTGCTTATTTATTTTCTCCTTCTAAGGGGCAGGCAGGCAAATTTAGCCCTACACCAGTGATGTTATGTGCTCAACAGGCTATCACAGCGCCCATAGTCCGTGAAGTTGCAGTACTGGTGGTTCTTTTTGCAAGTGTAGGTGGTGCTTGATGTACTAGTTAGAGAAGATTGGTCCCAGCAGGATGTGTGGAGCTGAGAAAAAAACTGAAATTGGTTCCTGTGGGAGTTGTTCTGCACTTGTCCTCCCCAAAAGCTCTGGCTGGGGCACAGAGAGCCTTTATTCTTGCAGCACAGAATTGATCTATGGCTTTGAAGTGTTTTGCCACTGTTGACATCTTACATCAATAAGGATTTTATTTTTACTATTACTATTATTAGGTATCTTGCAGCCAGGGAGCCCCTTGGAAGCTGAGTATCCAGTCACCATGCTTGAACTGCTATTCAGTAAGAAATAAGTACAGTTTGCAGTGCTAACAGTAGCCTGCATTGCTGGAGATGGTATGTGCCACACTAAGAGACGTGTCAGTGCCCATGCCTGGACAGCAGATGTGAAATGTGTGTCTCACTGAAGGCAGATTGCTGCTCTGTGGGACAGGATCTCCTGCTAGCCACCTGGTATTTCACTTCAGTTTTAAGTGTTACTTTTTTGAAGACTTTGTGCCAGGGAGATATTAGAGACCCAACAGTCATAGAATCCTAGAATCTCCTGAGCTGGAAGGGACCCATAAGGATCATCGAGTCCAACTCCTGGCTCCACACAGGACCAGACAAGTCAGAGCAGGGGACTGAGGGCATCATCCAGATGCCTCTGGACCTCAGTCCAGCTGGGTGCTGGGACCACTTCCCTGGGGAGCCTGTTCCCGTGCCCAACCACCCCCTCAGGAAAGAAACTCTTCCTAATTTCCAGCCTAAACCTCCCAGTCTTGGGTGCATACTTCAACAATTGCAAACTTTTCAACAGATTTTTGTCTTGGCCCAGTCACAACCTGAATTTGAAGTGACTTATTTAGGGAAAATCTTTTAACTGAAGATCTCCAATCTAAAGTATTTTAGCACAAGCCTGAAACATGGGCACAGACAGCACAAGAACCTGCGTCCCCTGTTTCCCACTGCAAGCCAACCTCTGTCCCCTTGCAAACAAAAGGTTTTGACCGGTTCTGCCTTAAACCTTGAACAATTTTGGCCAAGTGACTCATTGTTTCATATTTGTTGTTTGTATTGCTATAGCAGTTGAGGCTCTTAAGCTTTGGATCCAAGACCTTGTTGTGCCAGGTGCTGTAGGAACATGGAAATAAACCCAAAAATGTCTTGTGAGGAAGAACATGCCTTTCTCTATGACCCAAGACAACAGATGGTTACAGATGGGGGAGTGCAAAGAACTGATGAGATAATACTGACCTGTGCAGTGAGTAATAGTTTTGGTACATCACTTATCTAAACATTGCTGAGGTTTTATAGACACTATAGCAAAGGGCAGTTTGAAGGAGGATGATCAAGCAACAGCAGAAGTTTGCAGCAATATCACAGCAAGCAAGAAAGGCAACAGAGGGAAAAGAGGCACACTGGAAATGATGCTTCAGGAAAGATATTTGCTGCAAAACCTGATTAGCATAATAGATACTGTGGTTATGTATGAGAGAGTTCATTTACAGGAGCAGAGTAGACCTGGGAAGTGTATTTGTTGGAAGAGGGAAAGCAGTGGGGAAAAGAAACCTACAGGAAAGCTATGTATTCAGAGTCTTGACCTGGAACTTTGTTCTGGTGTGTTTAGTGCTAGGAGCTCAAGGAAAAAGAAAGTGCTGTTTCTTTGAGTCATAACCTTTAACTGTCATGTGGCATGAGGGAACAGATGAGTGAAGCAGAATGTGTGTGTTCCTTTATTTGCAGTGCAGATGCCTCCATAAGGGGCAAAGGAAAAACACTGCTTTTTGTAGCCTTGTTTATTTAAACTTCATTTTAAGAAAATTAGCCTGTGCAGAAACATCAGCAAACATCCTCTTTAAGTTGGAAACTTACAGAGCAAGATGCAAGTCAAATACCAGTGCCAGCAATTAGCACACATCCTTTCATGAGAGTGGTTAATCTCTACTGATCAGGTTTTCTCCTACACACTGTCTAGAGCTAAAAATAATGTCAATTTAAAGATGTATTAAAGGCAGCAGCTGCCGAGTCCGTGACTTTTCTGAAGCAGCTTGCTCTCTCCTTCCTCATGGTTTGCTTCCCATGCAGCATGACAGCTATCATGGCATCTGTTTGGGAAGCTCTTGCTGGCTTGAGGACATCCAGGAGCCCAAGTGCACATAGCCCACAGTGTGAAAGGTGTCACTTGGAGTGCAGCTTCCCCATGGTAAAAATAAAGCTTTTAAAGGTGTGTTGCTGTTTGGTGGGAATTTTGTATCCTGTGTATGACGTGACTGCAGAGCAGCAGAGGATGTGTTTAAATAGACTCTCCAGAAGGTTGCTGGAGAAATAACTTCATAATAGGAAATGCATTGGTTGCTTCAGCATAAAATGATATTCCCAGATGTGTTCTCACAGTAGGGACCCCTTTTAGCTGAACCATTCTTAGAGGTGTGGAAGGAGCCCTGTTCTTTATCTGTTTCTCCAATAAACTTTGTTCTTGCCACTAGAGGGGGACTGCAAGCCATACACTGTTTCTGTCCTGCCACCCTGCAGTGCTAATGCTGGCCCAACAACAGGACCCTCTCTTGGGCTCCGGGGTGTCATTGCACCCATAAAATCAGACCTTGCAGCCAAACAAATGTGAAGGCCTGTGGATGAGGAGAAGCTGACTGGTGTGATGTCCAGGTGCTTCTCCAGTGAGCTGGTTCTGCAGAACAGCATTTTTTTATCCCCACCTGGCTACAGAAAGTGTCCTGAGCATGAATAGTGTTCAGTGAAAGCTGACCAGGGTTTGTGCAACCTTGCTGTGCCATGGAGAGGTGTGAATAACCCCTCTTGAAGCCTGACTGAAGCAATGTGGTAGCACCATACCCAACAGTGCCATTAAACTGGTTAAGACAAAATGGAAACATAAGTTCTTCTAGATCTTGAGCAAGAAGTGAACTTGTGGATGGAGCTTTCAATATTACAGACTCACTTGTGTGCTGGGCCTGACCTACCTGTTTCTCGCTGCCTTGCAGGGCTTTTACCCGTGTGTTCACCTTCGGCCCCACGTTTCGAGCGGAAAACTCGCAGAGCCGCCGGCACCTGGCAGAGTTCTATATGGTAGAGGCTGAGCTGTCCTTTACTGAAAGCCTCCAAGACATCATGCAGGTGGGCACCTCAAAAGTTTATACAGGATTGGTACCAAAACTTCCTCCTCCCTGAGCTTTGCTCCATGTACTCATTTCAAGTCACAGCTTCTCTAGGGCTCTGTGAGCCTGGTAGGAGCACAGGGACTTCCCAGTGATCAGGGGGTGCTCAGAGAGGTGATCTGGAAAGGATGATGACTCACAAAATGGTTTGGGTTGGAAGGGGCCTGAAAATCATCTACTTCCAACCTCCCTGCCATAGGCAGGGTTACCTTTCAGTAGATCAGGGTGCCCAAAACCCCATCCAACCTGGCCTTAAACACCTCTAGGGATCCAGAGGCTTCTGTAACCTCTCTGGGCAACCTGTACCAGGGCCTCACCACCCTCATAGTAAAGAATTTCTTCCTAATGTCTAATCTAAACCTGCCCTTTCTCAGCTTGAAGCTATTGCCCTTTGTCCTAACACTACAGTCCCTGATGAACTCATCCTCCATCTGATTGGGAGACAGCCTAGTTGCTGTATTGCCAGGAAACACATAAATGTGCTTGACTGGCACTGATGAAAGTCTTCATTCAAAACCTGCAGCACCTCTGCAGAGAATCTGAGCAGTATGTATCCAGTGTGTCCCTTGGTGTGCTCTGTAAAGAGCTCCATGAAACCTGCACTGAAATCTCAAGTAGAAGCAACAGCTCCTGGCATACACTATTTGCTGTGGCTTTAGCAGAAGGCAGGAATCCTTAGAGTCAGGTAGCTTTTAATTTTTCAGGACTGACCTCTTGGTTGCAGTTTAACTACCTGATGGATGTGAATGCATTTTATTAGTCTCAACGTAATCCAGCTTGTGCCCAGATACATCCACACGTGCTCTGTGTATCAGATAAGGTCCTTGGAAGGCTTTAAATAGGTCAAGATCTGAGGCACTGGCCACAGATGTATAAAATAAAATCCAGGAGGTGTTTTTTTAAGCCTGGAGCACATACAGTCTGCTGAGTCCATGTGGCCTGACAGCTGACATAATCTCTTGTGTGTGTGCTGCTTCGGTGTCTTGGGTGGCTGGATGACACTGGGCTTTGTGGCCTGAGCCACAAAGTAGGATGGTATTAATGATGGAGCACAGGGAATCCCTATGCTCCATCATTAATAGCTGTGCTCCATCATTAATAGCATCCTACTCTTTCTTTCTACTTTTCTCCAGAATAAATTTGTCTGTATTCCTCATAGAATGTGTTAGGTTGGAAGGGACCTTTAAAGGCCATCTAGTCCAACTCCCTGCAGTGAGCAGGGACATCTGCACTAGATCAAGTTGCTCAGAGCTTCATTGAACCTGATCTTGAATGTCTCCAGGGATGGGGCCTCCACCACCTCTCCGGGCAACCTGTACCAGTGTCTCACCACCCTCAGAATGAAGAACATCTTCCTAATATCTCACCTAAACCTGCCCTGCTCTATTTGAAATCCATTGCCCCTCATCCTGTCGCTCCACATCCTTACAAAGAGGCCCTCCACAACTTTCCTGTAGATACCTTCAGGGACTGGAAGGGTCTCTGAGGTCTCCCCAGAGCCTTCTCTTCTTCTGTCTGTATCAGCCCAACTCTCTCAGCCTGTCTTTATAAGAGAGATGCTCCAGCCCTTTGATCATCCTCATGGCCTGTGGACCCACTCCAACAGCTCATTATCCCTCTTGTATGGGGGACCCATGAGCTGTACACAGTACTGCAGGTGAGGCTTCATGAGAGCAGAGGGGGAGAATCTCCTGTCCTGGCCACATTTATTGTGATGCAACCCAACACTTCTTTTGAACATAATATTTATGTTCAATATTTATTTAAGGTGTATGTTTGCACTTTATTCCTGAGCCTCTATTTAGGTAATCAGGAGCTGATTGAAATCCTCACCACTTTTTTCTAATATAATAAATGGGGTCTTGTGGCATTTGAGCCCTTGAACACAGCCCAAATATATCTGCTCTTGTGCTGCAACCCCTAATTTCTTGAAGTACAGACAGCCACAGTTGGTACAATTCAGTGAATTAGATTTGAGAACTGTTCTGGAATGTGTAGGGCTTTTATTTGTAGGGCAAGGAGGAACTGGAGGAACTTCCCCCCCTCTTGACTTGGCTTCTGTTCCTGCTAAGTCTTGTGAAGTCTCAGCTTGTGCTCTCCTCTTTCACTTCTTCCCTCTGTCACAAAGTCTTTGACAAGTATCTTTTCCTATACCAGAAAGTCTCCCAGCAGCCATCATTTCACATTCCTCAGACTGAGTCTACATTGCAACACGTTTCCTTTTGTGATGTTTTCATTTGCAGAAGCGGAGTTCCCATTTTGTTTATTTTTAAATCCTCAGGCAATCTTTTGTAAAAAAAACAAACCAAAACAAAAAACCAAACCCAAAACAACACAATAACCCCAAACAAAATCCAACAGCTTCTCTAAAACCCAAGTTAAGTTTCTTTTTCCCCGTGTAACTGACCTAAATTCTGTGTTCTCTCACTTATCTGCCTGTTGGGCACTTTGTTTGTCGTCATCTGCAGTTTCTTTGTTTGGTGCAAAACGCCCAGTTGCAAGCCTTAGGGGCTCTTGGCCAGGGTTAGCACAGCTGAACTTTGTCCTCACATAAAGAGCTGGATTGTTTAATATTTATTTTTAAAATTGGTATTCAGTGTTTGGACTGAATACCTCTAACTTCAGCCAGTTATCATGCTGGGAGTGCTCAGCTTCTTCAGGGACATATTGAAGTATTTGCTTATACACCATTAAAGAGGAACCTGGCTACAAAGATGTACGTGCTTACCATTCACAGATGAGACTTGAGGTCTTTCTCTCAGCCCAAGCTCCAAAAGAAACATAACTTTCCTTACAAAAAAGGAAGAATAACATTTAATAACTAAGTTACATATGGTAGGGAGGAAAGGGCCTGAAATGTTAGAGCAACAGCCTTTTTCCCCACTGTAATTGCACAGAGTAATGCTGAGTTATTCCTAAATTAGTAGCACAGTTCTTGTGAAGTCTTGTGCATCTTGATCATGTAATCCTTTCCTTTCCAGAAGTTGTTTAAGTGCTGCAAAGAAGCTTAAATTCTCACAGTACTTTCTGTGGAAAGCCACATGTGCTCAGTGCAGTGCTCTACACTGTGTGGCAGGGTGATAGTAGGTCTCTGTGGTCTCTTTCCAGAAAACTCTAGTCAGAAGTTTCCCCTTCCTCTAAACTGGATGAGATGGGAGTTAGAAGAAGGTCAGGAAAGACAGTGGAAAGGGACCAATTTGTATGGAAGTGTCTGGAGTCATTAGAGACATCGGCCTGCCCGTCCTTGAAGGTCCAAGGTCTCTAGTCTCGTTTGTCCTCTGAGATGCCTGCTGCCACCCTTTCCCTGCCTGCAGTGCTGTCATGTAGCCCTATTTGTCAACATTAACTTCTCTTTTTTGTTGCACTGTCTTGACAGTGCAGAGGATTTAAAAGATCCCACTTCACTCACCACACTAATGGGGTCTCAGAGCGGTGGTAAGGTGCAGTCATCATTGGATTTCATCAAATGCACGTACAAAATCATGCTAAAAAGCCATTATTTGGGCTGTAAAGTTAGGAAATGTCAGAAGGAAGTATTTCTTAGGGCATTTTTGGGAATTCATGCATTGTGTTACTCTTCCTTAACATCCTAGCACCACTGTCTCTTTAAGAGATGAAGGATACATCCCTTCAAGATGGATAATACAATTTAACACACAGTATTTGAGCTCTGTCCTGAGGGCAGAAGTATTGTCTTTCACTGGTTATGTACTTCATCAAATCTAATTGTCATTACAGCCCAGTGACGTGGAGCATTAATACCTCTGTTTTACAGAAGGGAATTCAAGTGTGAAATAATGAAATCAACAGTGACACTGCTGTTGGGTGCCAGTTTCAGGAACCTCAGATCTGAAATGTGAGTGGGGTTTGATTTCCAGAACAGTTTGCACTCTCAGTACTTTCTGTCTTCAGTCCCACAGCTAAGACAGTTGGGCAAATCTCACTGCAGTCTCAAGGGAACAAACACATGGGAAAGGTTTGTTCCAGGTTTCTTGCACAGTGCTCTTTAGGGACATTGAGCTATCTACAGGGCAATAAGTTTCTTCTCTGAAGCAGCATCCATCTGCCACAGCTGAGGTTCTTTATGTTTCCTAACTTCTGTCAGGGTTTATTGCTCAGCTTTGATGCTGAAAATGTCAGTGAAACAGTAATCTGACAGAGAGGAGTCTCCTTCCTTTTATAATAACAGCATCTCTGAGAGTGGGTCCTGGGCTGTTGTTTTTATCGCTGAGAGAGGAGATTTCACCACCATGACCAGATGCAAATCTCCACTCAGAGTGTGTGTATGTGCACAAACACATACAGGGTGTGTGAACAATCATGATGGCAAGAAATAATGGTCCACTGGGTGCATATTTCCTATGTAAGTACCCTGTGATCTGCACTGCATCCATATGCATGCCCCCATTAACAGCATAAGCAGAAATCCTTGTAATTTTTATGAAAGTGTCTTACATAATGTAAGGATCACAATTTGATCCTTGGATCCTTGGATTTGATCAAGGATCAACCCTTATTGTGGTGCTCAGCACTGTGAATTGCTGCTGCTGCCATTGTTTTGTTGGTTATTTCCTTTGTTTCAACTCTGGTCATTATTTAATTTGAGAAGAAGGTAAGTTGCAGTATCAGAAGATCTAAGTTAACCAATATAAGTTAAGTTTGACCTCATTAACGTTTATAAATATATAAAGGATGAGTGTCAGGAGGATGGATCCAGGCTCTTCTCAGTGATGGCCAGTGATAGGACAAGGGGCAATGGGGCCAAGCTGGAGCATAGGAAGTTCCACGTGAATATAAGGAAAAAACTTTTTCACCATAAGGGTGCCAGAGCCTTGGGACAGGCTGCCCAGAGAGGTTGTGGAATCTCCTTCTCTGGAGATATTCAAGACCCATCTGGACATGTTCCTGTGTGATCTACTCCAAACCCCCTGCCCGAACAGGATCATTTAGACTTAGTGATCTTTCGAGGTCTCTTCCAGCTCCTAATATTCTGTGATTCTGTATTCTGCAATACAGTTGGGAGCTGCTCCTAATTGTAACCAGAGAAGTAACTGTCCACAGCAACATTGGGGAGGGCTGATTTTCTTTGAAAGGTGAAAATCTAGAGATAAAGGCTGCAAAGGATGAGAGAGAAAAGAAAAACTTTGCCACTGTCCTCCTCATGTGACCTCCTGCCAGCACAATTTCTACATTTCCATTATGAAACAGATAAATTAATATTTTTTTTTTTTACACCAAGAATCCCACCTCTGAGGTGAGATACTTGCTGTGATTCCCATAGCTTTTTTCCATTCTGAGTCTCCTACCAGACATATTTCTTACAGGTTACAAGCAGACCAATCAGTTCACCCGTATCTCCAACTCACGTGTTCCCTCAAACCAGCAAGCCAGTAGTTGTGCTTCTCCACTTGTTTTCATGCAGCCTACTTCCCAGTCCTTCATTATATTGCCTGCTTAAACTTCTTAGCTCAAGAGATTAGGGTTTTTTTTCCCTTTTCTTTTTCCTCTTCACTATTTGTGCCTAGCACCCCTTTGGCAAAATAAGAGTAGTGAGGAGGCCAATGCATGACCCACGTGTCTGTCTTTTTTTGCCAGGATAAAACCTCAGTCTCAAACCTGGAAACACTTCTCAGATTGTTTTTCCCATACCACCCACTTTTTTCTTTCTTTTTTTTTTCCACAAGAGGAAGCTGCTTATGTTGAATGCTGTGGGAACCTAATTGTTACTTTATCGCTCAGTGAGGGAAAAAAAGTGCTAATTAAACAACGTGCTTTTCTGAAAACAGATGATACTTTCATTTTCTAGAAAGAGGAAGCTTAATGTAAAATCCCTTCGCCTCTGCCTGGTGAAACCAAATGAATTGCCAAGAAGTTTTCTAATTTCATTTGCATAAGCCTTTTTCTAGCTACTTTGAAGAAAGTTCAAAGCTGACTGTTTGGTTATTTGCCACTCATCAGCAGGAATGTGAGCTTTTCATTTCCTCCACACTGGAGTACCAGTAGGGGTAAAACTGTTCATCTGCATATGATAATGCTGTTCCTGTATTTGGATCTTCCCTTTTTAAAAAAAAATAAAGAGAGCCCAGACTGATGCAAGAGTCTGAAGACTGAATTTGGCTCCAGAGGAGTCACTGTGAGCTGATTCACCAGCTGCTGGAAGTTGGGATGCAGAGGGTGCTCACCAGTGCAGAGCAGTATTCCAGCAGTTTGGGACAGGTGATGAAGGATGTCTTTCCAAATACAAGACTTCAGATTTTTGTCTTGGTGATGTCAGTAGCGTAACTGCTTCTTTCCTGTGCCTTTTGTTCCTCTTTGACACTGTTTCGCATTTGACACTGTCTCCCACACCATCCTGGTGGGCAAACTGAGGGAGTGTGGTCTGGAGGGCAGAGCAGTGAGATGGATTGAGAACTGGTTGAAGAAACAAGTCAGAGAGTTGTCATTAATGGGGCAGAGTCTGCCTGGA
>VXBZ01001360.1:7975-22005 GCA_013399135.1 Heliornis fulica
AGTGAGGGGCCCAAAACTGGACCCAGTACTCGAGGTGAGGCCTCACCAGTGCAGAATACAGGGGGATTATCACCTCCCTGCTCCTGCTGGCCACACCGTTCCTGATCCAAGCCAGGATGCCACTGGCCCTCTTGGCCACCTGGGCACACTGCTGGCTCATGTTTAGGCGGCTGTCAAACAACACCCCCAGGTTCCTTTCCACCAGGCTGCTCTCCAGCCACTCCTGCCCAAGCCTGTGACGGTGCCTGGGGTTGTTGTGACCAAAGTGCAGGACCTGGCATTTGGCCTTGTTGAATATCATATTGTTGGCCCCAGCCCAACCATCCAGCCTGTCCAGATCCCTCTGCAGGGCCTTCCTACAGAAGGTAGGAAGTTATTTGTTTATTTTCTTGTTGTGTGTTTCCTTTTTTAACTACAGATTCTCACCTGACCCCCAAAATGTTCAATTCCCTGCATCTACCCTTCCACATCATTCATGCTCCTTTCCCAGCACCAAGAAGTTGCACTCAGCAGAGGGCTCCAATGCCCCACGTTGGGGCACTACTCTTCAGAGAAGACCAGCAAATATATAAATCAACCTGTCAGAGGAGGAAACCTTTGCCTGCCTCAGCAGGAACAAACCATCCATACAGATTTGTTCTGCTCCCTGCAGTCTCACCTGTCTCGGGTGCCCTGTGCCGTGTCATCATCCATTATGGTGACAAACTTCCCCATGAATTGCTCCAGTTCCTCCCATGTAGGTGTGGGATGAGGATTTGGGGGCTGCACTGGTGGCTGTGTTTTAGGAGATGGAGTGTCTCCACTGATGGGAAGGCTGATGTTGTATACTTGTAGAACCTGCTGGTGATAGGCTGATGCCTTATTCTGGTGAGCCACAGAAATGAACTTGTGGAGGTTTCTGGTCACACTGGGATGGAGGCAAGGAAGCTGATGGGCACTCAGTGTAATATGGCTCTGGATCTGTCTGAAAGCCAGCAAAGTGTGGGGTGATGCCCTGGCATCTCACCATCAGGTTCAGGCATCTTGCAAGGACATAACCTGGGGTCCCAGAGGGATAATCTGACTCAGGAGACCCAGTGTAGTCTCTGGTGCCATCCCTGCCCTGTGACATGCACTGCAGAAAGCTGAAAGTCAGATCCTCTTTAACCAAGATCCCAAGGAAACAGAATCCAGCAGAGATCCATCTCAGAGCTCTTCTCTCATATTGAAATGTTGCTCTTCCTTGCTGTCCTCTGGTCCCTGTCCCTATACTGTGGCATTGGCTGCCATCTCACCTGTCCCAGTCTCTTTGCAGGCAGATGCCAGACTGCTCGCTGTGTATCGCCTCATGCAAGTGTTGAAATAACAGAGGGGGTTTCACAGAGCCACAGAATGATTGGGGTTGGAAGGACCTCTGGGGATCATCCAGTCCAACCCCCTGCCAGAGCAGGGTCACCTCGAGCAGGCTGCACAGGACAGTGTCCAGGACCACAGGATCTGAATGTCTCCAGATATGGAATCTCCACAACCTCTCTGGGCAGCCTAGCCCAGAGGAAAGAAGTTCCTCCTCAGGGTTAGGTGGAACTTCCTCTAGTCCAGTTTGTGC
Source organism: Heliornis fulica (assembly GCA_013399135.1). Taxonomy (NCBI): domain Eukaryota; kingdom Metazoa; phylum Chordata; class Aves; order Gruiformes; family Heliornithidae; genus Heliornis; species Heliornis fulica. Next base: position 9,561 of record VXBZ01001360.1, read on the forward strand.
CCATCACCTCTTGTCCTGTCCCTGGGCAGCACTGAACAAAGACTGAGCCCATCCTCCTGACCCCACCCCTCAAGGATTTATCAGCATTGATAAGATCCCCCCTCAGTCTTCTCCAGGCTAAAAAGTTCCAAGTTCCTCTACCTCAATTCATAAGAGAGATGTTCCAGTCATGTCAGCATCTCTGTAGCCCTTTCTGGTACCCTCTCCAGTAGCTCCCTGTCTTTCTTGACCTGGGGACCACAGGACTGCACACAATATTCCAGATGAGACCTCATCAATGAAGAGCAGAGGGTTTAGGAAAAACACTCCCACCAGTCACAGGGCACCTGGGACATCATTTCATATTTTTTTTCTATTTTTTTTCTCAGTGTCTTCTTCCAGGTTGGAAGGTTCTTGGTCTGAAAAGAGGGCCAGGAGCTGCCCAGTGTTTCCCAGCAATGCCCATGGGAGTGGAAAAGGCATGGAAACTTTTGAAGCCTGTTTCAGCATCACCACTGGTGGGTATCACACCAGCATAACTCCACTAGAGGCAGTAAGACATGACGGGATTGTGGAGAGAGGACCAAGCTCAAGGAGTTCTTAGATATTGGTCTGGATCTGCAAAAAGGTGTTATTCCCCAGACACCATACAGGATCCAGGGCCTTGGGGGTTGATTTTATTATTGACTCAACCCTGGGAGTGTTCAAGGCCAGGTTGGATGGGGCCCTGGGCAACCTTGTCCAGCTCCAGGCCTGGAGGTTGGTGGCCCTGCCTGTGTTGTCGGGATGGAACTCAATGATCCTTGGGTTCCCTTCCAACCCAGACCAGCCTGTGATATGACATTACCCAGTCTTTAAAGGGCAGCTATAAAGTGGACAGGAGCTCTCTCTTCCCAAGAAGCTACATGGAGAAGACAAGGAGTAAGGAGTCCGTGCTGCACTGGGAGTGGTTTCATATCACTGGAACAAAGGATTTTTTACAATCACTGCAACACTCTCCCCAGGGATGTGGTACAACCCTGATGGAGGGTCCCAAGAGGCAACTGGAGAGGCTGCTGGCTATTCCCATCTTGATTCTTTCCCACAAGAGGTTGGACCAGATGATCTCTTTGTGTCCCTTCCAACCTGGGCTGCTCTATTCCACGAGTCATTAATATTATGATGAGTTTCATTAGGACATTTACAGAGACTTTCTGGGCTTTCAGCAGCGGAGGGAGCTTTGCCAAAATCACACCCAAGGCAATCAGCAATAAACCAACAACTCCATCCCAGCTGAGCTCCCTCCTCATCCCATGCCCCCCCCACCCCGCCGTCTCGCCTCCCGCCGTGCTCTGACCCACGATGCTCTGCAGCATTAGGCTGCCAGTTGCAATTTGGTTACTCTGCTGTCAATTAATAACGGTTTGTTACTCATCAGGCAGGTGAAACAGAGCTCCTCAGTAATCTCCCAGCATGTGCTCTGCCTCACCCGTGCTTTGCTTTACCAGCTGAGCTGCTTAAATACCTGGACAGGCTCTTGGGAGCTGATAAATATCAAGTGCTGTCAGTGCCTTGAAGGACAACAGGAGATGGAGATAAAAACCACAAATGTATTTACTCCCTTTGCCCAAATTCCAGCAGTTTAACAAGTATCTCGTGAGGCCACTGAAATAACTATTCTCTATCTCATCAGATGATATCACATGTTAGTAGAGCTGAGTTAGAAATGGAAATCACTCAAAACTGAGAAGCAGGAGCTGGGGCCCCAGAATATTGCTATATAATCCTATTTGATGTCTAAAACAACCAGCCAATGTAAGCCCTGGGGCCAGGGGAGCACACATGGGCTGGGGAGGAGAGCTGGGTCCTGCCCCAGCTCTGTCACAGCCATGCAGAGCCATCCTGCACCCCTATTTCAGTGCATCAGTATTGCAGTTATCTCCACTAAAATAGAAAAAAAAATACAATCCTGAAGCAACAATTTATTATTTTATATGGAATTTAAGCTAACAGAGGAGAGATGACAGTCTAAACTGTCTGTTTCACTGATTTGTGGTTATTTCACTCTAGTGATAAGGGGGCTTTTCAATTTGTTTTCTTCTGTGGCACATGCAGGGCTTACAAAGGGCTGGAGTTTTTAGTATGTATCAATTCAAATGCATGTTTAAATGCAAAACCTCTCTTTACAGTCTCAAAATCTGATAGCCTGCTTTCCTCAAACAGCAAAATTCATTATTCCAGTATCAGCTGTGCAGAATCCTGCCCGTTACTATGGTTATACCACATCCTACTACAACTTTGCTTCTCAAATACTCTGAATTCTGAAGGTTTTTATTCTTTTTTACACTCTAACTCTGCCTGTTTTGCTGAAAGTGATATTTTTCTTTCTATGAGCATTATTCTGAGAGGTCCTGAGTGCCTTCACCCCCCATGAATCTGAACAGGAGCCCAGGATACGATGTGTTTCTCTCTCCCCTCTAAACATGATGCTGCAGCAGCTGAACAAGCTCTTATTTACCTGGCACTGGGTGATCCAAAACCCATTTGCTCCAGTGAACTGGAATATTGATGAAGAGCAAAATGTACCTTATTTTGTTTGTTTTTTCTTAAATGGAGAACATGTACCGTAAAATCTGCTTATGACTGCGTTACCTTTGACCATGGAGAACTGTTTTCTTCCTCTAAACACTATACTCATTATTTAGGATTTCAGAAAGTCCAGGGTTTGAACATACAAGCCTCTGTTGCACACAAATTTAACACCAACTGCAGCCAACCCTGCTGAAGTCCAGCAAGTCTGAATCACAGTGAATCACAACTACTGACAGCACAGAAAGAGGAGTTTGCAGCAAGTATTTTCCAACTGTACTCTGCAATGATTTAAAGAAAGAATAAAAAAAAAAAAGGTTAATGATACTCATCAGCTCTGCAATGTGAAAAAAAGCCCACACAGCCTAAAAACACACCTGACTTTTCTGCAGTACATGAGGCCTCATCCCAAGGTAAGCCAAGACGAGGCACAAGGACCACAGCTACGGCCTGATGGGAATTTTCATCATAGTCTTTGAATTTGAGACAGATTTGTGCAAGGAAGAGGTTTTTTTTGGAAAGACTTCCCCAGTTTCTAATTAAACTGAGTTCCCTCTTACAGCATGGAAGGCCAGCATCTTCCTTCACGCTTCTCATGTCATGTAGGACGTAGACTTAACATCTGGGTGCCAATTCAGCTCCTCTCCGCTGTCCTCAGTGACCACTGCAGACCGATGCTCTCTCATGTACCAGACTACAGCTCATTTGTCCCACCAGAAACCAATTTTGCCATCATCAAGACAGAACAATGTGACTAGATAACTACATATGAAAAGCTTTTTCAAATGAGAAATGCTCTGCTCAGCTGCCTGCTCTATGTAGCCTGGACTTGATGGTTATGGTGACACTTCTGTTCAGATATCTACATATAAAAAGGAAAAAAAACACTTTGTTCCCTCTGACCTCCTGAATGCCTATGACAACTGAATATTTTTCAAGCTTCTTATTTATGGTATTTAAGCCTTCTAAGCCAGCCATCACGAGATCCAGCAGATGGGAGCTGAAGCTGGATCATACCAGAGCAGAAATGAGTTACATGTTATTTAACAGTGAAGGTAATTAACTACACAAACAGCTTGCATGTGCTGGGTTCTCCATCTTTGCAGGGCTCTAACATCAAGCACAGGTGCTTTGCTGAAAGACAAGCTATATTCAAACCAGAGTTATGCACTTAATGCAAAAATTACTGGGTGAACTTCTCTTGGTGATTACACTGAAGAGCAGATGCATTTATTCTCATTTTGAGCTCAAAAACGTTTCATGGCAGAAGATACCCAAGGTATGCTTAAAAACAACCAGGTCATCCCAGAATCCCTGACACAGAAATACCTGAAAGTAGTGGCATTTTCTTGTCCAGAATGAAGTATGTCCCACAGATCCACAGAATATTAGGAGCTGGAAGAGACCTCCAAAGACCATCCAGTCCAACCCCCTGCCTGAGCAGGATCATCTAGAGTAGATCACACAGGAACGTGTCCAGATGGGTCTGGAATGTCTCCAGAGAAGGGGACAAAGAGCCTGGCTCCATCCTCCTGACACTCACCCTTTACATATTTATAGACATTAATGAGGTGACCCCTCAGTCTCCTCTTTTCCAAGCCCAAGAGACCCAGCTCCCTCAGCCTGTCCTCAGAAGGAAGATGTTCCTTGGTGGCCCTGAGCTGGACTGTCTCAAGGAGTTCTATGTCCTTCTGGAACTGAAGGGCCCACAACTGGACACAATACTCCAGGTGAGGTCTCACCAGAGCAGAGCAGAGGAGGAGAAGGACCTCTCTTGACCNCTCCTTATTAAATCCCATTCAATGTCTCCCTGCCCAGCTCTCCAACCTGTCTAAATCCTGTTGAATGGCACCACAACCTTCTGGAGTGTCACCACCACTCCCAGCAAACCTGCTGACTGTGCACTCTGTTCCCTCAGCCAGGTCATCAATGAATACACTGAAACATACTGGTCCCAGTACCATCCCTTGAGGCACTCCACTAGTCACAGGCCTCCAGCCAGACTCTGCCCCATTAATGACAACTGTCTGACTTCCTCCCTTCCACCCAAAAGACACAATAACTACTCAAATTTTCCAAATTCTCTGGAAAATGGGAATTCTCAGCACATCAACTTGCTGCCAGTGTCCAGGAGCAGCCCAAAAAGGGACTGGATTTGCTGGAGATGAACCATCAGAAGTCACTGAGCTCTCCCTCCCAAGGCAGTTCACACCTCTGTGAATGCTGCCATAAATCACTGACCCAAGACTGGAAGTATCTGCTTGAGGAGATGACTTTTGAGTCTTCAAATAAAGAAACATGTGTCCCCAGTACCAAACAGGTTGCTAATTCAGCATTGTTACCAGCTTGAAGAGTGGGAAAAGACATGGAGCTGTTGGAGTCAGCCCAGAGAAGGCCATGAAGATCATCAAGGGGCTGAAGCATGTCTGCTATGAAGACAGACTGGGAGAGTTGGGCTGGTTCAGCCTGGAGAAGAGAAGGTTCCAAGGAGACCTAACTGTGCCCTACCAATACTTCAAGGGGTCCTACAGGGCAGTGGGAGGGGGACTGTTCCCCAGGTTGTGCAGTGACAGGACAAGGGGCAATGGCTCCAAGCTGACAGAGGGCAGGGTTAGATGAGACCTTAGGAAGGAATTCTCCACTCTGAGGGTGCTGAGGCCCTGGCACAAGGTGCCCAGAGAGGCTGTGGAAGCCCCATCCCTGACAGTCTTCAAGGCCTGTTTGAATGAGGCTTTGGGCACCCTGGTCTAGTTGGGGGTGTCCCTGCTCATGGCAGGGGGGGAACTAGATGGGTTTTTAGGTCTCTTCCAACTCAAACAATTCTATGATTCTCTGAAATAGAAAAGTTAACACTTGGGTAAGGTTTTTCCTTTATTTATTCCTAGTGCACATCCACAAATGCAGAGCAGGAGATGAACAGGGAAGGAAAAATTAGGCTGCACACAGGGGAAAGTTTGTGACAGTCCAATCTTCCAGCCTTTAGATTACTCTCCCATCAGAGACAGTGGCACTTGAGACATTTAAATCTTCCCTGAATGATACAGTAGTAACTGCATAATAAGGAATACTGCTGCCTTGGCAGGGAGATGGACTGGATAACTTAATAGGTCTTTTGTATCTCTCACTTCTCTGATCCTGCTGAGTTCTGTAGCTATTATTAAAGGCATTTTTTAAGGTATTTTAATTTACTTCTCTAAATGGATTTCCATTCATTCACTCCCACCAAGTGAATGTTGTCAGGGACATTAGCAGCATGATAAAATAGCTGTAGCTTCATGCTGGTTTTAATGTGTTACATACACAAGAAAAGTCATTAGCTCTTACCCTTTAATATACCCTCTTTACTGCTGCATAACTGTTTATCACTCAAAAGTGCCAGGCACAGGGCATGCTCTTCCTTTATTAATCAATATACATTTGAGCAAGGCTGCAATGAGAAGGAGTAACATCCAGTTATTTCAAGCATAGTTTGTACTGAAGGAGCTGAAAAGCTCATCCCTGACAGCTTCAGCCCTGCTGAATATTCCCAGAAGTGGCTCCTCTTAGGATTTTACACAACTCCCCCAATTACAGGTAAACTCACAGCAAGGTGATGATTTATTTCCCATGCATGGAGTGGCAGGTTTCTTTCTCCTTTGTAATAGCTGCTCTAGAACATCATTAGCAGCTGCAACACGATACAAATTGAACATGGACCATGAAATTAATGATGCTCAGGAGCAGGCCATCAATTTTGTAAGCACAGCAAACCTCCTTTTTTAATAAATGTTTTTGTACAGCTAGCCCACTTTGGAGAATAAGACCCATCTGTATTATTTTTATGAATACTTTATGTGCTCTGAGGTCTATTTTCTTCTGTCTCAGAGCCCCAGCATTTAAAGCATAGTTAGTGAAAATTTCTTGTTACAGAGAGGGCATGCACATGCCTGGTATGGAAGGGAAATGCTCTTGGAAAGCACAGTGGCCACAACAAGGTCAGCTGGATCATGCAGAAACAAAAAAACATTGGAAATAATGGGTGGAGAATGGCTTAGAAGGACTGAAACCCAAAAAGAAGAGGAAGTTGTGTCCCTGGATTTAACCTGTCCACAAGGAAAGCAATGCAAAGACTGAATTCAGCAAGAATTAATGAACCTGCAGAACATCATCAGAAACCAAATGGCCAAATAAATATGTGAACCATGTGTAAAGAATCACAGAATCAGATAATGATAGGGATTGGAGGGGGACTCTGGAGATCATCTAGTCCATAGCAGCAACACCTTGAGTAGGCTGCACAGGACAGTGTCCAGGATCACAGGGTCTGAATATCTCCAGAGATGGAGACTCCAGCCCCTCTCTGGGCAGCCTGTTCCAGTGATCTGTCACCCTCACAGGAAAAAAGTTCCTTCTTATATTCAGATGGAACTTTCAATGTTCCAGTTTGGAACCATTTCCCCTTGTCCTGTCCCTGGGCATCACTTGAAAAAGACCCCATCCTCCTGACACCCACCCCTCAAGTATTTCTAAGCATATAAGTATTTATAATGAATTGACATATAAGCACTTATGTGTTTATCCTAGAATTATAGAATCATATACTGAGTTAGAAGGGCCCCAATAAGGATCATTGAGTCCAACTTCTAAGATAAAAGTCTTAACAGTTAAGCCAGGACTAGTCCTAAGAGCTAATTCAGGGAGAGCCTCTGGAATAAGAGGCCACTTCACTGAAATGAAAAGACCATTTGCCTAAAAGCCTCATTTGAAGGGTGAAATGACAATGTAGAGTGGTACAACTAACATCACTAGTGGGTTTCTAGAAGCTAACACCCAATATAGGGGGGATCCTGAAAGAAATGGGTCACTCAAACCTCACCTTAGAGCACTACAGTTCACATTTATGTCTCACTCTTCATTAATTCAACTATAATGTATGTGATTAAGATATCTGCATATTCCAAAGCAATCCTTGGGAAACATGAAGAGAGTGCCAAGGGCCTACAAAAGGGTCCAGCTAGCTACACATAAAGGATTAATTCCTACTAAGACATCCAAAAGTATATTAAAATTGGCAGTTAAATTTATTGTATTGTTTTCTGTGGCTTGACTTTACATGCCAGCACAGATGAAAGTGCAGTTAAATCACAGGGATCATAGAATCATAGAATGATTAAAGTTGGAAGGGACTCCCAGAGGTCATCTAGTCCAACCCCCCTGCAAGAAGCAGGGACACCCCCAACTAGATCAGCTTGTTCAGGGCCTCATCCAACCTGGCAACATCATATATGTTTCCTTTTTCCAGAGGCAGTTGTAAAAAACCAACTCAGCCCTGCTTAAACATCCTCAATTGGTTAAAAACCCTCTTTTTCTCCTAAACAATAGCTTGGGGTTAATCCTTTTCTAAATGGGGGAAACGGAGAGTAAAGAAAAGAAATCTCAAATATTCCAAAATGCTTTTAAAGGTCACCTACCAGCAGGTAACTCTACATGGATTTCTGCAACTCAGTGCCTGTATTTCTTGCTAAAATCCTTATTATACTGGTTTTGTTGAGAACTTCTTGCCACACAAAAAGTAGCCCTGTGCATTACCACTGACAACTATGATTGATGGGCTACAACCACAGCCACCCAGAGAGCTGCCCTCAAGTAGGAGCTATTGGATCCTGCAGACCTAAGGTTGATCTTCACTTTAAAGGAAATAAAAAAATAATAAAAATATAAAATAATGGGAACTTACTCCCCAATGCACACAAAGAAAGAATGGCAGGGATGTCTGGATGAGGACAAATTGTTTTCACAGAAACTCCTGATGATTCTAATTTGGGTTGCCCCCAGTAGAAGGGGGAAGCACTAGACTCTTCCCACATTTCCACTAGAACAGACCAGTGTGCAAGTGCTTACTTGGAGAGAAAACTTACCTCTGCCTGTCTCTAAGCTAGGGAACCAACAGGAGGGAGTGACATTTTATCAGCAGGACTCAAACTTGGATGTCCTATTGCACAGGCCAGTGCTCTATCCACTTGATTCTCCAGGGCTTATGTTCAGCTGTGAGGTCCAGACACGGAGCTGTTTGAACATATCCAGAAGAGGCTCTTTGTGGGGTGCTGGGATCCATCAGCTCCATCTCACAGCTTCAGCCCAATCCCACCTTACTGGACTTCACAGTACACAGCCCAGCACCCCAGGGCTCCTGTTCATGGAGCACTGCCAGGCATGTCATGGATATAAGACTAGAAATTGAGAAGAAATTCTTCCCTGTGAGGGTGGGGAGACCCTGGCACAGGGTGTCCAGAGAAGCTGTGTCTGCCCCTGGATCCCTGGTATGGCTCAAGGCCAGGTTGGATGAGGCTTTGGGCACCCTGGGCTAGTGGGGGGTGTTCCTGCCCATGGCAGGGGGGTGGACCGGGTGGGCTTTGAGTTCCCTTACAACCCAAATGAGTCTCTGAGACTATGATGAGAGATGTGCCTCTATTTCCTTTGCTTCCAAAGGTTTTCCAACAAATACACTGTTGGTATGAAGATATCAACACAAGTCAGGAAGAAAATGCCTTCCAACCACTTCCAGCCACAACCTCAGTAGAGCTGAGGTGTTCTCAGTTGAGCTTCTCCTGCTCTTCCTCACAGGTACAACTTAGTAAGTAAAATACACAGCCACTAGGAAAAGAGAGGTTAAAATACACACCCACATATGCACACACAAACAGAATCCAGATATCTTCAGTCTTGTGAAATCTTATTTTTATAAACTCATTGGCATTATGTAGAGCTTCCAAAGAAAGCATCAAATGTCTCTTCTCTTGCAAAAGGAAGCAGAGGAACAAAAGGCTGTATGGTTTTATGTATTCCCTTTGTTTACTTTCCTGCATTTACACTTGTGGTGTGAGCAGGGTTGGAGTTGGCTAATGTTGGGGCAGTTCAGGGTGCCCCCCACAGCACTGGTGTCCATGTTAGTAGTGTAGTAGTTAACTGCTCTGCCCAAAAAAAAAGCACAGAGAGGAGAAAATTCCCATGTGACAGTATCACTTGTGATGTATTCAGTAAATTAAGCCCTGTGTTCTACACATCAAAGACTAAGGAGATCACATTTCTGTCCCTGTATGTCCCCAAAGGATTATTTTGATGTTCCTCATGCATGGAAATTGTGAGCAGCTTGCTCCAGCTATCCAACAGCTTGTATTAACATTGCATTAATCAAAACTGAGTGACCACTTAAAACCCCTGGAGATTCAGGTCTGACAACCTCTTCTGCTCAGGGAAAGGGAGAACAGACAACACCATCCTTTGAGTCTTAAAAGACAAGTAGCAATTGCAACAGGACTCACAGGCTGGGTGCAAAATGTAAACACAAACTGAGTGTGTTTAATTTAAACAAAATTCTCTTGCTTGAATAAAGCCACTTCCCTTTTCTTGACTCAGACAGACCCCACCTGATGACAGATCCAACTGTGGGACCATTTCTGAAGTAGGATGCTTCCAAGCATGAGCCAGGGTGTGAGCATGGGAACAGAATCACAGAGCCTCAGACTGGTTTGGGTTGGAAGGGACCTCAAAGCCCACCCAGTCCAACCCCCCTGCCATGGGCAGGGACACCCCCCACTAGCCCAGGGTGCCCAAAGCCTCATACAACCTGGCCTTGAACCCTGTCAGGGATCCAGGGGCAGACACAGCTTCTCTGGACACCCTGTTCCAGGGTCTCCCCACCCTCACACTGAAGAATTTCTTTCTAATATCTAATCTGAATGCACCCTCCTTCAGCTGAAGACCATTCTGCCTGGTCCTGTCCCTCCCTGCCCTTGGCACCAGCCCCTCTCCAGCTTTCCTGGAGCCCCTTTAGGTACTGGAAGGAGCTCTAAGATCTCCCTGGAGCTGCCTCTTCTCCAGGCTGAGCCACTCTCAGAGGTGCCCCTATGAAGACAAAGTCATCTATGTGTACAACCCTTCCTGGGAAGCAGTGACTCATCTGTAAAGTGCTGTTGCCCACATGGCATTGTCCACTGACTGACCATCTCCAGTAGGAAAGGTTGGCCATACTGGCTTAAAACTGTGGATGTGGGATCATTTACAGAGGGTCTCATAGATGAGGCAAAGCAGCTACCCCCATCCTATTCACATGGAGAGGGATGGAAGAAGAAAACATCTCACTGAGCTGCATCTAACACCTTTCAACATAAACCAGGTCTGGGTGGGAGCCAAGCTCTAGGATGAACACGTGTTCTGAGCCTGCTGCATTGTCTGCCTGGCACTGTAAAATCAGATGTCATGTGTTGTATAACACTCCTACAGAGAAACTCTGAATTACACATGTCAGGGGAGCTTTTACTCCATCCAACTTTGTCTTCTCCCCCTTTCACCAGCACAGTACCCAGTCTGAGATGCTGCTATAGTATTTTATCATGATCTGTCTACAGATTTCACCATTAATCCCAAAACACCCAAACTAAATTCAAAGCAAAAAAGAAAAAGTATTCTGTTGCAGTTCACAGTTTTCACTACATGATGGATACCTCTACTCCTTGGAGTTCCCTGCAAGGACCAGAAAGAACTAAATGAACTACTCAGCAGTTTAGCAGCCATCTGCTCGTAACTCACGGAGTTCCAGCGTAGCAGAGAAACACAGAGCCCCACACTACTGCAAGATACCACTTCCAAAATACAGCAAAATACAGTGAAAAAAACTTGTCAAACCACAGTGCAGAAGGAAAACTTAAAAAAAAATAAAAAAAATAAAGAGATCAAATTGGGAAATGAAAGACCCACTGGGTCAGCTCATTACGAGAGATGTCTAATAATGGTGGAGATGCCCGTCACCTGTTGTGAAAGGACAAGGAGATGTCACCTGGAGATGGATGTCACCTGTTCTGACAGGACAAGGGGTGATGGTTTTAAAATAGAGGGATGGAGATTTACATTGGATATTAGAAAAAAGTTCTTTCCTGTGAGAGTGGTGGAGCACTGGAACAGGTTGCCCAGGGAGGTGGTGGATGCCCCGGGATCCCTGGAGACGTTCAAGGCCAGGTTGGCTGAGGCCCTGAGCAAGCTGATCTAGTTGGGGGTGTCCCTGCTTCTTGCAGGGGGGTTGGACTGGATGACCTCTGGGAGTCACTTCTAACCCTGATCATTCTATGATTCTATTCTATGATTCTATGCCACTGCTCAACTCCCAGCCAGAGTGGGCAGAGCAGTAATGAGCAGTCCTGCTCAGCAAATGGTCTGGATGATACTATAGATCTTCCCTTCCCATCTCTACTTGTGCATCATTTCCTGACAGTCCCATCTTCCCTTCCAAGCAGATGGCTCCCCACAGCACCTCTTTAAGAGACCTCCCAGGCAGTTATGGATGGCAGAGAATGAGCATTTTGTTTTATCGCTTGCTCATACATTATTTCCCCCATGCTAATGACAGTCAAGTTATTGTCCTGTGAATAAATCCATTTAGACCTCGCAATGTTGGCTGCAAGTGAGCAGGAGACGGAGCAGAGGAAGCCAAACTTGGCACCAGCAGAGCACAGACACAGTCATCCACAAAACATTCATCTATTAACCAAACAGCAGCATTTCCAAACCCAGCAGGGTCACAACAGAACCCTGCTGGGAAACAGAAATTAACTCTGAATGGAGATAATTTGTCTCCTGAATGTTGTCATGTTTGCAAGATCTCTCTGGCAATGCCGTGCTGCTCGGAGGAGCGATAGCGCCGAGGAGTGAAGCAGATGAAAGGCAGGAGCTATGGGGAAGCCAGGTGGCACTCAGGATCACTCGTGCCATCTTTCTGCCTCTGGGAGCAGGGACGGTGGAGGAGAGGTTTATCCCTGACATCAAGATGTTGTGGCAATTAATGGCAGCAGATATGATTTAGTTCCAGATAAAAGGAGAAAATTAAAGTAGCTGAGTTGCCTGAGTGCACCCTCAGCCAGTTCAC
>VXBZ01001361.1:2539-19284 GCA_013399135.1 Heliornis fulica
TGTTTAGTTTGGAAAAGAGGAGACTGAGGGAGACCTTATTGCTCTCTACAACTACCTGAAAGGAGGTTGCAGTGAGGTGGGGGTTGGTCTCTTCTCCCCAGTAACAGGTGACAGAACTCGAGGAAATGGCCTCAAGCTGCACCAGGGAAAATGTAGGTTAGATATTAGGAAGAACTTCTTTACTGAGAGAGTCATCAAGCATTGGAACGGTCTACCCAGGGAGGTGGTTGAGTCCCCATCTCTTGAGGTGTTTAAAAGACAGGTAGATGCAGTGCTTGAGGACATGGTCTAAGGGTAGACTTGGCAGTAGGTTAATGGTTGGACTGGATGATCTTAACGGTCCATCCTTAACAATTCTATGATTCTATGACAAAGGGACAGGATGAGGTGATCAGCAGATATTAAGCTGTCATGTATTGGACAGAATGTGCTTTTGTTTCTGAGCAGGATGGAAAAACAGAGGAGCATTTAAGCTGTGTTACTGTACATGAAACAACAGGTGTAAACTTTAAGATGATGGAAATATCCCATTTAAATTCTAAGAAAGATTGAGATACCTGTCAGTGGAACTACACTTTTCAGAAGCAAAAGAATTGAGATTTAATTTGTGTTTAACTTTTTTATTCATGAGAATGTTTACAAATTGTTTGAAAATGAAGTAGGTTCTGATAGATGGCACCTACCTCTACTCTTCAGTTGCTGGAATGTTGGGGTTTTTAACTGTTTTTTTTGAAGTCTGACTTATCAGTGACCCATAAAAGAATGCATGTAAATTAGTTTAGAAAGTACTAAGAAAATGGATTTTAAATTACTCTAAAGAGGGAAAAAAAGGGATTTTTCTTTCTTTTTGTCTTTTATTCCTGGAATCTTTGAGGTTTATATGTGATTAGCACTTAAAACCCTATCTAAGAAGGGATGTCAGTCCTCTGGCAGAAACAGACATTAAGCAGGAGCCTAGTACATAAAAGCACTATTATATCTGTGATTTTCTGTATTGTCTGTCTGTTTGCTTTCATATTATTTCTCTGCATCTAATTACACCTAAAGAAGAGCCTTTACCAAGCACCTTACTGTTTTTTAATAACTGAACAGTATGAGTTTGATAAGGCCAGTGTTGAATATAGACCTTTTAAAATATTTTTGTGTTCTTTTTCCTTACATATATATATTTTGCTCTTTGTGAATCTTCAGCTCTACAAGAGCCAGCATGATGAGAATTACACAGGAGACAACGCTCAGTCAGGTCAGAACACCACCAATTACCTTTACATACTGCTGTGCTTGAGGTTTGGCCATGTGCTTTGCTGGTGTGAAATGTCTCTTCCCTCTGTCAAGTCAGTGGTCAGAGCAGATGAGCAGTGAAGGATGCCAGTGGCTCTGATGTCACAGCATGGATTGGATTTGTAATCATCATTAATAATTCAACCTCATGTGCAGAACTCTTGCTGGGCATTCAAAGTAAATATGTCTTGTTCTTCGTTGTATTAACACGCCATGTCTGATTCTGAAGCTGGTGTACTTTGACACCCACTTTCTGTTCAAAATTAACATGGAACTGTGCTGCTTTGTGCCAGCAGATCCACCTCAGTATTTCCACATTTGGGACCTGTCAGCAGGCTGTTGGTTAGGCCCCAGCACTGGGATAAGATAGTTTGCCTGCAGAGCCCAGGCTAGAGCTCCACATGCCCAGACAGCACCGAGTTGTTGCAGTGTGTCTGCACAACCCTTGCCCCATGTCTTGGGCAGGTTTCAAGCTCTCAGAAGCTTCTGAGGATAGCTTTTGACTAAAGGTGTAGAGCATAAGGGGGATCACGTCTTCTTCTGACACTGCATAATGCTCAGAATAACCATTTTCCCTGAAGAAGAAGCACTAAAGGCCAGTTTTAAGCTTGTGATTACAGTGATCTGAGCCAGGTGCAGCATTCCTGTCTTAGTTGGACTGATCCAGTACTCGTGCCCCATTACCTTCTGGCACTGGAGACCCTTTCCACCATGAAACACTGCACAGCAGTGCTGTGTGATGGCAGGCAGCTTCTGATTTTCACATGGGAGGAGAATGAAACATACCAAGAGAGTGGGAGGCAACTGCTTGACATCATCCCCCACGTTTTCAAGTAGAGTAAGAGTATGTGCAAGCACTGGAGAGCTTTGTGATGTCAGATAATAATGGGCTGGGGGGGAGAGAGGTAATAGGTGCAATTTTCTGCTCTCATTACTTTTGCTGCCATCAGAACTGGTACATCATGTGTTAAGCTATTTGCTCCTGTCTCTCTGTAATAAATGCCATTTTCTTTCTCACACTTTCTTTACTGGGGGCATGGGAAGGCCTGTGAATTAAGCTGAGGAACACTTGTTCCTAGTTAACACCTAGTTACTAGATTACTAATGTGTAGATTATTACAGATTATGCAGAGCATTTAGGTTTCATCCTTATTATCACTGAATTTAGCAAGACTGGGAAGCCACATCCCATGAAGCCATCAAAGGCTTCTGTCAGTGTAGGGAAAGCAGGCAACCTTAGTGTCACACGTATGGGACATAGACAATGCTCCCCTGAGGTCTGTGGTTGTGCTCCAAGAGCTGTAGGCATATACCAGTATATGAAAAAGGTAGAAAAATAATCCGTGTGTACTGTGCTCCTTGCAATGATGTGATTTGTAACATATCTGGATGGGGACATATTCTGATCACCATAAGAAAGACATTTTTATTGTTTAGATATTTAAATACTTTTAGCTCAACTTATGACTTTTATGCAGCTGTGACTCTCTAGGTGGCACTAGCAAAGTTTCCAACTTGCTGGTTGGTATTTGATATGAGGAGAGTTGTCTGCTACTGCCACTCACAACTGTTTATGTATAAATGTTCACTCCAACTCCAGTGCCTTATGTTAAACTCCTCCAAATGTTAATGCAGGAAAGGTGTTTGAAAGCAGAGTCCTATCAAATAAATATATAAATTAAATAATTTAACATGCACTGGTTATTCCCTGCTCTTAGTTGTTGACAGAAGAAAATACTTTCAGTTTCTTCAGTCTAGACTACAACAAAATAAAAAGATCCAAAACTGTGCTAAAGAAAAAAATTAAGACAGTAACTGTATTTCAGACATTTTTAAGATAGATATATTTTTAATTCTGGTGACTTAATATATTTGCTTTTTATTTGGATAAAGAGAGACTGCATTTATTGTGTTTTGTGGCATGGTTATGCAAGCCTGCCCTTATGTTGAGAGTATCAATTGTATGATATTTCTGATTCTTTACATGGTGGTTATTTCCTTTTGAAGCTTTGCTGGGGTCTCTGATATTTGAGTGGCATTTCAGGAACTCTGGGAATAGGTACTATAGAGACTCATGAAAAGAGGTGCTGTTTTTAAACAAGAGTGAGAATGCAGACTGTAATTTTAAGTGGAAAATTCCGTTTTGCCAAATCTTTTTTTCTTTGCTTCTCTCTCTCTCTCTCTCTCTCTCTCTCTTTCCAGGGATTTCATCCAGCTATTGCATTTGATTGGATGTGATAATTTTACTTGCTCTAGCAAATGGCAGTTTCAGAATGATAGCTTGGCATGCAGATAATTTTCACAGCAACTAAATTTGTTGTTTATAATTATTCTCACTATGTTGGAATTTTCTTAAACACAGGGTACAAACAATTATTGCAATTAAAAGCAAAAGCTGTCTGAGTCTGAATTGTGATTGGCTGGAAGACTGAAAACCGAGATGGGATTTTTCTCACTTGGCTACATTTCTATGCAGTTAAACTCAGGCTTGTTCAGTGGTTGGTGGAGAGCAAAAGGGACTTGCAGGAGGGGTTCAAGCCACCTGCCTGAGACATCTCTCCTGGAGCAGGATCTTTGGCAGCTAGCTTAGACAAAGACAGATTGAAAGACTGCTGCTTCTAGGCAGCATAAGTTACATGAGGTGACTCCCCTGTTCCATAAGGCATCTTGACTTCTTTGTGAAACAGCTTTCCAGGTGACTTTAGACAAGTCATTGTAAACTGATTGATAGATGAGTCCCGTGTTCTACTCTGGAGAGATTCCAGCATTTCCTCATATTATGTGGTTAAGATTGTTTAATCAAAAGTTTAGAATTTCAGATGGAGGAGGCTCCACAGAGGTCTTACTTGATACATTTTTAATTTTTTGATTTGTATTTACAGACTCCCTTTCCTTCAAATGCAAGAACAGATGGAAGGACTCAACTGATGTTAAGTCAATAACATCTCAAAGCAGTGATGGTAAGAAAGTAAATTCTCAAGAATTATGTTATAAATAAAGAACAGACTTGACCCAGGCAATAAAAATACGCAGAATGAGAGAGGTACCATATAGATTCACAGCTGATTAAATAGAGATCACTTCATTTTTTTATAACTGCTGTAAAATATCTTCATTCTGATTTGCAAAGAAGCACCCCAGCATGAGTACCAGCATCACTACACAATGCATACAGCGTGCAATGCCTTCACAGAGAGGAGAGTGGCTGTGTGGCAGGATGGTATCTGCTAGGAGTGTTTGGTGAAGTCACAGTCCCACCTCTCTTAGAAAGCTACAGCTTCTGCTCCCAAACCAGTATTTTGGTTTCACTGGTGTGAGACACAAAGACATCTGTTGCTGCTGTTACTTGACAGCCGTACTTCTCCTCCTGGTCCCATTTGTGACTGCTTGCTGGGGCTGGGACAGTGGTGGCAGAGATTTCTTTCTGCTCCAGTGTGTAGTGGCTTGTGGGGAGCAGAAACAGGTTTCATGAGAGCAGCTGTATCACTGAGATGCACCACATTCACATGCGCCCTCACAGGAGAAGACAGTGACCCAGTGCCAACAAAGGGAGAGGAGCTGGTACTGGGCATGAAGTACAGTATAGTGTAAGTATAGCTTTGTTTCAGTATAACTGGAGTGAGGGACAGACAGATAAACTGACAGCAGAAGCGAGGGGTGCAAAAGGAAGTAGACAACAGTAAAACCATGAGGCAAGCACTTTCAGCAGGGGAGTTACAGGAGAAATGACTAGACACAAGGCTAGGTTCTGTCATGCTGTTCCCCAGTGACAGCCTTCTGGACGCTTTAAGTGATGTCATCTGATTTGCGCTATTTAACGGCAGCTTCAAGTGTACAGACCCGACGGTACTCTTCCATGGCAAGGATCCACTCAATGACAATAGAAGCTCCTATCACAAAGGTGAGTCCTGAGCACTGCCTTTTCCACAAACTCAAGAGTTAGGAGTTGCTCTCGTAGGGAGGTTTGTGGCAGGACAGCCTGGAGTTTCATGCACCTTGTATTTAACAGAATAATTGAAATGGTTATGGGATTTTTTTTCTTACCAACTGTGGCATCTCATCATCTCATCCCAAACCCTAGTCAAAAGGAATAAAATTAAAAAGGGGGGAAAGGGTGTCCTTGCTGGATACATTTCTTGCAGCAGGAAGGGGACCCTGCTCTGTTGAGCGTGTGCAGGAGGACGTGTGTTTCCAGTCTCCCCTCCACTTTTCATTAATATTTAGAAGACAGCATGCAGAGGAGGGAGCCCCATGTACTCTCCTACCACTTTCCTGAAGTCTTTTTCTTTGCTATCTGTGTTAAACAAATTCTGCTGTCACACACCAGTTGCACAATCACTTGTATTACAAAACTGCAATCTATCACCCTCAGATCACTCTCTCCTCTCTTCCCAACTTTTCTTCCCAGTATCAAGATCTTTACTTCATAACCACACCGTGTTTGTTAGAGCAGCTGACCTTTTCTTCTCCCCAAGCATGTCAGCACGGAGGCCTGTAGCATCTCCACAGCAGCTTCTGTCTGCTGGAGAAGGCAGCACTGGGGAGCTTGGCTTTCTCCTCCTCACATCTAGCAGTGGTAGGAGTAATCCTTGTTGCTGCTGTGTCACTGGGGCAGTCCCAGACAACAGCTGAGGTGAGGAGACAAAGAGCTCTTCTCCCTCTAGCACAGCCCATCTATTGCTGCTCTCTGCCCTTTGTTTTCACATTGGAAAAGTGGTTTTACAGCCAATATCAGGATACCCGGGTCACAAACGGGAATTCTTTTGTTTGCTTTGCTCTCTGGCAACCGAAGGATTGTTTCTGAGCAGCCATGGCTTTTGGTCGAACTACCTGCAACTATTTCAGATATTTCACACCCTTCTGCTTTCATTTCTCAGGAGTTTCTCACTCACAAATAGCAGATGGATACTAGGGAATCAGAGCGCAGGTTTACATTTTTGGTATTGTATCTAAAGAGTTGTGGTGGGAATGACATACCATTTGCTATATTGGAAGTAGCACAGTCAAGCCAGGAATAAAAATTTTCTAATAAGGAAAGACAAAGATAACACTCACTGTTCCTTGCCTGCGTCCTTAATCTGCTTTTAGGTTATTAACATAATTAATGCTGCCCAGGAAAACAGCCCTGTCACAGTAGCAGAGGCCTTGGACAGAGTTCTGGAGATCCTGCGGACAACAGAACTTTACTCCCCTCAGCTAGGCACCAAAGATGAAGATCCTCACACAAGTGATCTTGTTGGAGGTCTGATGACTGTGAGTAAAATTACATGATTAATGATGAAATTAAGGATGAAATTACTGCTAACATTGTCTTGCATCACAGTTCAGTGCTTTGCTGCAATAATATTGCACAAGCAATGGGAAGGGGAGGTGTAATTCATCACCATTTCACATAAGTGTTTTGTCCTCCCTACTAACAGTAGGCACCAAGATGTACTAGATACAGCCACGTCTTAGTCCATTGGTTGCACTCATCCTCATACATAAGTGAACTGCCACTAGAAACTATATCATCCAATCTGGTTTGTCTCAAAGGAGGAACTTTTTGGAAACCCTACAAGCTTAAACGAGATTAGAGAGATTGCTCTACAGCTGGTCCATTGTAAGAGCGAGGTTGTTTTGATCAGGTTCTGACTTTGGTCCTGTAAAAACAACAACCACCAGAGGATTTCATCATAATTTGCATCATTTTTAATGTACTAATCCATGTCAAAATAATACTTAAAATCAAAAAAGTGAAGCAATGATTTGAATGATGAAATCTTGCAGGGGCCAATGAAAGGGTCAAGGAGGGCAATACACTGTATCATTGATAATAATATTTCTGGATAACTCATAGTAGTGTTCCTGGGATCCTTTTGTGTCTGATTGGAAAGACCTTAAAATGAGGGTGGTTCTTCAAGTGCTACAACAGGATCAGTACTGTTAGTACCCTGGAATAGTACCTAAGGAAAAAGTGCATGTAGTGTTTTGCAATTAACAATGCATGGATACACTGACTAAAACTTAACAATAAACTTGTTTTTTCAGGATGGTTTGAGAAGACTGTCAGGAAATGAGTATGTGTTTTCTAAGAGTAAGCCACCTTTTTAAATTTCCCTTTGCCAGTGTGATTTCTGTAGGTGCTAGTGACACAGCTAGCTTACAGTGGGATGCATGTCTTTGGAAACGGTTGCCTAAGTGTCTGCAGAACAACTGCTAGGCTACCTCCATTTTGGAGGTTTGAATAATTAAAATAATACTTTCAAAATGTAGAAAACCAGACTAGGAAAAAAAACTAGTTTGT
Source organism: Heliornis fulica (assembly GCA_013399135.1). Classification (NCBI taxonomy): domain Eukaryota; kingdom Metazoa; phylum Chordata; class Aves; order Gruiformes; family Heliornithidae; genus Heliornis; species Heliornis fulica. Next base: position 10,107 of record VXBZ01001361.1, read on the forward strand.
CACTCAAGGAAATATTTACTGATCTGTTTGGTATATGTCCAAAGGATCTGAAATAATATAAACCACATATATTACAGACTTTTTCATGTAAGGAAAAGAGTTGTCTTCTAAATGGAATTTGGGGGAGGGATAAGGGGGTGTAGGGTAGAAAGTAATCCAGAAATGTTGTAATTCCCAAATCTCATCTCAACAGATACGAACTTGAGCCATAGTCACCTTTCAGTGCCAAACACCATCAACGATGTTCCGCCCTGTATCACAGAGATCCTGGATAATGAGGAAAGCTGGGACTTCAATATTTTTCAGTTGGAGGCTGTTACAAATAAAAGGTACTGGACTCCTTCCCCTGGGTGCCTGCATAAAAGGTTGAGGAGCTGTAGCAGAAAGCACTTTGCTGTCAAAAAATGAAGCATGTTACATCGAATCTGCAAGAGCTGTCTTTCCTTGGGGGGGGTGGGAATGTATTGATACCACCGTATATAATATGTAATGTATTTTATATGTGTATAAAACAAGCCAGGCAGAAAACCAAGGTCAAGATGCCTGGGCAGGCAATGGAGAGCCCTCTGAAGACTGTTGTCTTCCCTGGCAGTGTCTGTAGCCCTCCAGGGCTGTTTCCCATTCCAATTTTACCTTGCTCGACTCTCATCTGCTCTGTTCGGGTGACCTTGTTTGGCACAGGTCGATTTTGTTACATGCTGGATGTCCCACAGATGCCCCTTCTTCCTGCTGACACACAAATGGTTATGCTGGGAAAAGCAAGACTCTTTCCTCCCTCACCTAAATCACCGTATGATTTTGAAAGCTCTTAGGCAAATGTGGGGATGAAAAACTGGGATGGAGGGTAAATCAGCAATAGGATCAAAAATCCCAAGATTTTAAAGCCTATAATGATAGAAGATAGCAGCAGTTTTGAGGCCACACAGACCACAAAAGTAAACATGTCATGCACATTGAAAAGTGATTTTCATTCCAAGATGCAAAGAACTGGAAAGACTACCAGGTCTCTAGCAAACCGTTGGAAGAAATGGCCATTTTTGGAATTTGCATTTGCAGACATTGGCTTTGGTTTATGCCTTTCTCAGTTCAGGATCCCTGTAGATCATCTTACAGGAGTGAAAAATGTGTCATTGGTAGGACCCGGGCACAGGCCACACAGAGTAAAGGACAACCCAGGGTGGATTTGGATTTAGGAACCGACACACACAGACACACACATGCACACACGCAACCCCTCACTCAAGGGTGGGGGTTACCAATGGCAGACCCCTGCCTCAGCCCTAGAACGTGATCTAGTCCCCCTGAGGCTGGAAGGGTTCAGATTAAATTGTAACCTGATGCTAAGAGCTGCTCTAAATTGCTATAAATTTTGCATATTACCAGCTTCAAATCATCAGGACATAGAAATCTGGACCCCCTGAAGTGTCACAGGATTACTTGAAATGGCAAATATTTGATGCTTTTTGTCTTAGGCTTTTTTAGCACTCCTTTGCAGTGCACCCATGTCATGCCATTCTCCTCAGGAGAAAAAAATATACATATTTTTGATCGATTGACATATAAGAAAAACACAAAAGACCCGATCTTTAAGAATATATTTTCCTGAAGCCACAAGAATTGTGGAATTGCACCATGTCTACAAAACAAAATAACATCTGAGAGGGAAGTAGATGTAATAATTTGTACCCTCGGCCTGGGTTTTGAGAGACTGTAGAAATTTTAAAATGTTTAACATTTCCCCCTCTTTGCCTTTTGTTTTTAATGTCTTGATGGTTTCTTTGTCAAAACCATCACTCTTTAGAACATGAGAAGTTCCTACTTTGCAGCTGTGCTTTCCTCTTCTATTGTCTTTCAGGCCATTAGTGTACTTGGGTTTAAAAATTTTTGCCCGGTTTGGGGTCTCTGAGTTTTTAAACTGTTCAGAAGTGGCACTGCGAGCATGGCTGCAAATGATCGAAGCCAACTACCACTCCTCTAATTCATACCACAACTCCACACACGCAGCAGACGTCCTGCATGCTACCGCCTTCTTTCTCGGGAAGGAGAGAGTTAAGGTAAAGACATCACCTAGCAGTCCCTTGGGATAGGATTTCAGTGTATTTACCATTTTATGCCTGTCACTCAAAAGTCAGGTATTGACTTAAATAGTGGTCCTGGCTTCATAAAGTCATTCTGCCCTTGAAGCCTTTTCCTGTGATACCTGCAGGCCAGCACAATATCTCTCAGGTTTGTTTATGCCAGTAAGGATTTTACCTTTTTAAGCACCAATAATAGCAGGAGGGAAATCTGGTTCTTTTGTCTCTCTTGGCAACTAGCTGTTAGTAACAGCTTTTAATAAAGCTTTGCAAAAAGCTTTGGAGAGGGAGCTGCTGAGCTCTTCTCCCTGGGATCCAGTGTCATGACAAGTGGGAACAGTTCAAAGCTGCAGCAGGGGGTTTAGACTGGACATTAGGAAACATTTCTTTATCGAGAGGGCAGTGAAACACTGGAACCAGCTTTCTGGAGAGGTGGTTGATGCCCCAAGCTGGTCTGTGCTGTTTAAGAGGCATTTGGACAATGTCCACAACAACATGCTTCAACTGCTGGTCAGCCCTGAAGGGCTCAGGCAGTAGGGCTGGATGATTTTAGGTCCCTTCCAACTGAAATATCTTCTCTTACTCTAAACCACAGAAGCTGTGTAGGAGCAGAACCAGTACAGAGCCTTTAGGCAAGTGGAAGGACACCTCTAGTGGACCCATCCACCATTAGAGGGTTTAATGCAAAGACACTGCTTTGGTGACAGCACAGGAAGAAGTCTCATTAAGTAAAGTGGGTGTAAATAAGGGTGGGCGAGGGAGTTTTGAAATACGTAAACTGTGGGCACAGTGAGTAGAAAACAACTGCAAGGAGGTAGAAATCCTGCACTCAGTCTTACACTTGTGTATTTGTGGGTACGTGGAAATAATCTGAAATGATTTAATGTAATTTTGGTGCCATGTCGTACTTTTTCTCTCTACCTGTAGGGAAGTCTTGACCATTTGGATGAGGTGGCTGCATTAATAGCTGCCACCATTCACGACGTAGATCACCCTGGACGGACCAACTCTTTCCTGTGCAATGCAGGCAGTGAGTTAGCAGTCCTTTACAATGATACAGCTGTATTAGAGAGCCACCACACAGCACTGGCATTCCAGCTAACAACTAAAGACAGCAAATGCAACATCTTCAAAAATATGGATAGGTAGGTCTGCTGGAGATGGGCAGCATGCACATGTGTTTTGCTTTTGGGGGGATTTGAGTTTTGGACAGATTTAGAGCCTACTTTCTAAACCAGAAAATACAATTCGAATGGAGACATTAATAGTTAACCTCTCCCAGAATCCTGTATAGATATGATTTTTTAAAAGTCTTTAATCCTACCTGCTGTGCCTCCAACCTCCAGTTTGTTGTGGGTTTTCCTTGGAAGCACAGAGAGACGTTTGGTAATATTTTATGGATTACATTGGCATGGTCTAGTTGGCAGCCTCAAGCCTTCATCTTGACTAACTGCCTTTTCATGGCAGGAGCCTGGAAATTGCTTTTTGGGGCTGCATGTGTCCACCCAAGCAGTCAGATGCTGCTTGCTGTGTCTCCATGTGGCCCCACACTTGCAGGAACTGTTGTATTCACATGGGATAGGAAGGAGTGAAAGCAGAAGGAGCTGAAGCTCGGGGGGTGGTGGGAGTTGGAGGCACCCTGCTGCATGACGTGCACATGGGCTGGCAGTTCCCAGTGCATCAGCCTAGCTTTTCCAGCTTTAGGGTGGGAGAGAAAGGGATTTGGAAGGGAAGGGCCCTGACCCCAAACAGGTAATGAACGTTAGTACCCATATAACACTGCTGGTTATTGAAAACCCTGACATTCGAGTTCCAAGCTAATAGGCATTGAGACGGAAATGTGCTGGTGCCATTCTTGGAGAAGCTGCCTTAGTGCTACAGTGTTGTGAAATTGAATTGTAAATTTTTATTGAATTCGGGGGATTGATTTTCATTAGAGAAAAATAACAGCAAAAAGCTATATAGGAATTCAGAGCTGGAGGAACCCAGAGAGGTATAATCTAGTCTGTTCCTCCAGCCCTACATCCTTTGTAATTCTGAAGGTGCTGGCTCATGTGGATGAGTCCCCTGAGCAGTGTTTTGCAGTGCTATCTGGGCGGGAACAAGGAAAGGACAGAGCTCTCTCTGGTAGTCTTGTCAGCAGCAACTATTTTTCTTTCCCAGAACTCACTACCGGACTTTGCGCCAGGCCATTATTGATATGGTTTTGGCAACAGAGATGACAAAGCACTTTGAGCACGTGAACAAATTTGTGAACAGTGTCAACAAGCCAATGGCATCTGAAGATACCAGCTCACGGGTAAGTGCTTGAAGGACTTCATTCCTTCAGATGTTTTCATGAAGTTCTTCCAAGATAACTAAGAGTATCATTTTCATTCATGTATTAATTTGCACCATGGTAATGACCAAAACACACAATTGGATTTCCGAGCTCACACCTTGAAGTGTGGGGAAAAAAAAAAAATTATTTTCTTGTTTTCTATGCCAGGCTCTGCCCTTACCTCATTTAGAGACTTTGTTTTGTACAAGCCTTGGTTTCAAAGCTATCTGGTGTCTCAAGAAATAACACCATTGACTTCTCCTGAGACCTGTCCAACCCATTCCCATTCCTGACTGTACCAAGGGATGTCCAGGCCTTTATTCCCACCCATTCCCACCCATCCTAATGCTCCATCACTAGACAGGGTATATTTCATTGGATGCCTTTGAGTTTCCCAGACCAGGACCCTCTTTACCTTTCATTTCAAGGTTGAGCATTCAGTGATGGGCAGGGTTTCCAGGGCAGTGTTACCCACATAAGCAAAGCTCATCATATCACAGCTTAGTGTAAATAGCCCTTTCTCGGAAACGTTGAGGAAAAAATAAAGCAGGCAAAATGGAAGGTTTAAAAATACAGTAGCTTGTTAGTTCTCCATAGCTGGATCTATTTGCACTGTCCCAGGTGCTGAAACCAGTCAAGACTGGTGGGGTTTACAACTTCAGGGCCAGCACTAGGTCTGCTGGGGGAAGCTGTCACTGTTTTTGCATTGCGGTCCCACCACATCGCCTAGTGCTGTATTTCACCGTGTGCCCTCATGGCACAGGCTGTGGAAATTCCACTTTAGATCCCAGCCCAGAGCAAAGGAAGGTGTGCATCAGTGGCTAGCATGGAATTACTCAGTCTCAGGTTTCCCTGTACTTATATGCAGACCAGATAGCAGCTTATTCCACCAGTTTCTTAAAAACCCCTCTGAGGTGTCACAGGGAAATGTGGCTTCTTACATCAAGTGCTTCACTTCTCCCTCTTGACAGCTTAAGTCCTTTCCTGAAATGTTTCCATCTCCACCCCTTCAAAATCTCTTTAGTTTTTCTGTCATCCCTACACTGGACTGTAGGATTTAGATTCACAAGCCTCACCGAAGCCACAGTGTTTCCAATCTCCCTTTTATCCCACAAATGCACTTGTCCCAGCTCTTCCTAAACAACTTCAAAACACTCCCCATACATTTCACTGGAACCAGCTTTTCTAACTTAGACAAAGCATTTTCTTTGACTCACTCTCCTTTTAAAGGCTTTTTAAAAAACGTGCAATAGTTGGAGAGCAGTAAGAGTACAGAACCACTTATAGTACAGGCTTGGTTTTTTTCCTCCAGTATCATGTTGTTTTGCTCCTTATTGTTAATGGTGGCTCTTGCTATTTTTTTCTCTCAAACAGTACTTAAGGAGCAGGGTTAATCTGGCAGTTATTTGCTGGGCTATCCATGCTGAAAAAAAATTAACTGCTAAACATAAAGTTACAAGATTAATGCCTGAATTGGCAAGAGTCACTGCAAAATATCTCCCCATAAACCACAAAGACATTAATTTAGCCGTGGTGGTAAAAAGTATTTATGTTCAATTTTTGATTCAAGAGTTGAATTTAGCAGTGAAGGGAGGCCATAATTACACAAATATATTGAGAATAGTGTAAATGCCATGGTGAGCTGAGGTGGAGGCTTTTTATTACTCAGTAAGGAACATAATACACCTGTGCCCTTCAGACTGTTCAAGACCCGGAAGATGATGCCACAGCAGACTTGTAACAACTACTCTGTCCCTTCCACCTGCTTTCCAGAGCAGTCAGCAAGCAGCCTAGCAAGCTGTTTCCGCACTCGGCCTGCCACTCTTGCATTTAGCTGCTGTTAATCTCATAAATTATCTGAGACTTCATCCTAGCTGGCAACTAAGACCACAAAGTATTTCAGGACGAGGGATCAAAATCCAGCAGAAAGAAGGCATTTATGTGTGAACATACCGTGACTAAGTGGCACAGACCTTCTTGTCTGCCTGGAAATGAAATAAATAGGTGGTTGTGCAAGTTGCCTCGCCTGCACCTGCCTCATTTTTCTCATCTAGGATTGAAAACCAAACTCTAGAAACTCATCTGAAGGAAGCAGCCCCTCCCGACTATCACCACCCCAAATGTAAACACTCAGCAGCAAGGACGGTTTATCACCTTGCCGTTAGTGGGTGCACCCTCTGTCCTGGTCCATTTCCAAGGTAGTCAAGGGTGGGATGCAGAGAAGGGCAACTCACCCCAGGTGATAAAGAGCCCATGACCCATTTATTTCACAACCTTTGTGACTAATTCTGAGAATCTCCACAACTCTCCTATGTGATGGGGCTATCATTGGTTACTTGGCAAGGCTTTAGTTCTTAGACATCACTCACTCTTCCATGAAATCAGAAGGCATCAGGCTGTATGCCTGCTTACTGCCAGTGCCGTGGAGCTGACAACAATGCCCTCACTGCTGCTAGCAAGGATGCTGGCCACCAGCCCCAGTAACCAACTCTCTTTTCCAGAGCGAAGGCAGCGACTGTGAATGTCCACCCAACATAAAGAATTTTCCAGATAACCAGACACTGATCAAGCGCATGATGATTAAATGCGCAGATGTAGCAAATCCATGTCGCCCTCTAGAGCTATGTATCGAATGGGCAGGGAGGATTTCAGAGGAGTACTTTGCACAGGTATGTATATTGTCATAATCTGGCTGTTGTGTAAGAAAGTGCACATCAGCTGGTCTGTTGCTGCACACGGGATCTGCCTGGCATCACCACAGACCAGACATACGCTTTTCATCCCATCACAACTGGCCCCTCACTTTCAGGCAGAAGAATGCACCCCAGTCAAAGTCATCTAGTTTGCCTGCCATGAAGCTTACAGAACAGAATGGTGGAACTTTGCCCAACCAAAACAGAATTATTTGATTACCATTGGTCAATTTAATTGGCTGAAATTAAATACTGTCACCATTCTAGCTTCTACTCCCAACACCTTCCCTGAAGAGAGCATGAAGATCCATGCCTGATGAAGCCCTCAGCTGAATTGTCAGGCTGGCCCTTTCTCTTCTAAGACAGCTCCTGAAACATTTGTCCCATGAGGCAATGTGGGGGATGATACTGCAGGCATGAGGGTAGTGTGAATGCTCATCACATAGTATCACTCTGGACAGAACTGGAAGCTCTACTTCCGTTCGTAATATTCAGTCTTTCTAGCACAAACACACCAGCTTCCTGAAAGCAAAACACTTTGTTTGATCTATCTGATAGACTCTAATTGATTGAATCTATCTGATAGATCCTTAGCCTATATTTGCCACTAATGGTTGCAGCTATTTCCAGCTATGGCTGGAGAGACAGAGAAGCAGGCACATCTACCACCCAAATTCAGATCAAACATATGATGTAGTTATCACAGAAAGAAAATAGTAGCTAGTGCCTGGACCAAATCTGAATTTCATTTCTAGTCACAATGAACAAATCTGATCACTTCCTAGGTAAGATAAAGGACCCCTTCAGTTGTATCGCCGTAGCAGTCGAGGTATCATGAGGTAGCTTTTAATTGCCCATCTGAGGCACCAGCTTTCCTGCAGCAACATCAGGATTGGATTAGGGCATTCTGTCTTACCAGAGCTAAGAGAAATCACAGCGCTGCAGTAATGGAGTACTTGTGAAAGGGAAGTAATGTTGATTTTGGTCCCTGTACCAGATGAAATAAAGCATGTGAAACTCAGGCAGTTTACTTCAAGGGCATTAAGGTTTGTCTCAAATCTCCTACTGCAATTCATCTAATATCCTGGCCTTTGCTACTCCAGCATGAAAGCCAGCAGAGCTCTAGGGGCTAACCAGAGTTTTGTTTTCTTAGACTGATGAAGAGAAGAGGCAGGGTCTGCCTGTTGTAATGCCAGTATTTGATAGAAACACCTGCAGCATCCCCAAGTCTCAAATTTCCTTCATTGATTATTTTATAACAGATATGTTCGATGCGTGGGATGGTAAGTACCACTTTTTTTTCCTTGCTCTGAGGCAGAGATCACTACAGAGTAAACTGAGTAGTCTCAAGCTGGTCTTGAGTCCATTATTTTTCAGGGGCAGTCCTTAAAATAAGCAGTATGGCATGGGATCTAACAACAGCTCTGCAGATGCCTGTTTCCTTGAACACACCACCAGCTTTATCAAGCTGAATGCTTGCCAGACCATCTGTGTAAAGAACAAAGGAGTAATGGCTTAAAATTAAGCTGGTTTGGTTTGTTTTATCTAGGTCTTACTTTCCTTTAACAGTGTATTTCTTCTGAGTAGCACAAAACTGAGACCACAGTGGTTTTGTGTTAGCATAATTGATTGAAGTCATCGTCCACTAAAAAAGGGATTTGCTTGGCGGAGAATGAAAAATTCTTTCATCCTTGTAGCGTTCACTAGCTTATAGCTGAAAGAACAGGAGTAGGAGAATGCCAGTTTCAGATGAGGCTGGGCTGTTCTTCTGTCTGTTGTATATACAACCACTTCTCCTGTTTGTTTCAGCATTCGCACATCTGCCTGATCTGATGCAACACTTGGCCAATAACTACAAACACTGGAAAACACTGGATGAGTTGAAGTGCAGGAGTCTCAGGCTCCCTTCAGAAAACAACTGACACTAAGGCAATAAAACCAGGCTTCTTGATCTTACAGTTTCACTGTGAATCCCCTACCAACTTGGCTACAAGAGGGATGGTGTTTCCTTTCCAATGAAATTAAGACTGTGTGGCAAGAAGGAAGTATTTTATTCATCACTTTTAAGCTTCTCTGAAGCCTACACCAAA
>VXBZ01001363.1:2364-16679 GCA_013399135.1 Heliornis fulica
ATTTATTATTAAATGCAATATATATATGGGTATAAATACCCATGGAGTTGCAAACCATTTTTCATTAGCTGTTCTGGATTTTTTTGGAATTGCATACTTTAAGGTCTAGATATTGTTATTTGCAGAAGCCCTGGAGAGATATAATGGCTATTACTCTGCTGCTAACGGAGACACTGAGATGGAAAGAGAAATAATTAGAACTCTAATGATTAGTTTTAAGATAATTCCTTCATGAAGATAATTTTATATATTAAAAAAGGGGTTTGGATGGGGAAAACACAAATTCCTGTTTATTTACTTCTATATGTGTGGCTCAGACACTTGTCCTCTGTGTTATAAAGATCATCTGTAAGATTTTCTTCTCCTTGCTAGTTAAGGCTTTTTCGTTTACATTTACCAACCTTTTGTTGAGACCCGATTGTATCTGACCACTGAAGGCAACAAATTAATCAAGTTTTCACTTTTGTTCCCTTTTTTCATTTCCTACTTACAGCAGTACTTTCCTTCTGCTACCTACATGTCCCATGGGAAATGAGTGTGCCTATTTAAGAAGTGTGTAAGGAAGTGTGAGGTAGTGAAGTATTTATTTTCATACTATAATTGAGCTGAAACAATGCAAGGCTTTTATTTATTGTGTTTTGAATCCTTCTCTGTCTTCCAGTTTGGTTAAAAGAAGGGAGTTTTTTCTGATAGGAGTTTGTGGAATAAAGCTATGTAGTCATTCCCCTGCCCCCCATCCCTGTTGTGTACCAGACTCTTTGGTTAGACCTGTGAACTGAAATAAAATTTGCAATTTCCTCCTTGGTTCGGCTGAAATGGGGGAAGTCAGTATTTCATAGTGAAATATGATACGTCTGTCTACCAACTTCAATTCATTGCCTTGTACAGAATGGTCAGTAGAACAAAAATGAACATGTCCTGACTTGATCCTTCCCCCTGCAGTTCCTGCATTTTACAGTACATTTCACTAGACAAAAATAATCCCTGTCCGTATGAAGTCTACTGGACAAATTGATTTCCCTCTCAGGGTTTAAAAGCACATGAGGATTTCTTGATCCTTGGCAGATGGGGTGTGGTACAGGTGTCCTGAGTTCAGTAAAACTGTGTTGTAAATAAAACTTAACTTGTGACTTTGTCTGCACTGATAAAACAGTACCTTCCAGGAATTTGCCTTCAGAATCAAATTGAAGAATGTTTTTAATTGCATTCCCATGACTAAATCCAAGACAACATACTAAATATATGTGTCCTGATGTGAAGGGAACAGAGCTTTGCTCTCCCAAGAATAAATTTCTAACTATGAAAATGTTTCTAATACTGTGACACATTTACTCTGTCTAGGCGAAATGTTCAGCTGAGAAAGTCAGACAAGAAAGTGTAATTCAAACAGAAATATTTGAGATACCAACATGAAAGAATATCCATTTGCCATTCTTGCATGATTTAGGACAGAGTACTATATGAGATCTGTTATTAGATGGCTTGTTTGTGTTTTTTTCCCCCATGTGAATGCGCTTATACCTGCAAAAGTTCTCATGAGCATCCACCCCACCTCAGTGATGAACCCTGACAATATTACAGACCTCTGTGCAGCACAGTCTTGATGAGGCCTTCCTGTAAGCACATAATTAAACGTGCTCTATACCTGTGCTATATCTGATACATTGCCTGAGGGACTGGATCTATGGTGTCATGGTTCTCTAAAGAAACAACGTCAGTAACTGTATTTCTTTTGGTGGTACATTAGAAAATTACAAATAGTTGCTAATCTTGCACTAAAGCACATACTGAGACACTGTAATACTGACATGTCCCTGGAAGGCTTTTATGTCTTTAAGTAAAGCTTACATTCAGCCTTAAAAGAGCCAGTGCTTGGAGCTGGCTCACTGCTGTGGGGCTGGATCCACCCTTGGCACACGGTGAAATCCCATACGTGTTTCCTCCTGGCAGGAGAGAGTATGAGGCCAGCAGTTGGCTATGCAACTGCACAGTATTTGAGACCAGATATTGGACATGTATTCACCTATTTGCTGTGTCCAGGCTGATGCCAAGTTCTGCTGGAAAGTTTTCACTGATTTAGCCCATTTCTATACTCCACTTTTGCAAGGAGCTTGGCTCACTGACCCCTTAATCTGAGGCTGTGGCTAGTGTGAAGTGACCAGGGTGCCCACCATCTCTGAGATGGTGATGCTAAATGTGACCAACCATGTCTGCTGCACCAAGCCTTCAAGTTCAGAGCTGACCAGGTCTGAGTCTAACAGTGTCCTGCCAGGGGACACTGACCCCGGTTGATAAGGGCAGAACAGGAGCAGTGGCAGAAAGCAAGTGCGAAGGCCACAGTAAGAGAAAGGTAATTTCTAATAGGTGTGTAGTTACCGTGGGCGAGTGGGGTGTGTGCCCTGGGGACTGGAAATGTAAGGCCCGCTTTCACAACTAATTCAGCTTAATTTTACATTAACTCAACAGAACTGATGCTTCTGAGTATTTAGGTTGATGAAGATGTGGAGCTGTATGATTGATAGTTTTGTTTAATTTGGTTAATTAGATACATGAACAAGAAAGTATACGGCTTCATGACTAGAACACCTTCTAATTAGTGCAGTATTAATTGATATTCTAGAAAAAAAGAAGAGCTTACATTTGTGTATACATACACAATTTTTGTTTGAGACATTGACATTAATGTTATTTTGGTGTTTCAAATACATATCTAGCACACACCTTGGTATTTTGGCCTACTATACCTGCTGACAACAGAAGTGGTTGAGGAAATTGTTCCAGACACACGCTGCAGAATGTTTAGGAAACAAAATAAGTTTTGTCTGCTTGTTCATTCTCTACAATTTATGAGTGTGGGTCACATAAGGACATAGAGGAATAAACTGGGAATTAGTCCCAGTTAATGAAACAATACATAAGCTCAACAGTTCCAAAACTAATTTCTACCCAGTGAAAAGAAGTGGGAAATGTCTTTTATCATTTTTTGCACTAATCAAAGTTTGTTCCACAGTATTACAGTTATGTTAATTCATCTTCTGATGCAGGTTTACAGAGCCATTCATATTTACTAATAGCATAATAAAAATATTTTTAGTGCACTGTTTTTGTACAATGATGATTTTAAGAGCTACAAGCCTGAATTTGTTGCTTGTTTTATCTAATTTTAGAAATGTATTTTTTCCATCACAACCTTTTTTACTTGTTTACAAGCTGTTGTGCTCAAATGCTCTGTTTTCCTCACATTCATGTAAGAAGCAGGATTAGTTATTTTCCCTTATGAAACACATCAAATCTAATTTTTACTTCCACCAAAATGTCCTTTTGTTATGCTGGTGTCTGTTCACTTGTACTTGGATGCTTTGCATGCATTACATATCCATATTAAAATACTGAAGTGTAAGTGTGCATTTGATATCAAATTTTTCAGTTACAGAGCTGGAGATTGAATCGCTAACTCATGCATCGGGCTTTAGTGTTATTAAAGACACCACTAGGAACCCGAGATGTGCTCATGGGACTGACAGCAGTGACACAGGACTTGCAAGATATCTACATCAAAGAATGGCTAGAAACTTAAAGAGCTCTATGAAAAGCATAAGGCATACTTTCACTGTTGAGAGCTTGGGCTCCTGAGGATGAGATTCATCCATGTAGAACCATACATATATCCTCCTGGTACCCAAAAAATCTGCATGGCAGGTGTAGATAGGACATCTGTGCACCTTTTGAAGGAGAGGCTGGAAGGCAGGCAGAATAGCCTAGGTACTCTGAGATAGCTCCAGTTGTTTAGGCAACTGGATTTTGCCTTGCCCTGCATAGGAAGAGCTAAATATAGATATCTTCATTTTGAACTGAGGTCACCCTTACAGCTCCCTGGTATGGGTGTGCATAGTTCCACGTGCTTTCTTCTGGGTAGTGTCATAGCTGCTCAGCCACACCTGGAACATCTGCTATACCCAAGTGAGGGACTGGTAGGACACCAGCTGGGTTACACCTGCCATGAAGTTAAGCAGCAGATGGATTTGACTTCTGTGACCTATGGCCTTCTTAGTCTAAACAGGAAGGTGCATTTGACTGCAGCATATTCTCCCTGAGAATGGGAAATTTGTCCACCTTTTCACAGAACCGGAAAGTACCAGAGACTTCATTGCTTGACTTGAGCTATTCAGAAAAAAATACCAATAGCTGTGTGGGGTCTTGGCTGAAAACATGTTTTGTGATTTAGGCAAACTCAAATTTTGTAGGTTGCAGTCAGTGCAATGGCAAGCCATTTTTCACACATGAAGGATATTAATTTTTAATGACTTTTTAAGATGATTAGGAAGACTAGACATATTTGCATCTTTAACAATCCCAATCTTGTTAGTAAGAGACAAAAGATAATGAAAAAGGTCAGAATTTTTTTAGCTTAACCTGAAAACTTCCTTGCCTCCTCTTAATAGCAGTGCTACAATATAGTTGGTAGTAATGATTTTCTCTTCTTAATTATTCTAACTTGTGCATCTTTGAAATGGTCTTTCTCTGTGTTACCTGCTTTTTCAATTATCTGCAGCTATCTAGGTATGGCATGCAAGCCAAAGCAAAACTGCTGGTAAAACCTGAAAAGCTCAAAACTGTGAGGAGCTTAGTGCATCCCGGTTTACGTGGGCAGGGGAAGGACTGTTGAGAATTCAGATTTAAAGCTTTTACCTGCCGACAAATCCTTTAAAATAGTTGCCTTATTTCCAGAAGTTTAGTGTTTCTAAGCAAGAAATATGTTCCATTATGTAGAAGAAATTGCTATAGAGCTGCTTCAAGAGGCAGGATCAGAAAGCTTGGCACAGGGAAGTGTAAGTTATACCACTATGATCTGGCTAAGCCATTTTGGCTGCAGGGAAGATTCATTTTGGCAGAGTGCAAAGTAGTATTTCCATCATCACTTTCCATTGTGATTAGGCATGGCTTTGACAGCTAGAAGAAAAATCCAAAGGAAGGCCTTGAGTCTGTGCACTTCTGAGTTACTTTTACCACTCTTGCTTCCTAGCCAGTAATATACATTTCAGATAAGCCATTTGTCTGGGCCAGTATGATGGTGTCTACACTCTCACATGAACAAGAAAGGATTTCTCTGTGTCTTCTGTATTGGGAGCATTCACAGTACTTTAACAAGAGGGGATTTGGGATTTCTAAGCCTGGAAAACACATACTTTAAAGGAATTGTAGACAGGCCTATATTTTGTAAGAAAACGCAGAAAATAAAAACATAGTGCTGAAGTTTTCAGATATAGTAGCCTTAAATTATGCCCCTAAAAATCCGTGTTTAGGCTTGCATCTGAGCAGATTCAATGGTTCAAATGCTAACCTGGGCTGCCAGAGGCTTGTCTCCTTTGTCCTTTTCTCCAAACCACATCAGGGACTCCAGCATTTACTGACGACTTTCAAGACTTTGGGTATCTTCACCCACCAGCCTGCCAAAACCACTTCATGAGCAATCAGCTTCAGTCAGACACCCTGCAAAATAACGTTTGTGCTGTAGCTACACCATCCAGTTATCTCTGTTATCAGTAATATTCCTGCTATCGTGTATATTTCCTTTATTGCTCTTTACTTGTCATCATATTTTTTTTTAAACATAAACTAGCCAATTTGCTATCCTCTCATGGCTGGGTTTTGAGGTCATTTGCAAGGCTTAGCCGCACTTCTGTAGCTACTGCCAGCTGCAGTCTGAATGGGAAGTCAGTCTCTCTGCCTTTCAGCTGCAAAGCTTGTAATCCCCATGCACATCTTTGCTCTCCCAGGCAGACCCACAGACTGCAGCCAAGCCACCAACACACACGCTGGTCCTCCTGTGAACCAGAATTGTTCCTCCTTTACCAGGGTTGGGCTGCACCCAAAACTTCTGGATGATGGTGGCTGCTTGTGGCTTGCTTTTGGAGGAAAAGCAGTTTGAAACACGAATTTTTGCCCACACATGCAATTAAGTCCATGTATTTAAGGAGAAAGATCAGATGGTGGAGATCATTCAAAAACATGCACAGGAGTTTGTTACCACTATCTAAGAAGCTAACAAGTGAGAAATTACTAGTGACTGTTCTTACTTTAACTCCTGTTGGTTTGATAATTTAAATGTAGTTGTGTTCACAGTACTATACAGTACTTCATGTGAATATTCCTTAAACAGTTTGTACTGCACTAGCCAAATGAACTCAGTTAATAAACTGAATGCGCATCAGGGGAAGAAAAAGTAGCTTGAGTAAATAAGCACTAATCCATATTATTATAAAAGCATATTGCATGAGTTATAATGAATCATACCATGCAGTGGAGCACACACAGAACAAATTGCTTTCAATACCACCCATCTGTAATAGGGAAAAGAAAAAGAAACCCTTGTTACTACACGTTCATAGCATACAATGAAAATGGCCATGGGAATGGGCATTTTTTCATTAATTTAAACAATGATGCAGTTACTGTGCTGTAACTTGCACTGCCTGGTTAAAAATATAAGGGATTTTTAGAACTAAGAGGCTCTCTGCAATGCTGTACCTTTTCTTTCCACACTGTGCTTCGAAAGGGACAGTAACAGATTCGAAACAGCGTTAAAAGCATGACTGGGAATTGGACAGACATCACTGAACAGACCTGGTTCCTAGCAATACAGATGAGGAAGCATTGTGTGCACATCGGCAGTATTTTGTGACACCTGGGTGTTCTTTTCAGCTGTTCCAAGGGATCAGAAGTGAAAGAAAAACATTTTAAAGAAGGCATTCACAAGATGCCATCCTTGAATCTCAAGCAGTGACTGAAAGCTTTGTGCTCGTTACCACCCTAAGCAAAACCAGGTGACTCTCTGGGTCACATCATCACTTCCAGCACAGCTGGGGACTTCAAAGACTGGAGACACCATATGGAGGAAGGCTAAGCCCAGCTTTGCAGAATTCTTTGTCAGTTTTGCTTCGGAGAGTCCCCTAGGTTTTGTTTCCAACCCTGTCTGCTCCTCTTATTCCCTGCTGCACTCCAGCAGAGCATAGGTATCCAGGTGGATATCTGCTTCTGAGAATGATGGAAAGGGGAACAGAAGTGAGAGTGCTGAGGACCTTTGCCGTTATGTGGCCCTCTACAACAAGGCTCTTGCAAGGTTCCCCTTGGGCAATAAAAACATTCAGCCAAGGCTTTTTCCCTTCTCTGCTACTGGAGAGGTGCTCAGAATGAGCTATGGAAGAATAATAGCCTGGGAATGATGCTGTATATTAGGGGCAGAGCTACCAGTAAGGACTCTGTATCTTCTGAATCTGGAAGAAGTCCCGGTACTTAACAAGTTTTCTCTACTTTTCATTCTCTGTAGAAGCATGCTGTAAAATTAAAAAGTAACAGCAATGGGTTGGGTTTTTTTGCAGAACTTCTAGAGAATTGTCAACACTGATAGGGATTTTGAATTCTTGCATAGTGCAGTGAAGTCATCCTTTTACCCAAAGTAAAGGATTTTCTTTTTTTTTATGCAGATAACTAAAAATCTTCTACAGAGTAGGTAATTCCATGCTAAGGGGTATAGAATAAACTGGGTTGATAGAGTTGGTATGTTATCTTAAGAGCCATGTATAATGGCAGTTCTCTCCTGTGTTTCATTCTCATTAAGCTGGTCAAAGAGATTTTCCTGGGAGTTTCAAAGAACACAACAGGAAACTGTTAAATACTGTGTAGTTGGAAATTTATCACTTGTATCAGCCTTGGCAACAGTGAAAGGTGAACCTGGCATCAATTTTAAAAAAGGACTCAAGGAAATTGCACATCAGAAAGTTTGTCCTCTGGGCAAGGCAAGATGAAAGAAGCTTGAAGAAAGCATACATTGGTAAATGCGTTGATAAAGATGATATATTTGTGAGT
Organism: Heliornis fulica; assembly: GCA_013399135.1. Lineage (NCBI taxonomy): Eukaryota > Metazoa > Chordata > Aves > Gruiformes > Heliornithidae > Heliornis > Heliornis fulica. Next base: position 10,231 of record VXBZ01001363.1, read on the forward strand.
CTAAGTCACATTTCTTTTAAAAGACACACAGTGTCTGTCACCCATAACTACTGACTCAAAAAAAGATTTCATCTCACACACACAGGAGATCGTTGTTCAGTCCCTACAGTGTGTTTTTTCAGAGATCCTTTGATACAGTACTCCTGCAGACATTCCTTAAAAAAATGTAGGGATAAAATGTAAAGATTTCCATGGAATGAAAATCAGTCAAAATGGGAAACGAACAAATTATCAGCTCCTTCTGCAGGCTGAACAAACACACATTAAATTGACAAGATCTCTTCAGCTTGGAAAGCTCTGTGGCAGGAGAGGACAGAAACCAGTGCAGTCCTGCATGGTGCCAAGGGAGTGAAAGAGATAAGTGGGCAGGAGCCCTTCAGGGGCCCATGTCCATGTGTGCAACCCCTCAGCACTGCACTGCTGGAGTAACAGAGTGTGGTCTGGCTGCAGAATAGTAAAGGATCCACCCAAAACAAGAAGTGTGTCTTTTACGGGCTATCCCTAACTGTTACTCAGAATATATTCAGAGAAACACACTGAAAGGCAACATGTTTATTCTCTGTTTGGTCTGGGATATTGTTTGTTTATTATTCCCCTAGCAATGTGTAGTCTTGGCTTTAGGGCTGACACAGAAACTTTAGAAGCAAATTTGAAAGTTCTCTTGGATCAAGAGTTTGCTCGTGAATCCCTATCCGCTAAAACCCCCTGTTTTTTACTTTGTAAAGACAAAAATACCAGAACAATTACATGCCTGGCTGGCAAACATCATGTGCGTCCCATTTCTTTTAAAAGGCACTTAGTGTTTGCCTACTTTAAAACAGGAAAAACTTTTAACATTTAATGAATATTAAATCTTGAGAACATGTACAAAGTAAAATAATGTCATTATACGCTTTGAATTTGTCTTTTGCTTCTGTCACTGAGGCACAAAACAAGGAATAATGTGATAATTTGACTTTTAACAGGAAATTTTAAGTGTTAGGGAAGCAAATTCATGTCTATTACTTGCTTTTGTAGATAAAATAGTTAATATAATTATTTCAGTGAAAATTATGATGTCAGCTGTAGGTACTGTTATATAGGATTTTATTTGAACCATCTGTTTTAATCCACTTGCATAAATCTTGGGTTGATCTTTGCTTGCAATGAAGTGTTTTTCTGGAAGTTGAAAGTAATTATTAAAGGAATGGAAATTATTAGTGGTTCATGGCTTGGCAGGGAAAAGAACTGCCTTTTTAAATTCTTCATGGCTCTTTAGAGGGTTTCTACATGAGAAATGGTTGAGGGTGGCGTGTAATGCCAAAGTGTTTTCTGTCATAGGCTACATGTTGGTATTTGGGGTTCATCCCAGTGAGGTGTTTGGAAGTGTAAGTTACCTGCCTGATTATTCTCTACTGTTTAATTGAGTCCGTTTATTTCATTGGGAAAAGAAAGTTTTAATTGTTTATTAAAAAAGGAAGTAGAAAGCACTAGTTAACAATGTGTGAAAATGCTGGTGTTTGCATATAAAAACATTATTTTGTAGTGGACCATTTCATTGTCCGTGCATTCTTCAGTGGACTTGTAGGGGATGTTTGGTCTTACTAACTAAACTAGTTAGCCTCGCCCTCTCTGTTTTTAGTCAGAAATTGCCCTGTTATCCAAGGATACCTCCACTTGGCTCCAGAGCCCAGCTTTTCATGCTGTGAAGATCTATCAAGCCACTTCACAGGAAAAACACTCGCATCTAGGCCAGCTCAACAAATAATGAAATGGATGAGAGATCAATAACTTATCATCTTTTCTTTCTGACTCCATCACATTTGCACAATAGGAAGCTGTAAAAAGTTAATCAGAAAATCCCAAGGTATCTCCTGTTACTCTTGGCACGTACCTTTCGATGCACCTAGGGCCCTTCAGAACTATATTAAATCCTGGCTGGATTATGCCAGTCTTTGCAGAGCTAGAAGGCAAGACTTTGCTCTTGAAAGGATACACTGGGAGCTCTACAGGGTCCCTAGCTGTCACAGCTGAGACCTTTATCCTCCCATTCCTGTCCAAGCCAGTTAAATAGAGTTACTTCCTTGTCTTCCATAATACTTGCAACAATATTGCAGAACTCTCCTGAAAAAAACTTCATGTTATAAGAGGTATCAAAAAAATTCCCAACAGAATTTAATGTGGCTGCCCAAAGTATCCAGTTATTACCTGGTTTTGCCAAGGACATGAACACTGTTGATTGTATGAAGTTGTTTTTTCTCTGGGTTGCCCTTTCTTTTCTCCCCAAGTCAAGAAATACTTGTTTTTTTACCAGGAGGAACATGCGTTACAGAATCTGTCACGTTTCCGTGTGGTGCAATCTTGCGAGTGTTTTGCTGAGATAAGTGAGTGACAGCTTCCAGTTGGTATTCTGCAGGAGGTGAGGGCTCTTTCCAGAAGTGCTGACCATCTCAAAATAACTATGTTCTCCTTGAAGAACTTCCAGTCTGACATGTTATTTTAGCCCCCAGTACAGCAGGCTTGGTATTCTGCGACACTAGTTTATCTAGCTAATAGACTTCAGTAGCAATTCCAGTTACAGGAAAGACTGAGGAAGGATTACATCTATCAGAGTCAGCATTTGGGCTGTGTTGTCCAACTTTATACCAAAAGACTTGATTGTAAATTATTGTTAAGTATTGTTTTTCAGTCACGATGTTACCACTGGAATTCAACATATTTTTTCCTTCAAATTTGTTAAGTCAGAAGTGCAATTTTTCTTAAAAGAATGAGGCTCTTTTTTCTTCTTGTTTAGGGAAGTGTCAACAGTTAAAAGTTTTGCTATTTAATTTCATTATATCCCCTTGTAATCCCTCAAGAAACTTGAGCCATGACCATGACAGTGCTTTGCACTTCATGGGTTTATCATCTCAGCAACCTTCAAAGATGTGTGAAATACAATTAGGATTTCCAGTAATCCCAAGATACCTGTATATATGCACTGGCTTTCTAAAAACAGTGCTATAGTCTTCTAAGAAATTACTTCTAACTCTAAAAGCTTTGAATCCATCCAATCTTCCTTTTATTAGAGGTAAGCTGCCCTAACTTCTTATGTAGTTGGGGAATCCCAGAGCATTTCCTGGTTGTTTTCATAATACACTGTAGCTTCTAAATGCCACCTTATAAAGACGTGATTTTTTTTTGCAAAAGTGCATCAGGATAAATCTTCCTCCTGTTAAATCATGGCAAGGCTTAGATCCTAAAAGTTGTTTCATATTTGGGATAGCTACAGGATGGACGTGTCCCCAGGAGGACCTCAACTGACGTAGTCAAATCCTTGAAGCCTAATGTATGGAGCATGCCTGGAGAGCAGCTGTGCAGAGCACTTAGGCAGGCCTATTTCAGTACTTATTTCAGTGCAAAGATGTGAGATTTGTTTTACTGATTAAGCCTGTTCTATTTCATCTGTTGTTGGTTTAGATGGAGGTTTTTATTAGTAGTTGGTTCTGACACAGTAGGTGTGAAATTATCCTTTTCATTTTTTTGTTGTTTCCTGGCGGAAATGTACCTCGGTTACCCAAGTTGCTGCCAGCAGCCATACCTGTCATGAGACTCAGCAGAAAGGCAAAGGGGTGGCAATAACCTGAGAACTTTGGATGAGACTCAGGCAAGTTGTCAGAAGTGGGTGGCCTTCCAAAGCCACTTGTTTGTCCTAAAGTAGGCAAAATCCCTGTAACTCCAGTTTTGTAGTAACAACATTTGTCTGAAAGAAGCTTTCAGTGTCTGGCTGTGCCACAGAGATTCCTCTGTCTCCTTGGAAAATTGATTAATATCTGTGTCCCAGCTCCCCAGCTGTAAAGTGAGAAGGCACTTTAAGGATAAACTTCTTCATCGGTTTCAGTCAATCAGATATTATGGTGATGAAATTGCTGAGGTTGTGCAATATCCTCTGTCAACAGTATTGAATTTATTGTACAGAGCAAAATGATAGAAAAATATGTCTCTTCTTCCAGTGCTCACGAAGCTGACAGTCTGCCCTTCCACCAAGGCAGGGGAAGGGAGCTGTGTGCTTTCAGGAGGTAGGAGACACCACCAGCAAGCAGAGAGAACACTGAAGTTTCCTCCAGCGCATGTTTATTTTCTGCATAAATCCGCATACTTGCAGAAACTCCTTTTCTTCCAACAGGCAAGGACTTGTGCTAATGTGGACCCATAACTAACTGTTGCCATGGGAAACTCTGAATTGGCCACCCACACTTTTATATCTGAATGGAGCTTATGTTCAGACATATTCTTTAATCTGTGTGTCAGTATATGCACATAGTATGTATATATATTTCTTCCTTGGTGTAGCATGGTGAAGTTGAGATATGAAAGATGCTTTTAATGTTACATATTTTGATAGCATCAGAAGTACCTGGGACTGTGAAGCACACTGTGTCTGTGGGGCCGCTCAGGTAGCTGGGATGCCCAGAGTACTGCTTGTCACTGATGTGCTGTGAGCACATGGAAAGGCATAGCCAGGCCCAAGAAATTTTCAATTTTCTTTATTTGTTACCTATCTGACCCCCCAGCCTTTCTCCCCACAGAGTAACGTCATCCCAACATAAAAATTAAATACTTGAGCTTTCCAAAGAATAAAAGTATCTTGGTTTGAATTATGAACCTATTTTCTCATTTTCTTGTACTTAGAAAAGTCTGTATTGTCCTGTGTGTAGTTTTCTACAGTAGTTCTGTCATGAGACATAAACCTGATTTAGAAAAATATCAGCTCAGATAATTGGAGTTTGGAGAAGCTACAAGCAACCCAGATGCCCATGGTGACAGGTATGACCAAGACATCTCTGCTGGGACAGGATAAGGGTTGCCACTGGTTTATAGTTTCTGCTAACCACCAGATGCCTGGGCAGGGGGCTTGTATCGATTCTAGATATGTTTTTGACCAGTTAAAATTGACTTATTTCTAAGCTGCTTGGCTTTTGAGAGCTTTTAGAAACACACTAAAGCCAAGCGTCTTGCTATCAAGCTGCATTAGTAAGTCACTAAGGTTGAGAAATTGGTTCGCTGTTGGTGCATCAGCAGAGCAAGGACTTCTTTAAGCATAGCAGTACCACCATCCTTTCAGAGAGCATCAGTGTGAAGCACATCAAAACGTATTGATGAAATGTTGTGGAAAAGGCTGCGTTGCCACTGGCCGAGCTGCTTTGGACTATGAATTTGGCACTGTTTAGTGAGACAAAAGAAACTCTAGCACCAGAGCACAATGCTTGGCTTCCTCCCTGCCTTCAAAACAGTCTAACCTGCCAATTCCTTCTGCATACCCAAATACTGACTGCTTTAATACAAATGTCAGTTGTAACATCATTCAGGACAGCAAGCAAACACTTGTTCCTGTCTGGCACTTCTGTGGTGTGCGTGACCAACTTTAGCACCGGCAGTCCCTTTCCTCAATAAAGGATGAGCCACAGGTGTCACAAGAGCGTGTTTCTTAGTGATCCCTTAACTGTGTGTGGCTCTCTGTCTTTTTGGGGGCTGTTTCCCTGCTCTCCTTTTTATATTTTCCTTCTTTTTTTTTCTTTTATTTTTTACTTATTTTTTTTGTTTGAGGGTTGGGTTTTTTAGTCTGAAAAGATAGAGACTGAGCTTATGATTAATCTAATTTTTTATCATGACGGATATACTAATGTAGACTTGGAATTTCAAGGATGAGAAGATGACTACAGATGATTAGATACTTCTTACCAATTTGAGAAGTGGCAGAATTTTCATATTGTTTGTATGCTTCTATTTCCTCTAATTGTGATTTTAAATTACACCAGGAGATCTCACATCCAACTAAAATCCCTTACCTATCATTGTGAAAGTAACAATAACGATATTGAAAGTTACAGATAAAACATCTCATATAAGTCTCTTGCTTTCCTTATCTCAGTAATTTATTAATGAAGAAAAGATATTAATAAAAGCATATGAATATAAAACATATTTATAAAAGTTTTACTCTTTTTAAATTGTCTTAAATTAAAGAATTAAACTAAATTTTTTAAATGCAGGTAAAAGATGGTTTAAACTAAAAAATATTTTAATGATCCTAGAAGGTAACTTTATCAGTGTAATATCAATATTGCAGGTTGTTATGACAGTCCCACCAGGTGGGCAAACCAGGGAGATTCAAACTGGACTCCTTTGATTTCTAAAATCCTTCTCAGAGAGGAGTCTCAATGTGGCTGGACCCAATCCTTATCCCAGACCTGTCTGTCCCATCCCAGCAGATGGGTACGTGGAGAGTTAACCTTTTCTACCTGCGCCAGGGACCAGGTCAGCCCTCTTTTGGCTAATCTCTTTAACCAACCACAATTCAAGATGAGCTTTTATAATCCTCTGCTTGGTACACAGGAATAACAACAATTACCCAGGAGCTCCAAGCAAAGTACAACTTCACTTTAAAGCAAGTATAATTATAAAGCTTGCAAACAAAACCACACCACACT
>VXBZ01001363.1:16812-45927 GCA_013399135.1 Heliornis fulica
AAAAAGTTGGAAAAAAAGGGAAAAAAAAAAAAAAAGATATTCCCACGCAGGGGTCCACTTAGGTCATCATAAAGTTGTAGTGCTTGGATGGCGGATGAATATGCGTCTTTTATGGTACCTGGCCCCACCCCTCTGTGGAGCTTATATTGCGCAAACTTGAGTTGTAGTTTTCTGGAAATGAGTTGGTGGGGAATGGGGGTCCCATATGGTCATTTGTCATGTTCCCCCGCTCTCCCCTCCTCCCCACTGGGCTGATGGAGCAATGACCCTGTTCAGCAGCCTTACATGAGACTTTGGTGTGAAGACACTCTGCCTCCGCAGAGCCTGGCTGGCCTGTCCCTGTTGTGTATTGGATAGGAGCAGGACCCTGTTTATCGGGGTGGCTACTGACTGAGGGGCTGCCCTTGAAGGGACAGTGCCCAGATGGTTCATTGAATAAGGACCCTACCTAAGCATAATGTCCAGTTGGTCAGGGCGACTGCCTTGGGATCAAGAGTCTACAGGCCTTTACACACTTACTCTGTATGCCCTGCAGATGCTCACAGGATGAGCCTTTGTGAGGCACAAGCCAGTCCACAAAACATTAGCCCTGTTATCACGCAAGACAGATTGAGACAAACCTCTCATTCCAGTTTCTGCAAAATGGCATTTACAGCAATACACAGATTTAAAAGAAGAATAATTTTAATTGTTTTTCCACCCTCAGGGTAGCTTGTCTGCTATCTGTATTTTTGATGAGGTAATACTTTGTATGTGCTACATGGACCATTTAAAATGTTTTTCTTTTTGTAGAACCCTAAGTAGATATATCGCTGGTTTAAATTCCTTGAAAGTACATAAAAATATCCAGATATTTGGCATATTGTAATTGTGACTGTAGAACTGTGGGCACAATGGGTATTCCTAATTGAGCGCATTTTTCTTTCACTTTGTAAAATACCTTACTGAAGAAGATGGATTCTTAGGAGTATGGTTTACTTTAAAGCATTAAATGTAATCCATAAGAATACATTTTATATGTAATATTTAATCCTTTTGCCCAACTTAATTTTTAAAACAAGAAGACAAGTTTGTAATAAAAGTCTTTTTTAAAGAGCTTTTCTTTTTTTCTGAGAAAATTGCACTTGCTGTGTTTTCAGCAACAAAATTCTCTTATTTGAAGGGTTTACAAAACAGTTGCTTTGATTTTTTGTTGTTGTTTTTGTAGCTTGTTCTGATTTTCTTTTTCATCCATTACTGTGAACTTTAATTGTGTTGAGCTTAGCCCAAAGTTTTCCTGTGTTTCAGCTTTTTAAGCTGCCTAACCTGTGTAAATACATTAGGGCAGTTCTAAACCATTAAAAACAAGAGGAGATGGATGTGTGCAAAGTTCAAATGTGTTCTGCTGGCTTTTATCATCAGTGTGAATCATGTGGCAATTTAGATGCTTAAAATAGTTTGTTGATCATAAAACACAGCAAAATAGAGCAAATTAAATCTCTCTAGAGGAGACAGAAATATATACTGGGCATTTCAGTTTGGTGTTGTGGGAGGTTTCTTACTGGAAGGGGCTATGTTTTTTTTTTTTTTAAATTTGTGTGTTCTCATTTTTATTTAAAAACATTTTGGTTGGTGCACTTGAAACAGTGTGTTCTAAAAGCTGTGGAAACTAGAATCCTTGTTTTGTCCTCAAAAATGAAATAGTATGGGAAGTTTAAAATAACATGCTTCCAGTACAGGGTTAGATCATAACCATTTCACAAAACAGAATTTAGTCTTCCTTCTGAATTAGCTTCTCACCTCGTTCTATTATTTCCTGAGACCTCCAGCTTAATTTAACACCACATGCAGAATGAGTGAATAAAAGTGTTTAGAAAACTTGCAGAGTATGAAAAATTAAATTTCTGGGGACAGAATCAGACCCTGCTTTCTGGACAGAGACTGACAGCACTGCCTTAAACCCAGCAGGCACATTGTGCCAAACCAGAACTGTGGGGGACAGTACAACAGTTAGGAAAGTATATGGAACCTAGTTGACCAGTTGCAAATTATTGGATTTTTTTCCCTTTTTTTTTTTTTTTTCATCTTGAACTGTCATTAGTGTGCAGACATAAAATAGTAGATACTTGAGAAGCTAGCACAGGGAATCTGTGTGAGGAAAAGTTAATGTGTTAGAGGTATAAGGGAAGCAGTACTTGTACAGACAAGCAGGCTAGGACACAGAGTGGGAGTAAATGAGGGGAGGTGGCATCTGTGCCAGGACCGGGAGCGGTACTTTTCTACATCTTTATAAACAACTCTGCAAAGGAGGCAAATGTTGAGGCTTGCAAAACAAGAAGTTTGCCAATGCACTGCTAAACGGTGAAGGGCCAGCTGAAGAGCTGCAGAAAGTCCTTACAAGGCAAGTGCCTGGGTGATAAATCAACAAATGATACTTGGTGTAGATAAATGTAGAACGATTCTTGTAAGCAAAATACAACCCTAACGTGGCACGTAAATTCACTGGCTCCAAACATTATGACTCAGAGCTGGGATTTTGCCGTAGTGGCAGGCTGTCCCCTGAGAAGGTCAGCTCACTGCTTGTCACAGCTCTGCTCGTCCCCACCCCAACAATGTGCAGCAGAGCTGGAAAAATGGAGAGGAGGCCAACAAGCATGAGCAAAGCTGTGGAACAGATTCTGTGGAGGTCTTCCTCAGTGTGGCCTTCCCCAGACTGTTACTCCTCAGGTGCCCCTAAAATCTGTGTCCTGAAACGCAGAACCAACAGCCTTAACAGTAAAGATGCCTCTCACGGGTACTGTTGCAGGGATGATGGGATTGTGGGTACAGGTACTACCTGGTGGCAGTACCCCCAGCCATCAAGCCATATCCTAGAGGAAAGAAACCGAGCAATGTACCTAATTTTCTACTCTGCCCTGTGTGTGCGGAATAATGAAAGTAATTTTGGTTGACTCTAGACCACTTTATGCTAATTGTTAAACTCTGGAGTAACATGGTCAAAAACGGTGTTTGAAGAGACAGATACTAGACATTGAATTTAAAAAAGGAAGCAGTGAGAGATTAATGATCTCAAAAGTGTTACTTTTCCAAAGGATCCTTCCTTTGTCTGCCAGCCTTATGCTAGAGTTTAAAGACTATGCCCTAATGAAAGTTCACTTATTCAGCGGGAGTAATAAAAATGGAGTGCAGAATTAAGGCCACTTTTGTTTTGGTATGTCCTCCTGCATTCTGGTATTTGTGCTATTTCCACAGAAAATACTGGAAATAGTCAAGTCTCTAGTCAGCTTGAGGGAGTCCTTGGCTCCTTTTCTGGTTTTGGTATGAAACGAGTACCGTTCTAGTTAGAATATAAAAAATAACAGGGGGAAAAAAAAAAAACCAGAAATAAAAACTTCAGAACATTTCAGAACAAGGATGGGCAGCACTCTATGTCTCTTCTGGTAGTTCCTTCTGCAGGCAGGTTTTTCCAGCAGAGACTTTATCCCTCCTCAGGAACTGCAACCATGTCCAAGAACACAGGCTTTTGGCAGCGAGCTGGAGCTGTCTGATGTAGCTGGAGAACTGAAAATAACTCTTCCAAGGGAAAAACTTCATACGTAAAAGGCTTTAGGCATGACTATCTAATGTTAGTTTTTAGTGCATTTTGTGTGATTAGAGAATTGAAGGTTAAGGGTGGTTTTTTTGTGGGTTTTTACTTTTACTTTCTTCTCAAAAATAAACAGTTGAGCAGTTTAGCCACAAAGATAATACAGGACATAGTGAACTGTATCGACCCTGTTGTCACTTATGAGATCCAAATTCTCTCTCTACCTTTTTTGTGCTATGTGGAAAAACTTCAGTCACTGAAATCAAAGTTCAATCTTAGTTTTATACTCTCTCATAAGTGCATTTGGCTGATTTTCCGTTCATGTTAAAGACAACACTGTACAGTTAACTGTAATATTGACTAAGTCGTTGTCAACATAACCTTAGAACATTTGGTGTAGAAAAAAGAAAAAGTGAAGTTTGGATCACCACATCGTTTTAACAGGGCAAGATGCTTTCAATAATTGTTGCAGTACCTATTGATTTAAAGCAATCTCGGTGGCCGCAGCTGTGGGAGTGTTTTGACCTGGTCACCCATCCAAGGCAAAATACAATGCAATTTGAAAACAAAAGACACCTACCTTATACTGGTGTTACAATTTTATTTAAATAGGTGAAAATTTAAAAGTAGTGATATAACACGGTATGATAAGTGATCTTTATAAAGCTCTTGTTGTCTTCATATACAATGCAAACATGGTAGCAGAACCATGTATAGAGATAAAAATGACCACATTCTATGCTTCATATGGAGGATCTTGTATTTGAGGATATCAAAATACTTGAATAAAGATTTAATATAGAATCTCAACAACATATTTCATGAAAATTGTTTTTGTTTAATTGCTGAGGGAAACAGTTACAGAGAAACAGTGATTTCCAAAAAGTCTTGAGGGAAATATGATTGCTGAGAATGTGATGGTTTGACAGAGAAAAATAATAAAATCCTAATAGAGACAGATTTCTCATTTTACTGGGTTTTGCGTTTTTCTGTTCTATTGGTAATAAAAGCTATGTTTTTATAACATGCATTGTACTGATAGGTTACAATCCAGTAATACTGTGAGCAACATTTTTTGACTTTTCAGTTACTGTAAGGGCAGATCAATAGATCCTCATGTATAGAAGTCAAATCTGGTGTTTTGAGAAGGTGTAGAAGAAGATTTCTCTTGTGTTTGTCTTGTCCTTATGTCTTACTTAACTTTAGATACTATTTCCCTCATGGAAAACATGAAGTAGATAGATGTTGTTTGTATTGCTGGTGTCACTCTTCAGATTTTATTAGCTTTTAGTCTACTGAGATAAAAAAAAAAACTGGCAAGTAACATCTGGATGGTTTCACTTATTTATTATTTATAATTTATGAGACTCTGACTTCTGTGAAATATGTTAATTCAATGATATGAAGGATGTCTAAAACCTGAAAAAATATGCAAAATATGCAAAGTGAAAAGTTCTGCAGTACAGATCACACTGTTCAGTTATGAAGGTGTTCTCTGTACATATTTTCTCAGCAGGGTGCTTCTTGAAAGAATCTCAGTGCCACATGAGATGGGAGAAAACAGTAAAAGAGAAGAGGTAGATGATGATGGGTGAGGTTAAAGGGTAGCCACATAGTATACCACACTATTGAGAGCATCACAGGCAGATATCCATTCCTCTATGGTATATTGCACCTGGTTTTCTTATGGCATGGGACATCCCAGAAGAAGACATAAGAGCGCACCAGGATCCAGGTGATGGCCATTACACAGATGAAGCAATTGGTGTACATGAGGCTGAATAAACCAGGCTGGTTTAACCTGAAGAAGAGGGACAGTTTTCTCTTTTCTGTACAGTAAGGGCAGTTCAGTGTAAGGTGAGGACAGTTTCCTCTCAGAAATACGGGCATAACAGCAAGGGGCAGTGGTCAGGATCTGCAGCAACAAACATCTACTTGAACATCAAGATAAAATTCTTCCTTAGGAAGTGGTTGAGCACAGGAGTATGCTAGAAAGGCTGCTGGAGCCCGGACTTTGAAGATATTAAACATAGGCTTGAGCAAGGACCTTATAAACCTGATCTAACTTTTCAGTTGCCCTTGCATTGAAGGTGAGCTAGATAGCTACCAAACAGATGTCCCATTTAAATTAAAAAAATCTGTGTTTGTGTTATCCCAGATTGGCTAAGACAGTCCAGAGGTGACCACTATTGAGAACTTGATACCCAACTATTTTGGAAACAGAGGGAAGCTTTCTGTGTAAGGTGGACTCTCTGGAGATATGTCCACACAGGTTGCAATACTCTTTTAGTAACTGTAATGACAATTACATCATCGGGACTTGGACGTGTTGGTTGATGAAAAGCTCAGCATGATCCAGGAAGGTGCAATTGTAACCTATAAAGGCAACTGTATTCTGGGCTGCATCAAAACCAGAATGACCAACACTTTGAGGGAGGTGATTCCTTACACTTCTGCTCCACTCTTGTGATGAGACCATACCTGGAGTACTTCACTCAGCTTTGCAGCCCCTAGCATAAGGACACAGTCACAGACCTGTTGTCTTCATTCAACAGCGAAGGTGATCAGAGGCCATGAGCTCCTCTCCTGTGAAGAGAGACTGAAAGGGTTGGGGTTGTTCAGCTTGGAGAAGACTCTGAGGAGACCTTATTGCAGCCTTCCAGTGTCTGAAGAGGCCTACAGGAAAGCTGGGGAGGGACTCCTTAGTGACAGGACAAGCGGTAATGAGTTTAAACAAAAAGAGGACAGATTTAGATTAGATATAAGGAAGAAATTCTTCCCTGTGGGAGTGGTGAGTCCCTGGCACAGGTTGAACAGAGAAGCTGTGGCTGCTCCCTCTCTGGCAGTGTTCAAGGCCAGGTTGGATGGGGCTTAGGGGGCAGCCTGGTCTGGTGGAGGGTGTCCCTGCCCATGGAAAGGAGAATGTAACTACGTGATCCAGTCTGTGATTCTCTAATCATCTGATACGAATTAAATTAAAAAGTAGGAATAGTGTATCTGTATTCTGAATGAATAATATGCAGAGTTTACTAGGTTCCATTTGCCATCAGTATTTAAATAGTTGTAGAAGCAGATTTCACAAGTGCTCTGTACTGCAGTTTGCAGTCTTAGAAAGGTAATTTATTAATCTCTGACAGAACATTTACATTTCAAAGGATTAAGTATGACTGCTAGGTCCTAATTTCATTCTATAAAGAGCTGAGAATCCTTTCCACCCAACAACACTCAAAATTAAAGACTCTTCCCGGATTTATTTTACTGCTTGGGGGAAAATTGCCAGGATTGTTAGGTTCAGGGAAGCTAACACTAGAAAATGGCAAGCTGAGCCAAAGGACATCAGTTCTGCCATATCCATAGCTTGTGAGTGCTCACTGAGCAAAACATGGAACTGCAAACAGTAGAAATACTGGAAGACCAAAGCAATTAAAAAAGGTAAGCTTGAGTATGAAACTCAGTTGCATATGTATGCAAAATGGGTTCCAGGAAAAAATAGTTTACTCTTTTTCTTCTCTAGTGGAAAAAAAAAAGGAGTTTTTAACGTAAAACAATTTGACAACAAGGCAAGAAGGTTTTTCCAGTTGGTATCCAAAGCTCTGTATCTGAGTTCTGCACATCCCACAGTCAGCACAGGAACCCATTCCTATGCTTTTGAAATTCAGGTTGCAAGACATAAAATGTATTAATGCTAGACAGTCTTGTTTAGACTTCAGATAATGATTACAGAACTTGATTAAGATAATTCCCAAAAAATAGGCATATTACACTCTGAAAACAAATGATGGCTTTAGTACACCAGCCTCATAGTGCTTTGACATGATCTTACAAGCAGACACAACTGGAATCTGCTTGTAATATTGTCATGAAAGTTGGACATGTTTGTTTCTATGTCAGACTAGTGAGCCCTAAGTCTCCCTGTCATAGCTAAATGTTGATTTAAACTGTTCATCCTGGATGCAATAAGCTGTTGTATTTGTCAACAAGACAGACTTATCGACATAATTATCGACTTCCTTTACTAACAAGTGGCACCATTTTTACTGACAGAGGCACAAGCATTTAAAATAATGTTTTCCAGATTTATTTCCTTTTATGAGGAATAGTAAAAGGTTCCAGGCACACACAAAGATTTACTGTTGGGAACACTCTTGGTGGGTTTAGAGATGCGCAACTGTCATTTTCCTAGTCTTGCCACCAAAATTCTGTGAAGTCTGTTTGAAAATCTTGCAGTGAATCAGCAGAATTTCATATGTTGTTCTACAAATACCCATTTTCTAGCTCTATTTTTAACTGTAAAACCCTTCAGTATTGACAAACAGAAGTCTAGTGTGTGGAAGATTAGGAAAAAAATAAACAGCATTTGGCCACTAGGTGGAAATAGAAGTGGCAAGCATGTGAGTGTGTTGGGGGTTGGTGGGTATTGCACTTCAAGTCAAGAGTGATCTGGCAGTAGACTACAAATGCATAAACTAGAGATGAAGTAAGAAGGGAAAGGATAAGAATAACAATACAAGGGAAATCAAACTCAGAAAAGCTCTCAAAAGTGCTATATAGTATGAAAGTCACATAGTGGTGGCTCATCAAGGTGGCTAGAGTCTGAAAGTTGTCTTCTTTTAATTTTTTGTATTCCTTTGCAGCAGCAGGGAAGAAATTGTCTTGGGTCTTTGAATGTGATTTTCTGTGAGGAATCCTTGCTTCTGAAAAGTCCTAGAAGATCTCACCACATCTCCAGATATTACTTTCTTTGTCCAAAGTTGAATATCTTAAGCTTGTGTTATTAAACTGAGGAACCACAGCCAGCTTAGTTAACAGTTTAGCGGCTGATCTGCATGGTTCCTATTGAGTCATGGAATTGTTCAGTCACAGAATAATTTAAGTCAGAAACAATCTTCAGGTCTGTTGTCCAACTGCATTCTGAAAGCAGGGCTGATCTTGAAGTTAGATTAGGTTCCTCGGAGATATCTCATGTTTTCAATGTCTCCAGTAATGGAGAGTCCACAAACTCCTTGCAAAGCTATCACTGTCCTTGACTCTGGAGAAAAAAAAAACCAACAATTTTTTAGGTTTTACCAAAATTTCCTTTACAGCAACTCTTGCTTCCACCAGTGCTGAAACTCTCATAGTCTGCACATCTGAAGCAGCTGTAGATTGCACATTCCTTACCAGCTCTTCCATAACTTCAGGTCCCACAAACCTTTTCCTTCAGTTGGCCTGTCCAGCATCTGCAGTAAAAATTGTCACCAAAGGACTCAAATCACCAGGATTTTGAAAAATGTCTTGGGAAATTTTAGACATCTCTAGCTAGAGATGCTTTAGAAGATAGATTGACAGTAACGAGAATGAAGAGCATGCTTCAACCATGGCTCGGCTCATCCTAAAGTAGAAGTCCATAAAACGTGACATGAATTGCACCTGTTTCTCTCCACTGATTGCGTAGACTGCTGACTGTACTATGTCCATCATGGATATCTAAAACTGAGTTAAATTGTTTGTGCCTTTGTTCACTGTTACATAAGTGATCGCATCCTTCTGCTGCTCGTGGAGATTGAAATCTATCCTGCAAGTCAGGGTACGAACTTAATTAATGACAGATGCTTTACCTGCTCTTTAGGGGACTGTTGTTGTGGCATTAATAGGGACATATTTACCAAATTAACATTCACAAGAATGTACTTTTAATTTAGCACAACACTTTTATTGGTGCTAAATATCCTGTTCCTTTGCTCTGAAACATTTGCAAAGCCTTTTAAATTAATGTAGGTTATGAGAGCTTTCTCACCCACTGGGCACGGTTGCTGACATGTTGATAACTTTGTCTACTGTTTCTGTTCTGCAGTGGCATACTATAATTTTTGGCTGGATTAGGCAGCAAGAATTCATTGTTCAGTCTGTGCAAGCCTAGACAGAGTTTTAGCAACTGCTGATAGAAAAGTTCTGTCATGGACAGGTATGTGGAAAAATGCCGATCTGACTGTAAGTTCAAAGGAAAGCAAAAGAAATCACCTTCCAGCATCTGGGGAAGGGACCTGAGTGTCTTGCTTCCTCAGAGGCTCTAGCCTTCTAGAGAAGGTTATTTTCTTTCTGTTTTGGAGCATATAAAAATTAATAGAAATGGAGTGAAAAGGTGTTTTAACTTGCAGCCTTCCTTTCCCTGCTGAAGAGCCTCATTCTCAAACCAGGCTAAATATCTCTCCCTAATTAGTAACAGATGCAGCAGTACGTGCACAAGCGTGTGTCAAGAGGACATTTGGAAATCATAGCAGGAGGTACCGTGCCAGATAGGAAAGGAATATGTGAAGCTGAAGCAGGGAGCTGTTAGGAGAGTTCAGCGGTTGTTTTGTACAGATAAGAAGGGAAAAGGGGGCAGCTGTTACAGGGTTTTTAGGTAACGCTGCAAATCAAGCACATGATCCCCACTTCTCTTCAGCAGTGGTCTTCATCTGTTATTTAGATATGTCAGAAATGCGTAGGAGTTAGAAGAACCACTTCCAAAATTTATCTTCAAAAATATGTTTAAAACATTTACAGATTTTCCTCCTGTCCGCAAATCCAGAGTCTTCTTAGCAGTCTCATGTCCACATTTTCATTTTCCACTTTTTTTCTCTTGCTATTACATTGTTATGTAAAAGAGGCAGACTAATTGTAAAGATATTAATGACCAGGGCAGACAGTAAAAGTTCCTGCTACAAAGAACATAGAGACAGAGAGAATAAAGGAGGAAATATTTTCCTGTCACATCTTTTAGCAGTGCTGCCTCTATACGGTTATTATTCTGATTACTTCTAATGATGTTAAAAATACAGTAATAGTATATGTTTAACTGAAATTGTTATTAGACCCCTAAAAGTACTTGCACCAGTCTCTACATACTCAGCCCTTCATTTGCAAATTCATCATAATGCTTTTTATAATTGAGCTAATTCTCAAAAGTTTGGGTTGGTTTTTTTTGGTGGGTTTTTTAATTATTATTATTATTTTAGAATAGTAACACCAATAAATATTTGGAGTTACACTGCAAGATTTCTGTCAGTCTCATTGAACAGCATAACTAGAGTCTTTTATGTACCACATAGACTGATTTACCAATACCAATGTTTTTAGTGCATTTTTATCAGCCTTTGTAGACTGATCCATAGCAGTTTAATTTTATTACCTGAAAAAATAGATTAAAAATATATTTTAAATATAGTTGGAGAGGTAGGATCTATGGTATGGGTCATGAATTAACATTGGAGTGACGAGTATTCAATGAGCACTTGACCCACAGCAGAATGATCAAGTGTGTAGAGTGGCACTTCTGGTGTCATGTGGATAAATAGCATTGAACTGTATTGATACAGTTTTTCTACCTGCTCTTCCTTCTGAAATGCTCTCTGGAAGAAGGATGCTTCCAGCAAACCTGGCCCTACATTTCCCCAAAGCCACTAAAACATTTTTTTGTTGTTAGGAATATGGGAATGAAGTTGGCACCCCTGCTACTTGCAATGACAAGCATTGTCAGAAATACATCATTTTTATTCTCATTTGGGAATATCATAACTGCTGCCACATGGTTCCTGCTTTTCCCATTGTTTCTTTGCATAAAGAAAAGAGAGTAGACAGGCCTCATGAGGGCACAGAACTCAGCTGTGGGCTGACAAATACATAAAACCCTCTGTGAGGGCTACAGAATAATGCCATGGGATAAAGTAACTGCCCTCACTGTGCTGGAGAAGTTCTCATCAGTTGCTCTTTCCTAAGGGGAAATTGGATAATTTGGAGAGCTTCTCTGCAGACACAAGTTCAAGCTAACTGACTGGCATTCAGTCACAAGGAGTGTTTCCAATTCCTAAGTGTAGAAAGTGATTAATGAGGCTTTCTCTTTTGAAATGTTTTTCAGAAGCACATCAAAATCATCTCAGTTCACAGAAATGTGTGGCTTTGGTGTTAAGTGGAATATTCTAACAGCAAGGAGTTGCAGCTGAAAATTTGTAACCTTTACTTACACTAAACATGATTTGAGTAATTTCTTTTCAATGTTCCCAAACTCCTCAGCACATTTTTTACCTAAGATTGGTATTCTTACATAAGCTTTATATTTCAAGCTTATTGTAGAATGTATCTGCAGAAACTGCCTTGTGCTGTGCTGTAATTACTGTCCATATCTACTACTTTGCTAGCAGTGATTTTCTTTAATGAATCATGAAGGATCTGTAAAATGTATTCATAATATTTATTTTACTGTTGTTAAGTCAGTGTGTTCTTGCATGATTGTGCAATCTGGAGAGCTTTATAAATACAAATATTGCTGACAAGCTGGAGGCAGTCCAGGGGAAAGCCACTAGGATGGATGGAGGGCGGGAGCACTCAGTGTATTAGGTGAAGCTGAAAAAACTGGGTCTGTTTTCCATTAGCTACAGGAGCTGTTATGGACAAGCCAGTTTCTTCTGATAGGTCCAGGCAAAATAGCACGGGAGAGTGGTTGTAAACTGCAACAGAAGATGACCCATTTGGAAAAAATTCTTCCGCCATGAGTGGAACTGATTTTGCTGTAGTGGCCGCAGGATCTCCATCTTTGGTGATACCTGAAGCAGGACAGGACAAGGCTCGCAGCAGCCTGGTCTAACTTTGTATATGGCCTTTCTTTGACTATAAGGTTGGATTAGATGACCCCCATAGGTTGCTCCTAACTTAAAGTTCTCTGTCGTCATCATAAATAAATATATCAGAAATGCACACAACTTTGAGTGTTCCTCTGCGCTTCCAAGCTCACTGATGATAGAATGACAGAAGGCAGTGTGGCTAACACTTTCTGTGATTACGATTGCCTAAGTCTTGCTGCTGAAACGTTCCCAGTTGCCTGTAGCTCACCAGGGAGTTGTCTTTTATTGTGTTTGTAAAAATGCGCTCAGATTTCGATACTCCTGCAAGAATTCTCAGTTTTGTGTGTGTGTGTGTGTGCTCAGTAGAAACCTGCTTGCACTTAGTAACTAAAATCTCCAAAGACCCTGACATCACAGTTTGCTTAGGCTCTCCTAGCAATTAGCACTGACGAGCCTGTATGTGCCGCCGATGGAGGATGTCTGAGCACACTCTGTCCCAGGGCTGCAGAGTCGAAGCAGTTTCTCTTAGCGGCCACAGCCAGCTGCTGCGGGCTGGGACGGGGCCAAGCTCTNTCTTCTGATAGGTCCAGGCAAAATAGCACGGGAGAGTGGTTGTAAACTGCAACAGAAGATGACCCATTTGGAAAAAATTCTTCCGCCATGAGTGGAACTGATTTTGCTGTAGTGGCCGCAGGATCTCCATCTTTGGTGATACCTGAAGCAGGACAGGACAAGGCTCGCAGCAGCCTGGTCTAACTTTGTATATGGCCTTTCTTTGACTATAAGGTTGGATTAGATGACCCCCATAGGTTGCTCCTAACTTAAAGTTCTCTGTCGTCATCATAAATAAATATATCAGAAATGCACACAACTTTGAGTGTTCCTCTGCGCTTCCAAGCTCACTGATGATAGAATGACAGAAGGCAGTGTGGCTAACACTTTCTGTGATTACGATTGCCTAAGTCTTGCTGCTGAAACGTTCCCAGTTGCCTGTAGCTCACCAGGGAGTTGTCTTTTATTGTGTTTGTAAAAATGCGCTCAGATTTCGATACTCCTGCAAGAATTCTCAGTTTTGTGTGTGTGTGTGTGTGCTCAGTAGAAACCTGCTTGCACTTAGTAACTAAAATCTCCAAAGACCCTGACATCACAGTTTGCTTAGGCTCTCCTAGCAATTAGCACTGACGAGCCTGTATGTGCCGCCGATGGAGGATGTCTGAGCACACTCTGTCCCAGGGCTGCAGAGTCGAAGCAGTTTCTCTTAGCGGCCACAGCCAGCTGCTGCGGGCTGGGACGGGGCCAAGCTCTGGAAACGAGTGCAGGAAGCCTGTCCCTTGTGTGCGTTCAGTGACCCCCTTGTCAGTGCCAAGGCAGTGTAGGGGGGGAGGGAATTGGTTCAAATTTAGTGGGGACAAGAATTAAACTGGGGGAAAGGGATGTGGGCAAGGGTTGTATTTATGCAGCTGTGTAGATGTGAGAGGAAGGATCTCAGCAGCCACACAGATGCCTCTCTGCTTTACTTACCTGTTTGCATGCCTTTGGGGCTCCTTCCTGGAATGACCCTCGCCATATTCCAGCAGAAGCTTCCTGAAACTGTTGAAATTTTGTTTGGGTAGTCCTTTAGAATAAGCTTACTTGTGCAGTTGGATCCAGCTCTCTGCACATCCTCTACCTGTGTTATCTGCTGTTGACATGTTGACATTATGGAGATAGTCCCTAAAGGTGATCTGACATTGTGTAACTTCATGGCAAATGGGGCAAGAAGTAGGCAAGATCTGTGTTTGGATGACAAGATGGGACATGCGGTCCTGCATCCAGGAGCGTGCTGCCACGCAGGACAGCAGGTGCAATGGATATACTGCCGAAGAGCTGGACTAATTTAGTTAGGGTGGAGGAGAAGGCACTTGTACAACAGCTTACTGTGTGTTGGAGAACTACTATGGCCAGCAAAGATAGAAGAAGTGGTACTGAGCAGAAGAGCTTGAAGACTGGGTCCTGTGGTGTGGGCAAGATGTCGGAAGCAAATGGCACGGTTGTGATACTGAGACACAAGGGATCATGCTGGCAAAGAAATGCACAGTAAAACTCAGCATAAGCCCTACAACCTACTTTGTTCCAGAACGTGAATCAGAAATTAATTTCTTTCTCTCACTGGTCTACTGCTTCGTACTGAAGAGATGTAAATCTCACTGGCAGAGCGCATGTCTGAGCCAGCTACAGAGCACCAGGCACTCCCAGCCAGCCAGTGTTGTTGCGCTTGGCATTCAAGAAGGTTGGCTCATGTTTATTGCATATTTTCTTCCTATGTACATAGGCCTTTTTTCCACTGTGCACTAAAGCAACAGAAAGAAAACATAAATCTGCTGCTGGTGAGTGAGAGTCATCTGGGCAGTGCACTAGAAGTGCACCACTTTGATCTCATTAGAAGCTGCAAAGTAACATTTTAAGGCATTAAAAAGGGAACTTTTTATTACAATTCTTTTCTCAGTTTAATCTGTACTACATTTTGCAGAAGGGTCCCATGAGGAAATTGTCTATGTACTCCCTGTTTAAGCAGGGTAGAGCCCATTCCACCCTCTGTTCATTTCATAATTAATTTGTGTCTTTTTTAGTGCGTAAGCAGTAGGACTTAAATTGCCCAGAAGTCCCTGTGATCCTAACATTTTTGATTTATAAAACAGCTTTCTAAAAAGCTGTTGAAATTATAATGTCTATTCAGTGTATCTTTGATGTGAACTTAAAAGATGGTTTTCACAGAAGAAATTGCCATCATCTCTGTCAACAAAAGGTTTCTTATCAGGATGCCTGTGACAAAAAGTAAAACCATTTATAAATTGTGTAACAATTGGTTGAATGATGCAACAGCTACATTATACCAGGGTTTTAGTAAGGATAACAAGGATTCTGTGGCAGCAGTTCGGAGGGAGCTTTGCAGTATTTTATGGACTTGATACCTTTTTGTTGCAATACTTGTGAGGTTTATTTGATGTGTTGATTGTTGCTATCTTTAAACTTCCTTTGGTAAGTGCTTACAGTCACAAAGCAGAGCTGTAGTTCTCACAGGCTCTTCTGGACTTCAGATTGCAAACAGAATCACACAAATGCTCACCAGAATGTATTATCTGACCTTTTTAGGTAGTTGAGTTCTGTTGTCTTAATAACAAAAGTTCAGTGTTCCCTGTGGGGCAGGCAGCACAATTGTTGGATGCACCCTAATTGTACTACTTCAAGATGCTAACGTAATTAGCATTCATAATTTCCTTCCCCGCCCCGGATTGAGCTGAACTAGCCTGTTTCTGCACTCCCACATCAGGAGGTCTGCTGGGAAGTTTTGGCCCCAAACTGAAAACAGAGCAGCACGCTGGGACCGTGCGAGGTCTGTCCCTCCACAGCAGCCTTCTCCTCTGGGCATTCCTCAGCGGTGTATCGCAAGCTCACCATCGGGGGCCATACTCAAATTCAACTCAGAACTGCAGTCAGGATGTGTGGGGTATCATAAAGAAAAGGAAAGAAGGGCAGAGGGAGAGCACCTTGAGGAAGGAGGCAGGGAATTCACTGGTGGAAGCAAAGACCCCAGGGCAGGAAAGATGTTCAGAACAAGAAAAGACAAAAAAGGAGAAAGTGGGAACTGCAAAAGAATTTCTGACATGAGGTTAAGTGATAAAATCTGAGGTCCGCAGTGCTCTGAAACAACATGAAAGAGAATTGTTCTCTGATCTTCCCATCACGTAACGTTAGCTATTCTCTTTTTGCAAACTGGGCTTAAAAAATCCCAACATTGCCTTTCTTTGACGTTCGCCTTTGTAGGAGCCTGGCACCATGTGTGCTCAAGTTCCACTGGAATGTATGAAAGTTAATTGTACACTTGGATTAGATTATTCCACTAGTCACATTTTCTTATGAGCTTGTTTTTGACCCTGCTGTGCTACCATACATTGCTCACAACAAATACTATGTGTTTGATTATTCAGAGCTTGAAAATGAGAGGTATTTTTGGCTTTTCTCACAGTTTGCAGACTGAGAAGCTGTGATGGCCCCTTCCCTTTGTTGAGCTCTCCTATTCGCCTCGCTAGCTGATCATGCTGTATCAGCAGTGACTTGATACCAAAAGCTATGCGTCTTCTGCCTTATGTTCATCTGTAGTATAGAGGATGCAGAGAGAGTTAATGCAGCACAAACACAAGATTTGCAAGGCTGTAGAAGAGAAAGACTGTAACCCTCAATATATAAATCTTTTTCTGTCTCTGGTACAATCTTGACAGCAGAATAAACACATGGCAAAAGTTCAGGAAGTACTCTGTTTCTTCAGTTCCTCAAGTTATTCCACAGCTCTGCCTGGGAATCAAGCTAAAAACCTCCATGAATGCTGTATGTATTGTTAACTGAGAAATTAATAGGTTTTTTCACAAGGTCAGGAATATTGGTGCTAAATGACTACATGTTGAAGGGCTTTATTAAGATGCCTTCCCTTATGGTTTGATATATCCTGCCTTGTGACACCCTGCTTTCTTTTATAAAAAAAAAAGAATAAAGAAATTACTTTGCCCATGGACTAAAGAGGGGAAACAGAGTGCCCCATGCTTGGCTACACTCCCAGACTGGTGCTTATATAGTCACTTGCAAGCAAGCCTCAGAGATGTCATTTAGAGTCAGGGTAGAGTTCAAGAGAAGAGGACGGGACTTCACACCTTTATAACCCATTAATTTCATGCTGTCCTTGCCATACTCTTCTTTAGAGCTCTCCATATATACATTATACGTAACTCAGGTTTCCTTCTGGCAGTAAAGTGGCATAGCAGGTTTTTAGCACAGAGCTATGAACTGACATGAGCTTGCCTAGCATTTCTTGACTAAAAGTAGAAGAGAATGTTTGTATCATGTTTGTGTTACTTACCAAGTCTTATTGGGTTTGTCACTTATTGATCAGGGATGAAAAAACTAGGTCAACTGATCAAATATAGTCATGTATTTTAAACCACCATTGGGTGATGCTCATGGATATCTTCCTTGAGGCTTCCCTTTTCAATAGAACTATAAAACCGTAATAGCTGTGCTAAGGAAGACTTAAAATTTATTCAGCCTTGTATGATATCTCTTATATCCTTGATGGATGCTTACCAAGTACAGAGGAACAGAGCAAACACTGACTGTTCTGCCTTCGGCCAGCAATGTGTACCTGGGGCGGGGAGGAGTGGGTGTTGGAGGCAGAGGTGGTGCCTTGATATTTATGATTTCTGAATATTTTTTTCCCTGTAAGGTTGACAACTGTCTTCTTGAACATACAGATGTATAAGATTTTAGAATACTAAATGCCATGTAATAAGAAATTTCACAGCTGCTCTACAACTTCAATGGAGAAATGTGTCCTTCTGTTCCTTTGAACCTGCTACTTAGTGGTTGCATTAGCTGCCTCCTCCCTGTTGGGTGTTTTGGGTTTGTTTTTTTTCAAGAGACAGTGACTAATCAATCACAGGTCATCTCTTCGGTCCTTTCTAGTTTTGTAAATCTCCCTACTAACCTGTCTTTTCAAGTCTAGAAAGTCCCAGCTTATTTAATAAAAAACCCTACCTTGTTTTTCAGCTTTTAAGGTAACCTTGTCAGAAAACAGAATAGGGCAGGAAATAATTTCCCTTTTTGATTCTGCTGAAAGCAGGGGGAAAAGATGTGTATGTGTGTTCCTGTGTGCCTGTGAACACTGCTGCTTGCTGCACCATGGTGGTTTTATCCTTGGAGGTTAACTCATGCAGCGCAACTGGGTGAGGTCAGACCGAGGCACAGAGAGCCCCATTGTGCAAATCCACTCTGTCAAACGTGATGGCAGCTGTTTGGAAGAAGTTTACAAGCTTTCTGCAGCAATAGTGGGTAGGGCCTCTTTGAATTACCTTCTGCAAGGCAGCATTAAAGATACTCCTTCTTTGTAGTGCTGCTCCTCTGGATGCTTGAGCAACTGATACTTTAATCTGCTCCTCTATTAACACAGTTTGAAAAGGGCTTGGCACTTTTATGAGAAAAATGATCCTGATTTAAGCTCGAAATATTTGCTGAGTGATTTCTAAAAGCAGAAAACTTGTAAAAACGCATTTGATTTATAGTTTGGTGAGACCTACTAGGCATGTTTGGGGGCCAGGTGTAGATTAATCTGTCGGCATTTTGCCACTGTCGTAGGAATTTCCAACATGTGCCACCATGTTCTTGCCCTCGGGACTCAAAAGGGATCACTCCTGGGTTTGGTTTCCCATCTCAGATAACAGCACAAACATCCTGCCAACAGACCGAGACCTACACTGACCTACAATAGCATTATATAAGCAGTTGCTTTAGTAAAGGGAATAGATTGTCTACCTGTGCCTAATGAGATAAAATTATGCCATATGTAAGGGGCCAATGCAAATTTAGGCACCATGTGAAGCCGTCAGTATGGTACGTACATGGAAATGGGGTAGATTTCCACTAAATGATGACATGTTCCTAACTGACAATATTTTGGTAAAGAATAACAGAGTACTTAGCAGGACCAAAGCACTTTCTCTAACCTGTTTAGGCCTAGCTGAAGCCCCATCTATATCCTGGGCTGCATCAAAAGCAGCACAACCAGCAGATTGAAAGATGTGATTCTGCACCTCTACTCTGTTCTGGTGAGACCCCAGCTGGAGTGCTACATGCAGCTCTGGGGGCCTCACCACAAGAAAAGACATGGATCTGCTCAAGCAGGTCCAGAGGAGGACCACTAAAATTACTAGAGGTCTGGAGCACCTCTCCTATGAAGACAGGCTGCAAGAGTTTGGCTTGCTCAGCCTTGTTGTGGGTTTATGTTGCAAGGTTTAGGTGGTGGTGGGGTGTCTTACAAGGGCAACTTCTGCAAGAAGCTGCTAGAAGCTTCCCCTTGGTCAAACAGAGCCAATACTAGCCAACTTAAGGACAGACCTGCTGCTGACCAAAGCTGAGCCAATCAGCAACAGTGGTAGCACCTCTGTGATATTTAAGAAGGAAAAAAACCCTTGCAAGCTTTTTGCTGCTAGAGAAAGAGTGAGATGTGAGAAATTTTGCAGACACAGAGGGGGAGGAGCTGCTCCATGCACCAGAGTAGAGATTGCACCTGCAACCTGTGTAGAACCCAACGAGAGAGTGAGAAGAGAAGGCTACAGGGAGACNCTCAGCCTTGTTGTGGGTTTATGTTGCAAGGTTTAGGTGGTGGTGGGGTGTCTTACAAGGGCAACTTCTGCAAGAAGCTGCTAGAAGCTTCCCCTTGGTCAAACAGAGCCAATACTAGCCAACTTAAGGACAG
Organism: Heliornis fulica; assembly: GCA_013399135.1. Taxonomy (NCBI): domain Eukaryota; kingdom Metazoa; phylum Chordata; class Aves; order Gruiformes; family Heliornithidae; genus Heliornis; species Heliornis fulica. The sequence continues at coordinate 36,239 of VXBZ01001363.1, forward strand.
ACCTGCTGCTGACCAAAGCTGAGCCAATCAGCAACAGTGGTAGCACCTCTGTGATATTTAAGAAGGAAAAAAACCCTTGCAAGCTTTTTGCTGCTAGAGAAAGAGTGAGATGTGAGAAATTTTGCAGACACAGAGGGGGAGGAGCTGCTCCATGCACCAGAGTAGAGATTGCACCTGCAACCTGTGTAGAACCCAACGAGAGAGTGAGAAGAGAAGGCTACAGGGAGACCTTCTTGCAGCCTTTCTGTACCTGAAGGGGCCTACAGGAAAGTAGGGGATGGACTGCTTATCAGGGAATGTAGTGACAGGACAAGGGGTATCGAGCTTAAACAAAAGAGGACAGATTTAGGTTAAGGAAGAAATTCTTCCCTGTGAGGGTGGTGAGACTCTGGCACAGGTTGCCCAGAGAAGCTGTGACTGCCCCCTCCCTGGCAGTGTTCAAGGCCAGGACTTAGGGCAGCCTGGTTCAGTGGAGGGTGTCCCTGCCCATGGCAGGGAGTTGGGAGTAGATGATCTTTGAGTTCCCTTCCAACTCAAACCAGTCTGTGATTCTGTGAACTGCTCTGAATGGAGATTTCCATAAAAGACAAGTGCATGATACTGAGATTGTCGCCTCAAATGAATAAATTACAGCAAATAGTCAGGAATTGAATAGCAGATTTTTTAGTGGGATGTGTAAGGAAAAGTTAGCAGATGGCATTGTTAGCTCTGCTACTGATACATATTTTATTTTAACATATTTCTGGCATCTTATTTCTCTCTTCAGTCATGTGAGCACTTTGTCTACCCACTGTACTTTCAGTGCTGTTCACTGCTATTCGCTGCTGTTACGCAAAACAATTTATCTCATGCTAAGGTCACAAAAACTATTTAAGATTTTTTAGTTCTGTTTTACAGCTATAACTGCAGTTTCTCAACTACCATGATTTTTCTCCTTTGAAATGCTGTGATTTCATTTGGATGCTTACTTCAAGCTTAATAATTTAGAAATTATCCTGGAAATTTTATAAGGTGTCTTTGTCCCATGTTCTTTGGTTCCTGGGATTTTTTTGAACAATTTATATTTTGAAATTCATATTTTTAATGATAATTTTACATTGCCTTTTATTCTTCCTGATGGAACTTAAATCTTTATCTAAACAATAAAAATAAAAATTGAAAGAGTAAAAAAAAAAAAAAACACCACCCACCTTTAGTTTTTCAGATTTCAAACAAAGCAAAGCTGCATAGTAAGCTTGTATAAAATGTCGTGCTATCATTATTTCCTAAGCTGGCTTGCTTATTATTCCCCTTTAATATACACGTGTATCAGATGTGTTGGAGGCAGAATTTCTGAAGCTGGTTATACTGTCAACACAGGGATGCTAGCCAAAATTTCAGATTTATTTAATCAATAAAAATTGCTCTTCGTAAGTACATGTGTGGCAAGTGCAAATGGTGCAAGCTGATTTGTCTTTTATTATCATTCCTGCTGCTGGAGTCACACCACAGCTCAAGACAAGGGACTGAATGGGTTTCTGCTTCAGCCTCTCCCTGCCATGTGCCCCAGCATCATTTTTAAGCTGTGCAGAATCCCTGGCACTCAGCTTTAGGCACCTCATAAGAAGCAAAGCTGGGGTTTTGTTCTGGTGGTTGTTTTTTTTTCCTGAAATAAGAGCTTCATTGCCAGTGAAAGAATTGGGCTCATCTGTGCCTGGCTGTTCTTTCCCAAGCCTTCACTGCTGCCTCACACATGCTGGCACAAGCTTTTTTGAAGTTACAGGGCAAGCTGTTTTGAGGAACTGATTTGGCTGGAAAATGCTCCTTTTCCACCCCTAGTGTTAGCTCTCAGCTGCTTCCCGTCCCTGGTCCAGCATACCACCTGGTCAGACAGGCTCAGGAGCCTCCTTCTTCTCATGGCATGGTTTAGCTATGCCTGCTGGGGACATTGACTGAACTCCAGTCAAGAAGGGGAGGTGGAAATCTCCAGATGGCAGATCGTTATCTCCAGATGGCAGGTCAGACCACCTCAGCTCCTTCCTTAGGGGCATCAATTAAGCTCTTTGAAGTTAGAAGGCAAGAATCCATGTCTTTTTGCCCAGAAAGCATGCCAAGGAGCCCAGGGAGAAGAAAAGCAGTAGAGCCCACCCAGAACAAGGAAGGCTGTGGGCAACACTAGAGGCACATGTCCATAGCATCCTGAAAAGCATTCAGTGGGGGGATTTTGGATAACACTGTGCTGGGATTGTTACAGAATAGATGTCAGCCTTGTTTGTAAAGATCAAGCTCAAGAGATAGCAGCACAGAAAGACTCCCTGTGCTACTTTGGTTTGATACTAGCAGAGAAGCCCCAAGAGATTGTCCAACCTGTAGCCATTATATATACAATCCCTTCCACTTAATGCAAATGTGTTATTTTAGGGCATGATTGGAATTACTGTTTAGGTTTCTTAACTGTGTCTTTGTACATTTAAGGAAATCCCTGATAGTGTCCAATCCTTCATGGGCAACCAAGGGGCCAAACTGAGCAAGGTCAGTGTAAATGAGATTCTTACATGCCTGACATAATGATAAAACAGCATCGGACAGTTGTATCAAAACTCATGGCTGGTCCTGGGTGAAGAAGGGCTTTGCAAGCTGTGAATTGTAATCACACCATTAATTTTCTGCCTGTATTGCCCAAGAGCAGCAGTGTGTACTCAGAAATCCCCTGCCAAGCCTATTCTGGCCACATGTGCCACAGCATGGGGAACATGGCTGTGAGTGCTGTCAGGATCACAACCCTTCACAGCTCAGTTGTCCTCGCAACTGTTGCTATTTCTCTTCTGCTGTAACATCTGGAGATTTTCACCAAGATGAAGTGCATGAAGATCATGTCTGCATGTCTCTTTTGTCCATGTCCTGAAGCTGTAGCATCTCTTGGCTGGCTGTAGAGAAGGAGAACAGAGAGAGAAGTTGTAAAATACAGAGGGAATTTACTGTGCTGCCAGCAGGGCCTCTGTGTCTGTGGCATCCCCTCTTGCTAATTGTATTAGTCTTCCATCTCAAGGAAGAAGGGCAACCTTAGGTGTTGCAAGCTAAAGTATCATACTGGATATATCTACTTGGAGTTTTTTGTTTTGGGGTTTTTTTTGTTGTTGTTAATAAACTAAGCTGTTATGTATTTCAACTCCCAGTTGCTCCAGTAAAGATCAGTTTGTTAAAGAGATCTCTGTGATTGCCTGGGCACTGTTAGATGCGATCCATGTTTTCACTTACTTTTTCAAAAGAAACTGCCCCAAGAGCAGCTGGAAGAAGAAAGATTTTCATGTTTCTTGACACTGCATACTCAGTGAAGTACTGAGTGTTTGAGAGTAGACTGAGGCAACCAGGGTAGCCACTGTAGGCACAATTATTTTTTCCAAAGCATTCCCTATACTAGCATTACATTTAGCCCAGCTATAACAGAAGGGTGCTGGAAGTCGCAGGAGGGACTTTGCCCAAAGCCTTCCAACTTGGCTTTGCAGGACATGGGGCAAACCCCTACCACTTGCCTTGCTAAAGCCATCAGGCTTGCCAGCTAAAGAACATGTCTCTGGAAACACAAATAAGTATCCAGGCTTGAAATGCTGAGCTCAGCTTTCCCGAAGATAGTGCATCATTGTGACCAGCATTTGGCATTAAGGAATGTCTGCTGAGGGAAGGCTTTTCAGTGGGAATAGTGTTGCTCTTTTGGTAAGACATTTACTGTGCTGTTCTGGGAGAAAAAGCCATGTTTTTCACAGCCTGTAAGGTTTAACACTAATGGCTGATGTAAACATGTCTGACTGTTCAGAATCATTCTGGCCTCAAAAATCAATGATGAAGAGGAAACATTATAGGCTTTTATTGATGAGTTCTCTTCTTAGACATGCTAGTAAGTGCAAGTAGGTCTGAAATGTTGCAACATGCTCTGCAGATTGCTAGTTTGCTTTTACCATCTACTCATTTTCCTCTGCTTACTGAGATGAGAGGTTCCGCTCTACAAATTTCAGGGTAAAGATCCTGCAACTCTCTCTCACAAATTCTATTGAAATATGAGCCATAATACATAATTTTTCTCACCTTTTCAAAGTTCCGCTTGCCCTGCTGCGCCACCAGTATTTAGCATTTGCTTAAACAAACTGAGACACTATGATTTAGTGTGTAATCATGAATTAGATCTAAGTAAAAGAGTGACATCTCACAATGTCATTCATATTGCTATAACAAAAGCAGCTTGTCTGTATGGCGAAAGCGTAGGAATAATTAAAAACGTTTCTGAACCCAGTTATAATTGCAATCAAGAAACATAGTATACTGGAGGGATATGCTAGGCTAGTTATCATAAACATTAGATTTCTGTCTTCAGATATTACTTTATTGCTAAGTTCTGATCAAACATGTAATTCATCTTTTATTTCAGCAGGGTTTTTTATTATTTAAGTACATTACTGACTGTAAGCCAAATCTGATTGAATTTCTTTTCATTTTCTTTCACATATCAGCATTGCATATTAGCTTTAAATCAGGTGTTTGCATATACTTTTGTGCTGGTGTTTCCTAATTCTAGACTTACGGTTCCATTTCCATTTTCTTAAGTTACCAGTATATCCTTAGATATTTCTTAATTTACATAAATAAGAAAAATACTATCCATAATATTTCAAACTCAAGAAACCTGTGAGACAGCATATTATATTCTGAAAAAGAAAAAATCACAACTAGTAAAATCTCACAATTTATAAATATTCCTGCTGTGAGTGTCTTGAACTTCTGTGAGAAAAAAAAAAAAAATGAAGTTGATATGTGTCCATAGGAATTAGCATCTAACAGTTTGTACTATGGGAAACTCCACACATAATGATGAAAACCTTGATTTAAAAAGTGCAGGAAATTTCAAAGATCCTTCAGAAATGGTATGATAAGAATGAACATACACTTACTGTATATTACTAAAATGCTACCCTTTAAAACAGTGGAAAATATTGCTATCAAAGCTGTTTGAGAAAGAGGATAATATCCTTCCTTACTGAGATCCATGTTATTTGGACCTGCCAGAATGAATGCAGAAGATCTGTGACTACATGCATCGTGATAACATTTATGAGATTTCATTATAGACACATTCTGAGTTAATTTCTTAAAGAAATGTAAATATTCTGGGCAAAATTGGTATGTGAAACAAGGCTGCCAACATAAAATGTAGTAGGAAGTTATACAATAACTTCCCATCCAAAGCTCAACCAGATCTTGGTTATGTCTCTCATTTTCGTAAATCAATTGTGTAAATCCATTTTATCTCCTAATGTTGATTCATGCAATAGTTAAACCAACACCAGTTAGAGAGGAATTTTACACCAAAGCAGAACAATTTCCTGAATTAAAATATAATATCATCTCTCAGTATGTTCTCAGGTGAATTATCCTCTCAGCTATTTATATTTATTGTTTTAAAGGCAAACTTGCACTCATCATGGTTCTGCTCTCCTGTAGAGAGGGTGAATGAATCACTTGATCCCATGTGTCAAAAATGTAGTTTTGGTCATTTTGTATAATTACAGCTTGTGGTTGTTACTGAGGAGATGGTGTGATTATAATTTTACTCTTGAGACCGGAGAAGCAAACTCTGTGCAAGGATGTAGGTGCAATCACGGTCGCTGAGACCGAGGTCAAGATAGCAAAATCTGACTAAATGCGCACAAGCGATCTGTGGGCTGTTGCAAACTCAGTTTTCACTTACTAAGGCACTGCAGCATAATCATCATCACGACTGCCAGCTCAAATGGTGTGTTTGTTGGCACAGAAGAGCTGAGGGAAAAACAAAGAGAACAAGGGAAGTTGTGTCAGAAGCGAGGTGACACACAGTTGCTGTGGGAGATGAGTGCAGCATTACCTGCCTTCAGGTTTTCCAAAGCTAGAGAGACATACTTATCTCATACTAATACCTAGCACCTGTATCAGTGTTTAATACCTGCATTTAGAATCCTGAATGTAAATGGCTGGCAATGCAATGCCTGACACATTAAGGTAAGTTGTTGGTGCCAAGATTTTCTTCACTAATCATTTTGGCTTTGGCTACTGTTCTTCCTTACCAGTTTCTAAGTTCAGATGGGGTTTACAAAATTAACTTCTCTTCCTTCCCCATTTTCCCACTGCAGAAAGCAGAGAAATGCACATCACAGTGATTTTAAGGAGATGACGTGATTGTTTGAATGATAGCTTGAGTAAGGGCACGAACAAAGCTCCCAAGTTACTAGGTGTTGAACATCCAGAACCTGCTGACTTTACATGTGTATTGGAAAGGTCATGGATGAGAAGGAAGTATGATTATAGATGGTAGTTAAGAGCATTTTTTTGACTGACCTGTGTTTCTTTGATTGTTTTAGGTGTACACTTATTGACAGTACCTTAAAGAATCATTAGGTGTACAGCTATTGACAGTGCCTATTAATCTGTTGTTGTCATAACATCCTGAATTCCACGCTTCTGTCAGACATGGAGACTGCTTAGAAATGCTAAAGACAAGTATAACAGTCATTTTAGAGACATAGGCTGGTCTTCACTTAACCTGAATGTTTGTGCTTTGTTTTGTCCGGTCAGGAAATGATTGTGTTTCAAAAAGGAAAAAAAAAAAAAAATACTGATCAGGGCTTCCCCCTAAACTCCTCCTGTGATTATTTGAAAAGACGACTGATGAAAAGACAGCGAGGAAGATGTGAAAGAAGCCAAGTGAGAAGGGCCCTTTTTTTAAGTGTCATTGAGCTTTAGATATGTCTCTGGACACTATATGCCAGCTACCGAGAAGAGAAGCCTCCCCAGCCCCTGTCTGTGATTCTCCCCTACCTAAGCTCTGAAGCCAGGACTGACAACGCTGGGTGCTCACAGAGAAGGAGTGAGTGGTAGAGAAAGTCAAGTTCATCAGAGGATACATTAAATTTAAGTAATTTCTGTCAGTCTGTCAGAAAATTAAAAAAAAAAAATCCTTTATAAATCCGTCTCTGCAATAGTAAAACAGGATGAAGCTTACTTGAGGCCACTCAGTGCTGTACAGATGATCAGAAGATTCTTTTAGGCTCTTAGCCAGATCACAGAAACAAAAACTGAAGGAAAATATGTATTATTCTGTCAAGCTCAACTCCCTTCTGAGTCATGAGTGCTCCCCGTTTGCATGTTCTCTAGTGCTTTGTTCATCATAGCACTAAATCGCCAGTACTTCGGCAGAGAGGGGGTGGTGGTGTTGTTTTTCCACTGCTAACTTAATTCCATCAGTCTAATATCATTGGCATGATTCCTCCCTCCTTTGGTATTTACATCACCCCGAATTTCAGAATAAGTTAAAATGTATCCAGCTCAGCAACTTTCCCGTTTTGGGAAGCATGTCAGATACCGGCTGCCTGTAACTTTAAATGTGTCACATACATTTCCTTTCATGTGCAAGAGCACAGCTGTTACCCAAAGCATGTATGCATGTCATGGTTGATCAGCTGTTTTTTCAAACAAGACTAGTATGTCATTTATCAGGAGTTTTACACAATATATCACAATATTGGGGTTGTGTCTGACAATCAAGAGTGGAGATTGTTGCTTTTTAAATAATACTAAAGGGACAATCAAGGGAAGTCTACAAGAACTTAAATGAGGGACAGAAACATTGTCACTGTAATTTTCCTTTTGAAACCCACTATAAAGTATGCTCCTACAAGAATACTGGGGAAAAAAAAAAAAAAAAACACAAAGGAAAGTCTCAGGTACTTGCTAAGTTTGAGGATAAATAGAACAGAAAACAATACATTTATTCTTCTCTAGTTTTTTTTTTTTAATTTTCATTGGATCTTCTTTGAAGCTAGTAACTCATAGTTCATGATTCATTGCAATAATAAAGCTCTGAATTACTGAACAAGTAAACATCCTGGCTACAGTAATAAAACAGACACTCTAAAAAGCCCAGGAGAAATACTGCATGCCAGAATGTTCTAAAATACTCCAATCAATTCAGTCTTCTTTGGGACTTGACAACAGATATCATGGTCCAGATGTACAACAAGAGTGAAAATTCTGTATAAGGCCCTACGTACTTCAGAGTCTCTCACCGTGAAGAATTGTGCAGAGCCAGCGTGACTTTCTGTCTTCAGGTACTCAAAGCCAACTATAGTATTCAGCCATCGCTGTCATCGACCAGAATATAGGAAGTAGCTCCTTCTATTGCTTTCTGAGCTTAGCTTTTGTTCAGTGCACATGTCATTGTGTCAAGTGAATCCTGTCACAGGACTTCTCAGATGAATCCCTAAATGACAGGTCAGTAATGTCCCTTGGAGTTCCACTCCAGGGGTGGAAGGTAACTACCTAGTAACAGCCTCTGGATGTGTTTTGTCTCCTTAGTTTTCATACTGGTATATGGTGACTGTAACTTCCCTCTGCACTGAAGAACAAGATTGGTGCTGACTTTAGGAGTTTGCTTCAGTGATGTGCAGGTAGTTTTTCTGTGAATAGAACTCGCATTTTTCCTCCACTTACATCACTTGACTAAAAACCACACCAACTCCTACTACCTCAAATCTCAAATGGAGGTCAATGATTTGTACTTCCATGAAAATCTCTGTACAGTTCAGGGTGGGATTTGTCAGTCTTGTATGGAAGTGCTATTGCATGTAATTCAGGCAGTCATTATTTTGAAACATGGTTAAAATCTGCAGAAGCCAGAGGTAGCCTGGAAGTTCAGCAATGGGAAGTACAAGAATTTACAGCTCGACTCTCCCAAAAGCGGTGTGAATTAAAAGGACTCAATGTCAAGAGCAAGGCCAGATTGAGGGCCAGTGAGTTACTTCATTCAACTGTAATGAGGGTGTGGAGGTGGAAAAAATAACAGGAAACATCAGGATGCATTTGTGCATAACCAGCACTGTTTCAGTGATGAAATACAGTTTGGGACATGGTGTCATTGGTAATTGATAATACACAGCTGTGACCGTGTAATGAAACCTGGCAAATTCATGGCCATGCTGTTGTGGAGAACTGATTATAGTGGACCTAATGATTAAAATCTTGTTACATTTGTGAGGAAGACCTCAATGTTCCTGTGGTGCTGTCATTATTCTGCAGGTGTCCTTAACTAGAGGTGCACTGCATCATTGCTCCTTGTTTCTTTCCCTGCTGTCCTTACAGCTGCCTGCTTTCTCCTCTAGTCTAAACTTCGTATGTCTTCTGGGTGATCCTGGACATACACAGCTTCTTCTGTGCAGTATCAGGGTGTGTATCTGCCTGACCAAGTAACTGTCACCCTCACTATTTAAACTGAGTGATAGTGTGGTTGCAGGTTTGCTCCCGTGTTTCATTCAAAGTTGGTCAATAATAGGTTTCCTCTGCCTTTATCTCAAGTCTTTTGCCATCGTTTTCTGTTTTGTTCTCAAACACACGTGTCCTCCTGTGCTCGTCTTTCCAGACACGTCGTCTTGTCTCATCTGTGTGGTTTGGGGTTGTTTTTCTCCCTCCTGTATCGCCCTGCGCAGCCAGCCCTTGCTGCCTGTGTCCACTCCCACTGCAGATGTTAGCCGCGCCGTAACTTTTCCTCTGTGAAAACACTCTCCGTGCTGTTCTCACGTTGGCACTTGCGTCGGTTGCTCTCCCGCAGCCGTTTGCTGCCACCTGATGCAGCGATGCGCTCACTGCAGCGCCCCGCAGCGCCGTGCCCGCCGCGGGGCTCCGCTCCCCCG
>VXBZ01001364.1:0-11570 GCA_013399135.1 Heliornis fulica
CGGGTGGGGGGTGGGCAGGGTGTGTGGAAGAGAAAAGAAAATAAAGGACAGCTACAAGGGTACAGTCCATTATCCGGTGGAGAATTGGAAAAATTAATCTCCTTCAAAAGTCCCCATGCCCCTTGTTGATGACAATCTTCTTAAGAGATGGAAGGTGAAGGCCTGAACTCACTTGTGGCTGAAGAGGGAATTAGTTTTTTGTACATCAGAATGGCTTTTACCATTGAGCTGTTCTCTGGAAAAGGCTTATACTCTTTCATAGTTAGAGAGCGCTCAATTTGTACTCTGAAACACCAGTCAAGTCTAGCCCCTTGGCTGGCAGAGGCAAAGGAACTCTTAGGGCTATCAGTGTAGGAGACATGGTGCTGAGCATCATCAAAAGAAACATCACAGGCAGAATGTAGCATCCAGTGTTAGCTGAACCCAGCAGGCATCACAAAAGACTACATCCTTCTGTTTTACTGACTACAAATATTTATTTCATCTTGGCATCATCTTCTTCTGGAGGCCCCTGCAAGCTTCTGTGTGACACCAAGTAGAAAAAAATTGGGGAACTGACCAATATTTAAAAGTAAACCCTTTCCTCCCTCCCATTTTTCTAAGAAGTATTTCTCAGAAAGGTCAGTTCCAACAAAAAAACCATTGGAATTTAAGTCAAAAGAGGAGAGATCAGATATTTCAGCAGAAGTATGAACTTATGCCCACATCACTTGTTCATCAAGCATCAAGGAGCTCATAACATTAAAACCTTCAATGTTTGCAAAATGTGCAGATTAGGGATCGACTGAATAAAGTAGGGTCCCATTATTGTTTCTGTGGGCTTATGCTATTTAAGTGGGCACATGAAATCATTCCACACTGAGAGTTTAAAGAGACCACATCCAAAATCTTCAAATGTCCATAGCCAGGGTAAAACTGACCCTGACTATAATAGGCTTTAATAACATCAATATTTCATTTAGACAAAAATTTAAAAAAATCACAGGAAAATCTAGACTTAATTTCAGAGAAAACATCCTGTGGGTGAGGGTACTTCAGGCCAGAAAAAACAGCAGAAGTTTTGTTATTTTAAAGGTGATTTAAAGGCGGATTGGTTCTCAATTATATACTGAAAGGAGCAAGTACAGAGCAATGCATATGTCCTCTAGCTCTAATAACCATGACTCTATGCATGAATAGAAATCTTGTACTGTCATGAAACATAATTTCCTATCATTTTATCCTGTTTATAATTAAATTTCCTAAGAAGAAATTTGCAAGACTATATATGTTTTGGCCTAATCCTATTTCCAACAAATTCAACTTCAGTTCAAATTCAAAGCAGAACTCTCATTAACTCCAATTGGAGAAAGATTAGTTGCCCTGTTGCATTCTAATTAATTTATTTTCTTGGTTTTGCATGCTTGTGTTAGGCTGATAATGTGTTGATGCAAAAGAAAATAAAGTGTTAAATAAGATTCCAGATAAATGTAAAGCATTCTTGCTTTTATCACAAATAAATCAGGTGTCTATGCAACTATTTGGGATATCTAGGGTAATATTAGGCAGTTCACTATAATTTTGCAAATTTGATGTGCAACATTATATTTAAATTTCATGTAGGTAATTAAAAATATATTTAATGCTTTCCACCATAATTTTGAAATATTCCTATTTATGCATCTCCTGTAAGAAGATCTGCAAAGATAAATAGTACAATTATGCACAATTATATAAATGTATCATTAATTTTGGCCTTCAATATTTAATGGCCATATGAGATTGCTAAAATTGAATATCACTAGAAAATATTAGGCACTTGGGATTAGAACTGTCAGGCATTGACTTAGTTGGGGAATACTTTGAAGCAGCTTCCTACAAGATGGGATGAGTAAGATGCAATCTCTTACTAATTAACTTGCAAGAATATTTAATGATGACAAAGTAGTACCATAAACATTTTTAATAAGCAAACCTATTGATTTAGGAAGTTAAGCTCTCTGACAAGATTCAAAGAAGGCTTGGTAAATACAGAAAAAAAATCAGAAAGAATTAAAGAAAAATTACAGTTACAGGGAAATCTTAATGAACATTGATAAACTAAGTTAATGAAAGATAATTTTCATGTATTACTGCTGAGAGTCAGGTTTTTAAATCCAAGATTTTGTTTCCAAAACATTTAAATGTGTGTGCACTCTTCAAACTCCTTAGACTGACAGCACAACCCTCAGTCAGAACATCCAACATGAATGATAAAAGGGTCAGGGCTCAGATCTCTAAAATTATGGGAGACAGGGAAATAACTGAAACTCGGGAATGAACAGGAGCTGAAAGAAAAATCAGCAGAGAGTCAAAGCTGATGGTTCGTGATTTACCACTTTCCCTCTCAGCTCTTCTGTGAGTCTCTCCCCCACCCTCTTATTGCTTTAGCATTCTACTGCAAACAGGCTGTTAGACAGCGGCTAAGACATTAAAACTCTGTAGCTGTTAAGGCTGGCCTAATGAAAGAAGACATGTCTACCATGAACAAACATAACCTAAGGGGTTCCTGTCACACTAATTGACCGACAACATGGAGGTTTAAGACAGTGAAATAGAGCAAGAGGAAACTAAGAACAGTGGAAATCAGCTTTGAAAACTCTCCCGTGGACTTGCTGATGGAAGAAGCTAAACAAAGCTAGTGATTCTCTGGAACGGGCAATGGTTTCCTGATTTCTGTAGATTTAACAAAGTTAGCGATGCCATGGAAAAGCCTGCAAAAAACCCAAACACTCCCAAGCAGATGAACAGGGATTTGCTCCAGCTGACTTGCTTAAAGGCAGTACAGTGATTTAATACCCTACTTCATTTCCTCCATGTTGCAGACTATGAGTAACAGACAACAAAACCAATCTGCACTGCTCACAATCTACATGGGTGAGAAGGCGGACATGCACTGTGCCCGTTCACAGTTGCACTTAAGGAGTGTTTCTTCATACCACTTGTACTAGTTATTAAGGTTAAGCCAAAAATGTGGAATAAGCCAGAGAAGTTTTAATCTGTTACCTTGCCCTGAAATAACCACAGCACAAAGATAACTGATTTGATGGGGTAAAGGACAAATTAACAAATCCTTGAGTAGTGTGAAGCTGGTTTAATGGTGCTCTTCTTGTAACAGCTGAGTTTCCGATATGCTGATATGCTGTTGCAGTCTTAATTTCAATAACCCAGCAGGAAATGAGGCAAGCCAAGGGCAAGTCAGGCTCGGTAGCTTTTGATTGTCACTTAGTTGTCTGATTTATTTCCATATGGTCCCGAGGAGGATACTCCTTTAGTCTAGACACTCAGGATGACGCCAGTTTACAAGAAGCACAGACTTAGAGAATTGTCTTGGTTGGAAGGGGCCGTTCAGATCATCAAGTCCAACCATCACCCTAACCTGCCAAAACCACCACTAAACTACATCCCTCAGCATCACATCTACCTGTCTTTTAAATATTTCCAGGAATGGTGAGCCACCATCTCTCTGTGCAGTGCACTCCAATGCCTAACAACCCTCTCTGTGAAGAATTTTTTCCTAACATCCAATCTAAACCTAACCTCATAAAACTCGAGGCTCTTTTCTCTTGTCCTATTGCTTGTCCCTGGGGAGAAGAGGTCAGCCCCCACCTCTCTTCAACCTTCCTTCAGATAGCTGTAGACAGCTATTAGGTCTCCCATGAGCTTCCTCTTCTCCATACTAAACAGTTCCAGTTCCCTCAGCCAATCTTCATAGCATTTGTCTTCCAGGCCCCTCACCAGCCTCACTGCCATTTTATGGACACCCTCTAGTACCTCAATGTCTTTTCTGTAGTGAGGGTCCCAAAACTAAACATAGTCCTCAAGTTGGAGCCTCATCAGTGCTGAGTACAGGGGAATAATTACCTCTCTAGTCCTGCTCACTACACTGTTCCTGATACAGGCTGGGATGTTGTTGGCTGCCTTGGCCACCTGGGCACACTGCTGGCTCATATTCAGCTGGCTATCAAGAACCCCAGGTCCTTTTCTTCTGGTTAGTGTACCAGCCATTCTCTTACTGGATGATGACAGAAAAGTCCCCAAGTTTCTAACTGAACGACCACTGATCTACTTTGAGGAGATGGTAAAGAAGCCTTGTCTGACACCATTTGGGCAGAGAACTCCTGTTTAAGGGATTACCAGCTGCAGTGCACACACACATACAAAAGAAGGTGTTATTGTTACAAGAGCTGCTCCACTGGCAGGCATATTAGTGGGCATTGTGATGCTCCTTCAAGACACTGCCTAAACCCTTGGTCCTTAGCTTACTGGTTAGTCAACTAAGGCCACAGAGAACAACAGTAAACTCATGAAATCCTCAGGTTAATTGCATCAGTTCTCCTCTTCATCTCTTCAACATACCATTCCACTTTAATGGGCTTTAAACGTCACCAAAGTGTTCCCAGGCCTTCCCTTGCTCTTCCTATTTCTCCTGGCTGTGGTCCCACAGCTCTAGGACTTGGCCTCAAGGAGCAGCGCTCCAGCAGACCAGGGTAGTAGTGCAGATGTAGTTGGGTGAGCAGTGCCAGTGGAAATAAGACACTGAATTTTCTCTAACAGCTATGACCAAATAAAAGTAATGAAAACAAACACAGAAATGAGATCAAAACAGGTGACGTGGGTGAAAAGGTCAAAGAGCAAAGGCTGTGAGTGTATATAAAAGAGTTGATGTGTCACTCAGTCCAGTAAGATGAAGACCAAGAAGTAATATTGCTCCTATCCACAAACAAGTCTATCTTGAGATTCAAAAGTTCCTTAAGCTGAAGGACAGTGAATATAAGAACTGGAATCAACCAGCCATGAGAACTCAAGGCTGGAAATGAGGAGGACCATTAATCATCTAAGGCACGGTGTTCTGGAGCCTGCATTCCAATTCAGAAGTGAGGGGAAACAACAGAGGCTGAGTTTATATGAAACACAATAAAATAAAGGAGTAGCTTCTGGATTTTCTGAAACAGAATTTTATACTGATAACACAAACACAATGTTTCTTAAGCTACAAGGCACTCTTCCTTCCTTTGTTGCAAGGCAGGATGGGTACCTGAAACACTTCCCCACTGTAATAGGAAAGCTGAAGCACAATTTGTAGTTTGATGACTACAAGCCATCTCTGAGCTCTCAGTGACATTCTTTAGAGTCTTTATACACATTCCTGTTATACTATATAAGCAACTAAAGTATTTCCCCAGGCCACTATAGTCTATCATTTTATTATGGCTGTTCTATATCCACATTAAACTTTGTAGCTTTAGAATATGCTAATGCAACATACCACAGCGGCTCTTGCAAACTTGTCAGTTTTGCCTAATAAAGTTAGTATAGACTGCATTTTCTTTTGTTGCACTACTCCACACTTACAGTAGAGCGTCCAGTAATAAGACTGTATTACTGCAGAATAAAAGGCCATCCTATTGCAAACACTTATTTAATTGTTTAAATTATATAAATGTCTGGTTTCTGTTCTTTCAATATAAAAAACAACCAAACAAAAAAACCCCAAACCAAACAGCAAAACAAAACAAAAGACTATCATTACTATAAAGCCCCCCAAAATACATAAACATAATATCTCTGTATTTCTTACATGAAGTGCTTTTAATTCTTAATGGGTTTATGCTTTAAAATAGGGAAGGGTTACTCAAATAGTCAAAACACTACTGTGATGTGGCAGAAGTAATTCAGTAGCTAAGGATCACTGGGGCCAGGTTACCCCTCAAACATTAGCAATTAGCTCATGCATACTGGACAATAATATATGCTACCTTATTTATCTGAAAGACAAGATGGTGATTATGGAAACAACTATCATGGAGATGTCTTACACATGTGGAACAACGGGCACAATATAGTTATTTCCTTTTTAGTACCGTGACCATTCATATCAGGGAGACAAAAAGCTCACGTGGCTTTGTGAGGTTTTAATCCTTCTGTATATATTTCCTTTGTAGGAAAAATACTGTCATATGGACAAATGACATTCCAGTTCTCAGAGTTGAGTCAATGGCACTGGGATAGCAGATGCTTCCTTTTTCTCTCCACAAGTATGTAACTTAAATATTACTGACCCAATTTTTCAACCCAGTCTGACATAAATTCACTGCTGTGCTGAAATGCCACATGTAAAATTTAAGCCAAAAGCAAATTTTTAGGGACAACTTACATGCCCCTGAGGACAGGATTTGCAGAGGAAAGAAAAATTGACAGGACAGACAACATGGCAGTCAGTATCATCATGTTGTTAATATCTCAAGGGCAAAGACATATTAATGCTTCCATTTAAAATAATTATTTACTGAGTGATAAGTGCTGAAAACACTCTGCTCAGTAAAAGACACATGTAGCCACTGTCCCAGAAAACTCTGAGTATGAAGCTTTGAAACCACAAACCTCTCTGAAGATCTTTGTCTGTGACCCAGAGGACTCACTGGAGGTTGAGAAGTCTAGCTCTCAATAGTCAAAGAAGAGACATAAAGCAGATGCCGAACAACAAAAGACACAGAAAAGACAGGTAACACACAGCTTTTATAAACTCCCATAAAAAATGTATTTGCTTCCTTAAAGTGCAACTTAAAATAAGGATCTCTTCTGACAGCTTTGGAACAGGCAGAGTATGGCCACTTTCTTTGTGCCCCTCGCTTGCCTCTACTGAGTATAAGAGAGAAAGGGGAAAAAGCCTCACCTCAAACTGCCCTGGGGGTTCAGCTCCAGGGAAAGAGAGCAATTTGTATTCCAGGCCAAATCCATCCTTATGCTTTCCACTATGAATACAAATTGTGATAGCTTTCCTGAGCTGGAAGGTACCCACTAGGATCAGGACTGATGCCACAAATCGATTGCCAGAAGCACATCCAGAGACTGGGCACTATATTTCAGAAGCTTTCACTATCAACTTGCTGCAGGGTCAAGCCAGTCTCACCTGAATGATACAGCCCAGATGAGGACGCCACAAACTTTGGCTTTCTTCTTTGTTGGGGGTATGAGAAAGGCAGAGGGGTTCACCTTTACGAGCACTGAGTGTAGGGCTGGGTACCATCACGGAACTTGGAAACTACTCACTCTGTGCTGGAGTGCACAAGAGGGTAAATCAGCCTCTGCAAACGCTCATCTAGACCCTTTCCCGGTTCTAAATCCTTACTCCAATCCGCCAGCATAGAAGGTGACGACTACTTCCAACGATCTCTGTCTCAAGGTCCTAGCATTAACTCCAAGAGCTGAATGCAGAGGACTCAGGTGAGCTTTCCTTTAAAGCCAAAAGACAGTTTCTGGTTCTCGTTGACACAAAACATTTGTCATCTACGGCAAGCTACTCTGGGCTTTAAACAACTTACTTAACCTCTTCACTGTTGGCCTCCAGCATTAAAATATAAAATAAAAGTGCTGCTTCACAGGACTGGTATCTTTAACAGCTGTGAAATATTTAGAAGCAAATTACTACTACTGATTTTGTCTACATTCACACTTATTTCTGTTAAGGCCTAGCATAAATCTGTAAGTAGCAGAAATGGAATTATATTGTTCTATATTTCTTTTGTTTGGTTGGTTGGGGTTTTTTTCTCCCCTTAGTCCTTCTTGCTGAAGAGACTAGTTGAGCTTACACAAAAAGAACAGGGTACCACATTGGCAAGACTTGTGAAACAGGAATTAGCCAAAGCCAATGTCTGTGTATTGTCATTTATCTTGTAACTCCTGATTCTGAGCAACACTGAGAAAAGTATATGGAAGGAAATATAAACACAGTGTGCAGGTATATACTTCAGGTGTGCATTCCTGAAACCAGACTTCTGAAACACCTGCAGAAAAGTGACAAAAATCTCAAGAACTGCTGAGCAGATGATTAAAAATGCAAAGGAGAAGCACACCTCCACACATCCTTCTGGGAAGAGCAGCTGCCCCAGTTGTTCTAAATCCCATCTCAATTCCCTCTCAGTGCATTCAAAACTACTCCTCCAGGACAGTGCCATCATCAGAGTCAAGCGATATTCTCCGTGGAGGAAATTTCATCCACTTCTACTATCTGTATTTATAACTTTGTTCTCTAGCAGTTTCACCTAAAGATCTCATGAGAAGCAAAGAACTGTTTGGGTTTTTTTCTGTCATGTGTACAATATTCCTTATGCAAACACAGCTATGACATAGGTTTAAAACGCAGTTAATAGCGACCAAACTGTGATACAATATATGGCTGAAATGACTGCTTAATGTACTTGGTCACGGCACATCTTTATTAGGTATGAGCAGACTACCCTTTAAACAAAATACTGTGGAGACCTTCCAATGCTGGAAGCTCAACATTCACCTATACAAATGTGCTTGTAGGCATCATAAAGCACTTTCCCCTGACTGTGTGTATGTGTGTTATCACTGGCAACAGATGCTTTGCTGAAATTCTACACAATACCCATTAAACAGTACAAATGAAAAACAACTGGCCACAAGAGGCTAAATCAAGAAAACTCAAGGTTCCTCACTGGGATCACTTGAAACCTTCAGGCACAACAAACATACTTGAGTTATGTTAAAATGCTGTGATCTTCATTACTTAGGATCATCAGACATCCTCTGGTCTCTACTTGTGGAAGTAGAAACTGGTCTGACAGCCCTCTGTTCAGTCCAATATGGGTCTTTCATGTTTGACAGTGAGATATTCCTGGGTTTACAACGTTGGTGAAGACACGTAGCTTCCTAAACAGCACGAGGGGAGCATGCATGCATGCATGCAAAAAAAAAAAAAAAAGATGCAAGCACAAAATAAATAGGGTTTTTTAGAACAAAATGCTGGGTAAGCTTAGAACAAACACAAACAGCTTAAAATTTGTCCATCTTCAGGAAGATACTTCTGTTTGTATTCCATGAAGCTGTCTACAACTTTCCTCTCAAGGAGCTAAGAAGTTCCTTCCTTCACTGTGTGAGGGGATGAACCTGCTCAGGTGAGCTACAAGAAGGGAGAAGACAGCATTGTTCAGCTGTCAGATGAGCACACTGCTGTGAACAGTCCTAACAGAGCATGGAGCAGCAGCTGCTCACGGGGCAGGTGGGGCAGGTTTCATGACGTGCTCCACATCTGCCTTGCTCCCAGTGGTGTCAGTGTCGCTGTGCAACGCCTCTGAGGTTAGAACAACACTTTGGAAAGCAGTGATCCTTTGCTCCAACTGCCTTCTCTGTCTCAGTAGAGTTAAATCCTGACTTGCAGGACAGAGTCCTTCTTGCCAAGCTCAAGGCGACCTGTGAAGTCATCATCCACTAGGGGTGCTCAACACCTGCTACTCATGGCTACAGTCAAAAGAGGGGGGAAATCCAGCCTTTCACTTACTGCTCCCAGGATGATAAATATACTTTACATACATGAGGAATATTATATTTAATGACTACTGAATGAAATACGCAATTCTGTGAGCAACACAGAACCCCCCCAAGGCTTTGTCTTTTTAGATCTGTAGATGTAAATTAATTAAATTTCCCCAGGGACAAGGAGAATGTTTCACTTTTAGACCTCAGTAATAATTAAGCCTAAGCCAGGCACCCATGCTGCTGGTTAGACACAACTGGATCGGTGCCAGTTCTTGAATAAGACTTCAACTGCAGACATCTACAGAATGGAAAATGTAAAGTGGAAAAAAAATAAGGCGTCATTAAAGTATAAAGGGGAGATAGCAGCAGCTGAATGTTTTTCAGGATTACAGTTCTGAATTTCAGCAACTACGTTTCAGCTAAACCATTTTCAGTTGACAAACTCTTTAGTGCCCAAAGCTACACAGAACAAGCAACTCATTTTGAAGAGCAGTATGGTCATGAAAATCATTTCAATTACTGATCCTTAATTAGAATTATTTCTAGTTTGTATGGGGGTGCACCAAAAAAAAAAGGTTAGGAAGCGTGAAATGTCACTGTGAGAAAGTCCTGAAAACACTTAAACTATACTATCTACTTAATTGAAATGGTTACACTTTAACTGAAACAGTAATACTTATTTTATTGGTTAACACAGTAGCACCAGAAGCCAATTCAGAAATTTTAAAAGCTCCTAGTACTACCAGTTTCTCAACAAATACATATTTACTTCGTGTCTTCTTAAATGCAAATTGATTAAGTGTACTCTGAGTTTTTCAAATATAGTGGTGTACTACTGGCCTTGAATTCATCTGAGTGTAGCACAGCTCCACCCTTTGTCCAATCCCATCAGCAATAGTGCATCCCATCAGAGGTGAAAGAAGTTAATGACGAGTGGCTGCGCCACACACCTTTCTAAATACCTTCTTAGATATATCGTCCATCAGTCAATCATGATTCCGTATATTAATAAGAAGTTTAGTTTTGTTTTGGGGAGGGTTGTTGGGTTTTGTTTGTGTTCTGGTTTTGTGAAATTTTTTTTCCCCCAAAATATGTCATTCTTCGGACAAGAGAATCAACGGTTATTTCCTCGGCTTTCAGTTACAGAAAAATGTTGAACATAAGGTTTTGGGAACAGAGCACATCCAGCCAGAATTGCGGGCTACCACCCTACCAACAAGCCTCAGCATTCAGTTCCAGTAAATAAATAAAGCAGACAACCTGAACGCTGCTGGCAGGACCCTGGCCAGCTGGCTGAGAGCTTCTTTGACAGAACCTCTGAACAACTGCCAAGAAGCTGTGATTTAAATGGAGATGGGGGTCTTGCTTTTTTCTTTTTCTTTTTTTTTTTTTTTTTTTAAGATGATCTAAGTGTGAGATTTGTAAGATCAGGTAAATTAAAGCACCTACATCCCACTGACAGCTCTTTTTACAATCACCTCCCTAAAACCTATCCCCCGGTCACTCCCTCCATCCGCTTTTCTGACTCTCTTCGCTTTAGGAAAACAAGCATAACCTCCAAACCCCCTTAAATTAATTCTGAGATGATTCCTCGCCTTTCGGGCTCTCAAGGAGCAAGGAAACTTTGGCAGAACCCGCGCGAGTGGCAGGAACTGCTGGCGCGCTCGGTCCGAGGCCACGGAAATCCCGATGCTGCCTGCCCTGGAGCGGCCACCACCTCCTCCTGCCGCCGGACGGGACAAGGCTCTGCCTCGGGAGTGCCCGGGAAACCTGGGCGTCCCCGGGCCGGCAGCAATTAACCACGGGGAGCCCTGGCCCGGCACGGAGCTAAGGCCGGCGAAGGAGAAGAGACGGGAGGGCGCGGCCGGGGGGCTGCGCGGAGGCGCGGGGGCCCGCGCATCCCGACGCACCGCCATTACCTCGATGTATGGGACGATTTTGCAGGAGAAGTCTTCGAGGAGCCACTTCTTGGTGAGCTCCTGGAAGATGACCAGCGGCAGGCAGAAGAAGACGATGAGGAAGTCCCAGAAGGCCAGGTTGGCCAGCAGGGAGTTGGAGATGCTCCGCATGTAGTAGTTGTGGCAGACGATGCACATCACTGCCATGTTGCCCATGATGCCGATGCCGAAGATCACCACGGAGAGGCACATGACGGCGTAGGCACCGTACGACTCCTCGGTCAGCGGGTAGAAGGGGTGGCGGAGGCGGGCGCGGCGCCCCGTGCCGTTGCCGCGGCCCCCGGCGCTGCCCTCGCCGCCGGCAGAGCC
>VXBZ01001364.1:16804-31217 GCA_013399135.1 Heliornis fulica
TGTGGTGTGCTCAGCTACCTTACACTCCACTCACATTCCTCACTTAGACAAATGCAACAGGACTTCTTTCCTATAGAAAAAAAACTCATTTTGTTATGCTGTCTTCTTACATCTCACTGGCTTTTGATGTGTATTACCTTGTCACAAAAATGTGAGATCAGAGAGAACACAATTTTGGTGATGTGGTATCGCTGGCATTTTCATTTCAGACAGACCAAAATCCCTTCAGCAATGGAAGGACTTTTATTGTTGAAGTCAACTGACTTGTATGGTTGGTTCAGGCTCTCTAATAATAAATGAACATTAAAAAGTTTGAAATTCAAACAAGAATTCAAAGTGTAATGATAATGCTAGGAATTTCTTGTAATTACTGAGCTGATTCTGTGTTTATTGACATCCTTTGGTAAAGTTTATGGTGGCTCCAGAGTATAGACTGCCACTTCTGTCTAGTTTCACACTTTAAACTACAATATTTTCCTTATTAACCTTTCCTTTTGCCAAAGTGTGTGTTCTGTTTTAAAGGGTAAGCGTCAGTGCTCATATCCCTTAGTCCAAGTAGATTTATTGTTTCAGTTATCCTTGTTTTGAAAGATAAGTATACACAACCCTTCTGTTACTATCAGTAATAAAAGGACAAGTGATCTATATTACATGGAACACTAAAATGCATTTGATACTTGAATTGCTGTTTTTCTGTCCTACTTTATCCAAAAGGCAGAACAATTTATAGACTATCTAACAACATTGATCATTGTAAAGAGAAGTCATCAGCTCTTTTTTTTAAGGTGTATTACTTGGGAGTAAGTTATATTTATATAATGTGGATCTGTGAGAAAGAGTATCTATTATTAGTGAGTATCCTTGTGAGGCCATAGGGCAAGACAGTGAGGGTGAAGCAATGTGAGTTGTGTCCCTCTGCATCAAATCATTCTACTCATGTTAGCATTGTTTCTTTTACCTGCAGAAAGGTTTCTGTGCAAAAAATGTTCGAACAGATAAAAAGGTCTCAATAAACTACAGTGCTAGACATGAGATGCAAAGGCTTCTTTTTTATCTTTGCCTTTTAACTTTGATTTTAATCTTGTAAACTGAAAGAAATGTAGAAGGGCAATAAGAGTCTTACGGACACAGTTTAAAACTTCACAGTCTTCTAAAATGGTAGCTGGTGTTAGCCTTCAGCCTAATAGTGATTTTTCTGTCCACCATGGTGAATTTCTTTTGATCTTCACATTTCAGAGAATTCTTAGATTTTTTTTTAATTTGTTGGGTTTTGAGGGAGATTTAAGGGGTGGGTTTTTTTTGCTAGCTGCTTTATACAAAATATTTTTCCTCTAATTACCAGTCCTTTTACTTTCTCCATGGAGAGAAGTGGCCTTCTCACTTTCTTGATGTCCAAATTTGACCATTTAAACCCATTTGGATCGGAACCATAAACCTGTGTGAGGGATAATAGAGGATGGTCCGAGAGGGACAAGACGGAAAAGCACTAGCCAGATTACCTCTTGGCTAGGGGACAAGGGAGAAGGAAGTTTGAACTGCTCCCATGAGAACTGACCTTCATGTGAGGGGGCAAACCACAGCATTCCTATGGGAATTTAACCTTCATGTGAGGGGGGGAACCCTAACATCGTGGTGATGGAACAGGGAGCTGCTGTCAGCCACATCACGAGTCCGGTGAGGCTCACTGTGACTGCTGGCAACGCACGTAGTGACCCGAGCTGGCACCTTCCCACAAGGCCTGATGTGGGATATGAGGAGGCTGCCCTGGAGGTGGGGAGAGAGAGACATCGAGCGCACTTTGAAGATGCAGGGGACACCCTGACGGTGCTGTGCCTACCTCTGTCCTCTGTTCCACTGCGGCCCCTTGTCATCTTGCTGATCGGTGGTGCTGTGAAGACCCAAGGTTGGTAAGTGTCTCTTAAAGCGGCTTAGCAAGGCTTGAAACGATAAAGATGTATTGTAACTGCAGCCTTGGTGTGCACTCGTGTTTGTGCATTGGAATCCTCAGAAAAGGACCCGGCTACAAAACCCTAAAAAGCACAAATTCAGAGCTCCAAGTCTGACTGCCCTTGTGATACAGAGAATTATGTATTATTGCTCCACTTAGTCACTACTTGCCCTAGTTTGTTATTTAACGCAAAACTGAAGTTCAAGAGAAATAAGGACCTGAACCTTGGTGACTTCTAACTTGTGTTCCATGAACCAAGGAAGAGCTGTGAGGCCACAGCAAAGGTTTCATGGCCAGTGCCGAAAGGTGATGGAAGAATGACAGATTCACCATTTCCACTTGAAACTGTGCTGATAAATTCCAAAGAATCGGCAGAGTTTCATAGATTCAAGAAGTTTTGGAAGCACTACTGTGCTTGGGACGGCCCATATTGTAATCTGGACATGTTCCTATGTGATCTACTCTAGATGATGCTGCTTGGGAAGGGGGATTGGTCTTAGTGATCTTTCAAGGTCTCTTCCAGCTCCTAATATTCTGTGATTCTGTGATTGCCCAGAATAGCAGCACCTCTTCCAACCCAACCGGCAGACCAGCCCAGACAGGGCGACAGCAATGTCGCAGAGTGGCAGAGGCAGTCGAATGGCATCTCAGGTGTTTTTTTTTAGGCAGCCAGTGCAGCTATAAGGAGGAATGAAGTAAGTGTTGGGAAGGGGAGCTGAGAGAGACCCTGTGTAAGACAAAGAGGGAAAGTAAACTCTAACAGAAAGTGAGTGAGGAAGAAGGGATTTTCTTGAGAGAAGATGAGGAAAAGAACAGCTTCAGGAATAAAATCGTAATGGAAAGCCCATAGGGTAGAGGCCACCTCATCCCTTGACAGACTTTAGAGGTCTTGTCCCTCACCCCTGTTGTTATCTCCCAGTGCTATGGTGTCTGTCTCTCCCTCTCATATGCAGCTCAAGATTTTTCTCTAGTTTGGAATGCTAAACTGAACAACCTTAGTTTCACTTGAGCTGACCCAAAAATAGCCAGACTGGGTTAGACCCCCGGTCTATTCTGTTTTCTGCTGTGACTGTCCCTCTCCCAATGCAGCAATTTGCTGATGTCTTTTTACTTTTTATTTTTTTAGTTTGACCTTAGTTTATTATTTTCTGCCACTTGAGCATTACTCCAACTGCAGTTTCATCCTCAGAGCTCATTTGCATGCTGTTTACTTTTTCTTCCAGATTGTTAATGAAGTTATTAAAACAAGATACAACTTTATACTTTGCAGAAGACCCATTGCATACTTCCCCACAACATAGTGCAATCCACTGCTATTCCTTATCAGCCAGGGTTTGTGATCCTTCAACCTGTTTTCAATTTATATGACAGTGCTTATGTCGAGAGCAATTTGAACTCATTTTGGGAGATTTAGTGAGACACTGTATTAAATCCTTTATTAAAATCATGCTGTGTATCTTTCATCCAGGATTTCTGCAGTTCTATCAAAAAAGCAATCACGTTTCCTAGGCACGACATGTTCCTTATGAACCCATGCTGCTTATTGCTTATCGTTTCATTATCCTTTGAATGTTTAGAGGAGTGTTTTGTCTGTTTGGGTTTTTTTCCTCTTTATTTTCTTTTTCCCTCAGCAACTTTTCTGTTTTTTCACATTACAGAATATGTTGAAATTAGACTCTTTGTTTAATAAATCACTCTTCTTCCCTTTAATAATGTTTGAGGCTATACTTGTGATGCTATATGGCTTTTCAGAAATAATTTTCGAAGGCTTAGTGTTTTTCAGTATGTACTCAGGACCTTTAACCTGGACTAATTGGCTGGACAGAACAGGTGTTTTCTTACTTGTGTGCTATCAATAGAAATTTTTAATTTCTTGTTTTCTGTCAAACCTCTGCTTTCAATAAGAATAAATAATAAATCCATGTATCTGGAAATCATGAATTTTCCCACCTCTCTCCTACCAAACTAGTCCTACTTTTGGACTGTGCTTGATTTTATTTTAAATCTTTTAACAATCCTGTTTGGTACCATTAACTTACTCTTGGCTTTATCCTGGAAGACATTGAGTACTTTGACCATGGTCTAATGAAACTGCAAGAACATACTTTTTGTCGCTGAAGTCATCACAAAGCGTTTTTGGTGAATATTCATATATTCAAGTTGAATACAAGATTTTATGCTTTGCTGTTGCTCATACAAGCCACATTCTACGGTTTATCTTTTCCCTCAATACTAGCCTGCATTCTTCTCCATAAGTAAATACATCACCCTGGGGAGAAGTTATTTAAAACTGTATGATATTTTTCATACACATTCTTCCTTTCATGTCATCTTTGTTATTGGTTAAGTACAGATCCAGAGAATATTAAAGTTTCTGAAAATACCCCAATTCCCAACAATGAATTTAGTTGCTGCCTTTAATTGTCAAATCTCATATGTTATTTTAGTTTTGGGTCCTTTATATTTTTGGTTTTGTTTTGGTTTGTTTTTTCCTTCTCTTTCATTTTTTCCTCTCTCCTATATCCTATGATAAACTGATAGCTTCTGAAGGTTAACAGTGAACAGGGAAATCTACAAACTGCAGCTCAGCAGCTGGAGGGTTGGGGTTTTTTTGTGTGCACTTGTGGGGGATCTCTGTTAACACTTTTAGATGTAGCTTCATTTTCCGTATTGGCATATTTTTCCATATTTGTTTCAAAGACTGAAGTTCTTGTCCTCTATAGCAATTTTCCAATTTGGTAGCATCTTTTAATGAGGACATAGTATAAAGTCACTGGTAATATCAGCAGGTTGTCAAGAAGAAGAGGCAGTCAGGGATGCCAGCTCTTCTGTCACTGGTCTTTTGAATCACAGATGTCCTGTACCACACAGGGCTTCCGAGCATGTTGGTAAAATCTGCTTGTGGTCACATTGTATTAGTGTGCTGTGCTCTTTCTTCCTAAATAGCATCAGCACTCAAGTCTGTTAAGGTGGAAACCTCAGTTTGCTGCATGAGCTAGTAAATTCTTCCCTTAAAATCATCAGTGAAAACCCTAATTTAAGCCCCATTGCTACCAGAACATCTCTAATAAATGAAACACCATCAGGAGGCACTTGTTAGCCATTCCTATTAATAAATTTCAGGATGCTTTTTACAAGACTTAGAATACCTTGACATTGAGAGTGTAGTCATTTCCCATACCAGAAATGTTTTCACTTGGGTGGTGGGTGAGTGACTTGTACAACAGGACAAATTTTTGGCTGTGGCTGTTCTTTTCTAATTAGGCCAGGAAAGAGACAGAACCAAAGTAAATTGCCTTTTAGTTGCTTTGATTCTAAACCTTCTAAAATCTGGTTTGTGGTTCAGAGACAGCCACAGAAATAGTGCTCTGGACTGTCATCTGCAGACCTCCTTCCTCCTGAGGTGACACAGCCATTCTAGATGGCATTGGAAGATCAGCAATTTTCTTTGATTAGGAAAAATCTCACTTGCCTTGTTTTAGCTGCTTTTTAATGTGTACTTCACAACATAAGGAGACAAAAAAAAAATAAAAAAAAATAAGTCCAGGATCCAGTTAGATTTCCATAAAGAGTTTTAGAAATGTATTATTGACCTCCTTATGAACTTAATTCCATGGGAGCCTGAACAACAGAGAAAGCTATATGTTTTCCAGAGGGAAAACATGGTATTGGCTGGAATAGGTAATTAAAATTGGTTTAAAAAATAATAATTCAAAATCCACAAAATAATTAATAACCGTTTTAAATAACTATGGTTTGAAAGAAAATTAATGGCATTTATTTTTCTCTCTACTTTTACTTACAGACTGTAAGATAAGAGTTATTATAGTCTAATCATGAAATGAATGTTATCTGTTTTGATATGCTTATATTTTTTTGCTCTTAGCAGTCACTGTTAAACTGTATGTCATTTCAGTGCCAGGAAAATATTTAGCTTACTGTAGAGTGAAACACATAGGCATTTCACATGAAACACACACACATCATACAGCCTGAGCCTGGCTGAATGGCACTTCACTGTGAGCTAAGGCATCTGTCACATCCCCTCGAACATTACAAAGGGAAGGTACAGCAGGAGTGATTTCTGTGAAGAATTAAAAATATAAATTATTATTTCATATAGGAAAGGGCTGTGCTTTTATATTTGTGAAGATCCTACCTTCTGGTTTTGAGACCAAGCCTCTCTGAAAAGCACTCGTAGTTCAGCTCGCGTCACCCACTTGAGCCTTGCTTAAAAATGAGGGGCTGCTGTTTCTTAACCTCTCGCAGGGAAGGCTTTAGCCAGGAAACAGAGCACAACCTGAGCTGCCAGCTTGTTAGCATGAGAATCCCGCCTTCATTGAAGGCTGTGGATTAATGAGTTCAGACAGACAGATGTGAGACTCCGTGTGTGGGGGAAGGGGTTTCTCCTCTGAGGCCACTGGAGTGCTCTTGGTGGCAAGAGTAGCTTTCTTTCCTGAAACATACAGGGTGCTGACAGAGCAGCTGTGAAGGAAGGATGGCAAAATGAAAGGACAAATATATATATATATATATATATATTGCAGGTATCCTTGTGCTGGGAAATGAGGTGCAGCAGCTACTCTGAGTCCACTCAAGAAAACCCTGTGCTTTCCTTATATTCACTGTATAAATCTCCAACTAAAATGGGTTCCCAACATCACAGTAATGTTACCAACGCATCGTTGCTAATGGAAGTGATCTGAGTTTCCCGTGAGCCATCATTGCAGGAGAACTGATTTAGTTGGGTTAGGTTTTGTAAAACACCAGATCTGTCATAGAAAATCCATCAGGATTGTCCCCTGCACACTAACTTTCCTGTTACGCTATCAAAAATACATAATATCAAATAAAATGTAAACATCTTCATCAAGCACTTTTAAATTAGTGGATACCCTCTGGGGTACAAGTCACAGTATGTGCATTTTGCAATAAAATATTTAAACATTCTGGACATCTGTATAGTACAAGAGTGTATAATCTTGAACAGATTTGGAATGCAATTGTGCACATAGAAGAGTGAATAAAAATGTTACACAGCATTTCTTACAGTGCTTGTAAAATTATTATGGGAAATACACAGAAATGCATAACATCAATGTCTGAAAATCCACATCATAGACTTTTTTGTATGGCTTGTTTAAGTGCAATTTAATATTAATTGAATTTTCATAACGCTGTGTATTGTAAATGCATATATGCACACATACTGTTCCTCACAAACTCATACTTACTGGAGTGTGTATATCACACTTTCTATTTTGTATTGCAAGTTGATGTTAAAACTGGGAAAGTAGAGGCATATTTTCAGTCTAAATTTGTAATGCTGGGAATAGCTAAATGGGAACAGATGTGATGTAGAAAGAATTTTATTCTGGAGGGCTGTCATAACAGAATTAAGCTATCTGCCTGACTTCAAATTCAATGGTAGTAACTTTCAATAGTGGTGTATGAATACAGAGGCAAACCAGTTTAGAGTTCAGTGAATAGTTCTTAAATAGAGGTGAGGTAAAGCCTGGTGAAAGGTTTAGAAATAGTAAGCAGCAGCTGATGCAAAAAAAAACCCACCCCAAAACCCCCAAATTGCTGGGTGGACATAATGTGTCACAATAGCCCATCACATTGAGATAATTTACAGCTGCAGTGATGTCAACTGCCCTATCGAGTCCTGTGATGGGGTCTTGGAAGAATGCAAAATAATAATAATAATAATAATAATAATAATAATAATAATAATAATAATAGCAACAACAATAGCAATAGGCAGCTCTGTTAGCATATGCATTGAGATGATAGGCTGGGGACTTTGGAGTACTCTTGATGTGTGTCACCTTTGCCAAGAGCATGGATATTCTCAGGTTTGGGGATGAATAACTCCTGATAGTTAGCAGTATCTTTCAACATTTCC
The DNA here is from genome assembly GCA_013399135.1 of Heliornis fulica. NCBI lineage: Eukaryota > Metazoa > Chordata > Aves > Gruiformes > Heliornithidae > Heliornis > Heliornis fulica. Next base: position 24,661 of record VXBZ01001364.1, read on the forward strand.
ATGGAGTAGACCCTGCAGCTACAAGGCCAGAAAAATACATCTTGCATCATCAGCATAATGCTAATATTCTGTCCCGTGTTTAGTAATAATCTCCCTAAGAGACTTTGTATTTACAGCATGGGAAATGGGAAAGCAGGAGAGCCTTGAAGGGTCCCACATTTCAAACTCCTTTACCCTGACACATAATTACCCAGCTGAGCCAGTTATCTCCTGTTTTTTAGACAGCTGGAAAAGGAAGCATGATCTTAGGTAAGACCTTGGGAGACACAGTATCAGTAGATGGCTCTGTGAGAGCTCTTTCACCATGCCCTTGGGTGCGTGCTTCAACTGGCCGCTATTTGGTACCACCTTATTTACAAAGGGATCACTGTTTCTGGTCTTCTAATTGTCTTGATATTTCTAAGCCCTTGGGGATGTGGCTGGGTTGCAGCAAACACCTATAAAATGTCAAACACGGAATTTTCTAATGCTCTTTGGACCCTGTGTGTGCTACCAAGCTGTAAATAATGAACAGTGAATAAGAATACCGGAGAACAGCTTTAGAAACACAAGCCGTTTACTCTGGTTGCTAAAATTAAATATTATGGAGTAGAAATATTGTTTATTTAAAAATTTCAGGGACATCTAAACAGTATTAAACTTTTTTTTTTTTTTTTTTTAGGAACAGAACAGGTTATGACTGCTATAACTAACACTGCCCTTCAGCTCCAGAGCCTTTCTATTTTCCTAGAAACTGGCAAAACTAAGTAGGATTATTTAACTCAGGCTGAACTTTTAGGCTGATTTCTTGGAAAGTTTCTGGATAGAGTATTAAGGAATGAATCTAGTGTTTTGATCAATATAAAATGCTGAAACCTGTTTCCTTTGGAAGCTTTCAAGCAGAAGCAGGATAGAGAAAAGGAGGTTCTCTTTCATTATTTCCCTGAAATGTTATTCTACTTGAGCTGTTTTGTTGGTTATTTTCTCTGCAAAACACCCAGGGCACATCCTGTTTTCACTGCAGATGCTCCAACACTCTGACCAAGCCCTACACATACCAGAACTTTCACCATCCCATGGAAGTGACCAGACCAGGACATTGTAATTGCTGACCCCAATTGCTGGTGCTATGGAGATGTGTCTGGCTGCAGAGACAGTGAGCAGAAGGAAGGAAATTCCTTCTTCTATCATTTGTGTTCTTACCAATCTCCCCTCTCTAACTAAAGATCAGAAAAGAATCAAAAAAGAATCTCAACAGCAGAAAAGAAAGGAAGACTGGAGTTTTGCAGAAGAGGTACCTATGGGGTGGAGAACTGAGTGGAAAGGGATAGGGATGAAGGTGAGGTTGAGGGAATGAGAACTTATGGGTCTAGAGGAAGGGAAAATGGGGGTCTGAAGAAGGGGGAAATGGGCAGGAGACTGAGAACTAACAGACAAAAAAGGAGATGGGGAAGGTATGAATGGGACAGGAAGAGACTAGGCAGAAACCTCTAGAATCTGGAGCTGAGCTCAAGAATCCCAGATCTCAGCAGCCATTTGCTGTCCAAAACGTTGCTCTTAAGCCCCCTTTTCATATGAAAGCTTTATGGGGAATGATGGCCTTCTACTAGGAATAAAACTAATGGGGATTGTTTTGCCAGAAGAATTCAATGTTTTTCAAGCTCTCTGATCTAATGATTGGAAAACCTTCTTTTTAAGTTCTATCCACGCTTACATGGGCACTTCCAGGAAGACCAAACTACCTAAATGATGACTGCCTATCCATAGAATCACAAAATGCTTTGGGTGGGAAGAGATCTCAAAATCCATCTAGTTCCAGTCCCCCTGCCCACCCCCACCATAGGCAGGGACACCTTTCACTAGACCAGGTTTCCCGAAGCCTCATCTAACATCCTAATTTTTGTTAAAAAATTAGAAATTTTTCCATCCAAAAGCATTGGTTGCAGCATTCCACAGATACAGAAGTATTCCAGAGGCAAATCTCTTCTTGTTTCAGATTATTTACTGTCAGTGTGTCAGTGGCAAGAGCCTGGACAGGGCTTCTGCTGCACAAGAAGATAGAGAGGAAGAAGAGTTCTTGCCCCAAAAAGCTTCTGGGCCATGAATACCTGCTGCAGGCAGACAATGACAGACCCACCCCAGGAGTGACTGGCAGCAACCTCAGAGCACCAGCTGTCTTCAGAGCATTTCAGCAGAGCTCAGGACTTAGAGCCACATCATTAGAGCCACGCATATGCTGCAGAGGCAGCCTGTGCCCTTCTCTGTTGCAGTTGCAAGGGCAGGACCTTGAGACACTGTAGGCTCACGGCAGGGCTGCACTTGGAGCACTGCAGCCCTGGTATTGTGTGAGCTGTTCTCTGCACCCCGCTGAAACTGCAAAGGATGGATTAGCACCTTCCCCAAAGGACTGGCAGCTCCTCTAGCCCCGTGCCGGCTGCACGTAGTGAATACACGCTGAAATGACTTGTGAGTCATGAGAAATGTAAGGTCTTGCCCCTTCTGAGCAAAGCGCTTCTCCATCTCAGCCATATATGCTGCTAAAGACATTTCTCTGAAGTGTCTATGATTGGTATTCATGCAGTGAAATAGAGGGGAGTGGTCTTGGCTGTCAGCATGAAGGAGAAGCAGCAGGACCTTGGCTGCAGTGAGAGGTGTTCAAAAATCTGAATGCTGACATCTTCTATGACACTTCCCTGAAACAGTACGCTGGATAAAATAACAGGAGCTTTGCTAGTATTTACAGACCAGCCTGTTAAATGAGGGGCCACCTTATTAATCTTACACATCACATCTGAGTACCACTTTTTGATACATTTCTGCCCACATGTTCTAAAGCACTTTTTATGTCAGACTGACATGGACTAATAGCTTGCTAGTTTATCAGAGCAAGCAGAGAACAATTGGGAAAATTATTGGTGCCTATTAATATGAGAATGCTATTATGCTAATTGTGTATTCACAGAAGACCCAGAAGGCAAATATATGGCACTTTCTTACAACAAAGTGTCTCAGCTGATGTTATTACTGATTATATTTTAAATTCATCCTTTTCAGAACACTTGTGCTTTTTTGCTTACGTGCTTGACAGCAAATTTCTAAAAATATATTTGTTGATGCACCTTGGTGCAAACTGCACAGGGTTTGCAGTAATTCTTTATCCTAGAGAGTCACTGCTAAGTTGGACAACCCAGCTCAGTGGGGCAGAATTTTTAGGAATGGTAATGTCACTTCATTAACATGTGCCCTAGTGCTTTATTTTTTTAAGGACACTGCTAACCACAGACAAATATACTGTGTCTACTGGGTGCTGGAACATGGCTCTGGCTAACTGAGACCCCAAGCTCCTAGCTGTTCTTGCTAGTTTACCCTGATGCATGTAATCATAAGAAATGCAGGAGCAGCTTTTTTATTTCTCCCATTACCAGCGTATTGCTGTTTCTGACATCTTAACATCTAGCTTTTTAAGTGAAGATTAGACAAAGCAGTCTTATCCTCAACTGCTGTGATGGCGTACCAGTAGTGTCCTCTTCTCTAGAGCTGGCAACTGGAGAAAGACCTCAAAGCGTTATTCTCCACCAAAGACAACTGTCTCAGCAGACATTTCTCTATCACCTTTCTCAATATTTCCATCAAAAATCTCCTGGTGTCTCTGGGAACAGCCTCAGAAAACTCAGGATTTTTGCTTTACATTGAGATGTCAAAGAAACCTGCTCTGGATTGCTTAAAGGCAATGACTAAGGAGAGCAGTCCCAAAAGGACAAAACACACCTGGAGGAAAGTCTTTCCACCTTACATGAGTTTTTTTTTTTTTCTAAGGCCACAATACATTGAAAAGAGTTGACCTCTCTCTTAACAAGCAATCAGAGATGTTCCAGTGTTACTGGAAGATGCTCCTTGCTGTTGATTTTTTTACCTGACATGATTTGTCATGATTGAAAGAAGTATTAAAGAAAAGGAGTCTGACATAAAATTGCTATTAACAAGTAAAAGGAAGGGGGGAACACATTCTTCTCTTTCCCTGAGATCACAGCAATTAATTCACAAGGGTTTTTTTAAATCCCGCAGCAGCTTAGTCAGAATGAGAGTGAGAGTTTGTAGCTGTTTCTGCTGAGATTTGCTTTAAAAAGGGAAATGATGTTTCATGAGATACTTTGGCAGTTCTAAAAAAATATACTCACCTCATTGCAAAATTGATGAAGTTTAAGTACCATTAGGAATAACCATCTCTGAATAGGTTCTTAGGATGCTACTGTTATTACTGCTGAAAAGTCAGCAATCCTGCTGTAGCAGCATAAAAATTAAACTGATGATCTGCAACTTAAGTATTTAACAATAAGATACCAAGTGAACTATTCAAATATGCTTCATCTTAGCAATTCATAGTTGTAACTAATGGAGAATGCAACAACAAGTATTAGGGAGATTAGCGAGAAGCATGCAGTGTGAATGCAGGAGAGGGTATAATGGGTGGCAGAAGAAATGAAGCAGCAAAGATAGATAATTTCTGAAGAGACAAGAGATTTTTAGTAGCTCTGAAGTTGACAGGTGCTAAAGCATTAAAAGTCTGATCCAAACCAATTGAAGTTGCTAACATTATAGTAGTACCAGATAGTTTTTTTCTGTTATAATCTAACGGTTCAGGTGCTTGGCCAAGAAGATGACTGTTTTCAGACAAGTGCACATTCTTTCTTCCTTTTTGTAGTCAGGAATGTAAATGTTACTGGAACAAAAAGGATGGAGGAAAGAGTGACTCCAGAAGCAAGGGCTTAGACTCTTGTCTTTTGCGTAACAGGTTAGTGACTGGTACCTTCCATGGGGAAATAATAGGTCAGTTCCCTCCTTAGAGCCACTCAGACACCTATATGGTGCCTGCCACATGTCCTAGGACTAGGATCTTTCTGGGAAGGAAGTGAATGCAGCCCCTACCTCTGCTCTTCTGGGCACTTCTGCATCTGACATCACCAGCTCATTGGGAAGTAATCCATTACCTACTCACTGAGAAGTAATGCCAAGCAGGCAGTTGAAACCCTGTGTCCTATAAGCCCCCTGGTCAAGCAGTGTCCTGCCTACCCACCTGTCAGCAGGAGGAAACACTTCTTGAGTGTGACTGACAACAGAAATCATAACCCGGATAGAAAAGAAAAATTGGTTTTGATGTAGCATGTGAAATGTCACCTGCACTCCAAAACAGCGAGCTGTAGTGCAAGCAGTCCAGAAACCCTAGCTCCTGATGTTCTCCTGAGGACCTGAATGCTCCATTGAAAGATTCAGGTATTTTTTACTGACTTTAACTCATTCCAGTAACTCTTCACATAAAATGGGCATTTCCCAGAACCAGAAAAACATACAAAACCAAGAAAATGATTTGATTGATCAGACACTTGAACTGAGATTTGTCTGTTGTTGATACTAGTTTTCATTGCTATTTTTCCTGCTTTTATTTAGTCAAAAGAACCATGAATGAAAGCAGAGTCAAGCTGTTCAGATTTAGCCAAAAGGATTTGCCATCATATTTAGTTATTTGCCCATCTTGTGGAACCCCCAAACTGATCTATGTTATTGCTTTGACTGACAGGAGGGAACAAATAGAGCTTCATACAAAGATAAAAAAAAAAGGGCCTGGGCGTATGTATTATCTGGCTTTGAAGCTCCCAAAGCTCCTTTTTCTGAGCCAATAAAACCTATAATACAAAAGTGAAATGCAGAGGAGTTTGTTACAGTATATTTGTCATAAAACTGCATGAGTTGCAGTAATATTTTCAGAAAAATACTGTACAAAGAATGGCACATAAATATCACTTTTAAAATGCAAATATTGATCATGAATCTGTCTTAAGATAACATAACACTTTTTTTAAAATTTATTTTTAAACTCAGTAAAGGCCTTAAAATGTAAGGCTATATCAAAATAATTTCTATGCAGATAATAAATAGTATTAAATTGTGAACAACATCAAGCTCCAAGGTGGAAGCAAGGGATGGCTTTTTCTGTAGCCTGAAGAACCTCTCTGTGTAATAATGAGAACAATTCTCTTGTTTTTCTTCAACATCAATGTGTTCAACATAGAAACAAATTGAACTTTAAACAGGATGTTGCAGGCAATTTATATGGATGTTTGGAGATGATTTTGCAAGAGGAGAATTTGAACAGAAATGAAAAGTCTATTAACATCCGTAAGTACAATTGCCCAGGAGACAAAAAGGGTAGAGAAGAGGAGGATGGCATTCAAAATTATGACAATCACTGTAAAAATTGTTCTTTCTCTGGGTTCCATAACAACCACCAGTTAGCATGTAAGTGAATCTGTTCTTTATTACAACTCTTTTCATCCAGTTTGTGTCTGTGATGGGTTTGCAATGTGGTGTCTTTAAGAAACAGTTAGAAGCTGCCATTCCACAAGATTTAGACAGGTTGGAGAGCTGGGCAGGGAGAAATTGAATGAAATTTAATAAGGGCAAGTGTAGGGTCTTGCATCTGGGAAGGAACAACCCCAGGTACCAGTATAGGTTGGGGACTGGCCTGTTGAAGAGCAGTGCAGGTGAGAGGGACCTTGGGGCCAATCAGTACCAGTCACAGC
>VXBZ01001364.1:31514-76419 GCA_013399135.1 Heliornis fulica
GCTTGTGACTTTTTGAGGGACCAGGCTGGGACTGAGAGACTGAGAGACATTTTATGAGTTTATAGCAGTGACCCACGCTGGGGCAGTTGGTGAAGAGTCAAGGCCCCGTAGGAGAGCACTCACATGGAGAAGGTCGTGGAGGACTGTCTCCCATGGGTGGGATGCTGTAAACCCTAAGAAGTTGGTTTTCATTCCTTTGCCTCCCATCCCAAGGTTTTCCAGTGCTTTTCAGAAAGTGTTCAGCTGATATAATTTATCCTATTGTGATTTTCAATTTGCAATGCAAGTGATTGACTGATATTGCTAGTTAATGTAGTGAGTATGTTTCTATATATGTTTCATCTCTGTGGTTTAGGCTGTGTTGAAATCGCATCAATCTGTAGTGTTAACTGTTACAGAACATAAATAGAGCCTGCATGTAGATTTGAATTGGGAGCTAAATGAAAGGAGGTAGAGATAATTCCAGCTGTCACTAACAATATTTCCAAATGCCTTTTTATTTTTTTTTTAATTTTATTTTTAATGCATATTTTCCCATCTTAAATACTAGTTTGGGGCTACATATGGATAAAAGGCAAAACTGTTTTTGACTCAGGTTTTGCTCCCCCAGGTACAGTGGACAAACTGATGTAGATGCAGAGCACAGCCAGCGCTGCCCACATCCTGTCTTGCACAGAAGGCACATGCTGCCTGCCATTTACTTTGCCCCAGAAGTTGTACACCACTAGTACTACAGATAAAGCCATTATCAATACAGAAACAGCCTCTTTTTCAGCACTTTGTGACTTTACAACTCCAAGTTTAAGGGCCCTTAGTGCAGCCGCCCTGTAGGGACAGACTGGCTGGGAGGGCACAAAGCCGGGATGGAAATCTTTTACCAGATGCCAACAAATACCCAGGATTTGGTAGAAGATTTATATATATTTTTAACATTTTCTTTAATATTAGCAGAAAAGAAATTAAATTGTAGCATTACCACCATCCAGACATACTTCCCTATAAAAAGACCAGAAGGCTCAGCAAAATATTCGTTCCTCCCTAGATGAGGTGGTGATGTATAGGCAAATCAAGTGGCTGGAAAATTCTGTTAGATCTGCAGGAAAGAAAAAAAAAGCAAGCATCTCCTCTGTTCTTATCATCTCTCTTTGTCTGTTTTAATCTTGGAGACAGAACAAAACACTCTATGTTACACAGACATCCCCAGCCTGCCCAGCATAGCTGCACGTGCTGCGTGTTTCTCTTCAGCACACTGAATGTTGTTTTACGTACCCACATCCTAGAATATGCAGGGAACAGCTCCCTCCCCTGCAAGACAGAAGGTATTGCTGCAAGCCATAGAGGAGCAATGTTGTGCCTGTTCCTTCAGTGTTGAATGGAGGATCCACATGTTTAACTGGGTGGCGGTGGTAAATTGCATTGCTGATCCATTTGCTCAGTATTCCCTATATTTAGAGCATGTCATTTGTGAATTACAGTCAGACATCTAGCTTTTAAATTTGTTTACAGACATAATAAGAGTATTTAAACAACACAATTGAAACAGCTCATTAAGGAAATTCTTCGCTAAGAATAAACAAACTTTACACCTATAAGACTTCTCTTCTTTGACTGGAGGGCTTATACCTTTTTCCAATTAAAAAAAAAAAAAAGGAAAAAGCAGCATCTGTTTCACAGTGACCACGTATAGAGCATAATAGGTGAATAATGCAAATACTGCAAGAACTGCAGACATTTGGTCAGACCATCTATTATAATATCTTGTATGGAAAATGCATTTGATGTCATAAAATCACAGAACAGTAGGCATTGGAAGGGACCTCTGGAGAACATCTAGTTCAACCTCCCTGACAAAGCAGCTCACCTGGAGCAGGTTGCACAGAATCGCATCCAGGCATGTTTTGAGTATCTCCAGTGAAGGAGACTACAACCTCTCTGAGCAGCCTGTCCCAGCACTTGGTCACCCTCAGAGTGTAGAAGCTTTTACTCATGTTCAGATGGAACTTCCTGTGTTCCAGTTTGTGCCCGTTGCCCCTTGTCCTGTCACTGGGTACCATTGAAAAGAATCTGGCCCCATCCTCTAGACTTCTGCCCTTTAGATATTTGTAAGTGTTGATGAAATTTCCTCACAGACTCTGCTTCTCCAGGCTAAAAACACCCAGCTCTCCCAGCCTTTCCTCATACAAGAGACACTCCGGTCTCCTCTTCCTCTTTGCAGGCCTTTGCTGGACTCTCTCTAGTAGTTCTTTTCTTGGACTAGGGATCCCAGCACTGGACACAGTACTCCAGATGTGGTTTTGGCAAGACAGAGTAGAGGAGGATAACCTCCCTCAACCTGCTTGCCACACTTTTCTTGATATACCCCAGAATACCATTTGCTTTCTTAGCCACTGGGGCATATGACTGGCTCATGGTTAACATTGTTTAATCTTATCCCAGGTCATTCTCTGCAGAGCAGATTTCCAGAAGGTCAATCCCTAACCTTGTGCTTGGGGTTATTCCAACCTATAGGTGCAGGACCCTACTCTTGCCCTTGTTGAACTTCATTAGATTCCTCTCTACCCAACTCTCTAGTCTGTCCAGGTCTTGCTGAATGGCAGTGCAGCCTTCTGGTGTATCAATCACTCCTCCCAGTTTAATATCATCAGCAAACCTGCTGACAGTGCACTCCGTTGCCTCGTCCAGATCATTGATGAATAATGATTTGATTGAAAAAGACCAGACCAAGCACTAACCCTTGGGGCACTTTGCTAGCTAAAGGTCTCCAACTATAACCTGTGCCACTTATCACAACCCTCTGAGCCCTGCCATTCAGCCAGTTCTCCATCCACCTCACTTTCCACTCCTCCAACCCACACTTCTTAAGCTTGCCTATGAGGATGTTATGGGAGATGGTGTCAAAAGCCTTACTGAAGTAGAGGTAGACAATATCTACTGCTCTCCCTTCATCCATCCATCCATCCATCCATCCATCCATCCATCCATCCAGACATCCATCCAGACATCCATCCAGACATCCAGACATACCAATGTAGAAAGCAATCAGATTGGTTAGGCATGATTTCCCCTTTGTGAATCCATGTTGACCACTCCCAGTAACCTTCCTCTCCTTCACATGTTTATTAATAATCTTCCAGAATGAGCTGATCCATCACCTTTCCACAGATGGAAGTGGGCTCAGTGGCCTGTAGTTTCCTGTGTCTTCTTGCTCTTTTTGAAGACCAGAGTGGCTCTGGTTTTCCTCCAGTCCTCAGGCACCTTTCCTGTTTTCCATGACCTTTCAAAGGTGATTGATTGAATGTGGCCTAGCAATAGGCCCCTTCTGGGCCTATGGAATTGTGGTCGTTGAGTTTGACTAAATGTTCTCTACCCAACCTTCCTCAACCAAGGGAAGTTCTTCATTTCTCCAGACTTTCTGTCTCTAGGGTCTGGGATTCATGAGGGTCAGACTTAGTAGTACAGACCAAATAAGACCTTCAGTATCTCTGTATCCTCTGTCACCAGGGCACCCACATCAATTGGCAGCTGGCTCACTTTTTCCCTAGTCTTCCTTTTGCTATTGATGTATTTGAAAAAGCCCTTCTTGTTGTGCTTGCCAGTTTTAATTCCAAGTGGGCCTTAGCCTCCCTCATTGCATCCCTGCATTCCCCGATTACATCCCCGTGTTCCTCCCAAGTGGTCAGTGAGCTCCTTGCTCATCCATGCAGGAATCCTGCCTCCTTTGCTAGATTTCTTTCTCCAGTGCTTCAAGCACAGTATGACTAGTGTATGCAGAGAGCAATCTTCTCCTAAAGAAAAAAAAACTCTGAAGCCCAAACCTATTTTCTTGCAAGATTAGGGCTTGATGTTTATTTTCATGAATTCTAACACAACATGTGTTTGCAAGAAAAAGTGCTTTAAGTAGTGTTTAGTTTAGCAGTTTAACAGATAATTCATCCTCTGTAAGAGGTGTGGCCTAAGAAGTAAATGAAAGGTTTTACCAGTGATGAGGACTGCTGTAGATAATATATTCTGCTTGCATTTGTTTAACTGGTATTTGGAAACATCTATACTAATTGAGACCCCTGGGTGCAACAGTAATACAAATAAATATAATGTGAGCATTGATCAAAGCTCCCCTCTTCCCCTAGTGGGAAGATTGGAAGTAAGAAATTACAAGAAACACTAGATTGGATTTAAAAAAAAAAACAAACAATCAGCATCTACAATAATAAATTTCTGTGTGGTTATTCAGCAAATTTGTACAGGTATATTAATGCTCAGCAAAAGCTGCCTGGGTGGATTAATACCAGAACCTGAGAGGAGGCTATTTCCAGAGGTTTACCAGTCAGAATAAAACAATTATTTTTTTTTGTCTTTCCCTTAGGCCACAACGTATTCCTGTGTTTGTTCTTTTTAAGGCACATCTGACCTCAGGCTGCCGGTGATACTAATAAACATAGCATTAAGAGTCAGTTTCTCCTCTCAAATGGACTGACTACACGAAAAGTAGCTGACAGCTAAACGCAGGTCCCCAGATTGTAGACTGGGGTGGCCAAGAAACTTAAAATTTATCCCTTAAACTTAACTAAATCTATTCCAGTTCAGTTGTATTCAGGATGAGTTACTCATATCAGAGAGCTCCCCAGAATTACAAAATTAAATTAGACTGTAACATTCAGGATAGTCCACTGATATCTCTGGGGAAGTTCTGCCATTAGCTTCAAATAACACCAGGGTTAAGATCAGAAACATCTGGGGCCCTAGTGTAGATAGCCAGCTCTGTGGAATGGGAACCTGTTCACCCCAGAATGGATATGGTCCTTTTCTGGTGTAGAGCGGGCTGAAGAAGTGAGACACTTGAATTTTAAAACTGAACAAATAAGTTTATATGTTGACTGTAGTGAGAAATTAATATGATAAGTTAGCCAAATCCTACATATTTTGTGGGCCTAGAGTTGTAGAACTCTACATGTATACAAATCTAAATGTACTCAAATTGCTATATAGTACCTGCTGAAGAGTCCATTATTTTTACTCTCACTAACATGTTTCTTTCGATTCAGTATGACTGTAAAGAAGCATTTCTTTACCTTTAGAAATTAAAATGTTGGCTCTCAAAATGTCAAGTGGGAACTGAGTCTGTTCTATTGAAAACAGCTATTAATTTCAGACTCTTTTTCATGTTTTTCTAAAGTGAATCTTCAGACTGTTTATGCACATGATTATCAACATATGCTTAATAACAAATAATGTATAACCCACTAGTACTAACAATTTAGATCCAGACATATACTATTTTAATAAGAAGACATTAAAACTGCCTGTCAAATATAAAAGTCATTTTCCAGCATCTGATCTGCAAAGTACCAAGGCATGTTTAGAGCGAAAGCAAACTACTAAGCTTCTTGGTTTCGACCACGATATGTGGTCCTTGAAGAAGTCCTTGAAGAAGTCCAGAAGAGTCCTTGTGAAATCCTCCCTCTTGCAGTTGGTACAACATACACATTTCTGGAGAAGCTGGCTATTAGCTAATAGTTGGAGAAACCAACTATTCCAAGAACAACAAAAAGATGATGATGAGCTAACAGCTTTCATCTCTATTCTCACTTCCATGAGAACCTGCTACTAGGCAGGCTACAGGATATAAAGCAGTTCAGGTCTCCACCTGTCCCTGCTGACATGTAGCATTCTCTGTTGTTGGTACTGTTTTGGTGGGTTCCACGTCGAATTTCTGGAATCTAATTTGTCAGTCACAATAAAAGTCATAACATTACTGAGATTGATTATGCTGTCCCAGTTTCTTTCAAATGATACCCTGTGCAAAAGTTGAGGAGGTATGTAAATATAACATTATACACACACACACACACACACACACACACACACACACACATCTTGTAGTACTGATCTTTCAAAGATATCCCTTTGGCAAAAACAAAATGTTGAGAAGTTATTGATACAAGAAGACAAACCCACTTTATAGCTCAAAGGAAGGCTTTTTAAAGGAGATTGGATAGATAGCCATTTACTTTATTAAATGTGCAACAAATACACTGTGGTCTTGCTAAAAAAACCCCACCCAGTAATATCTCACTAAGAATATAATCATATTTTGCATTGTAAGACACAATGGTAAACTGTAATGGAACATGCTGACACTTATGAAGAGTAGCTAAGGTCACTTGATTTGTTCAGCTTGGAGAAGGCTGAGGGTTGACTTCATCAAAGTCTACACCTTCCTCAAAGGGGGCAGTGGAGAAGGAGGTGCTAATATCTTCTCACTGGTGACTAGCAATAGGACACAAGGAAATGGAATGAAGCTGTGTCATGGGAGGTTTATATTGGAACACTAGGAAAAGGATTTTCACTGAGAGGGTGGTCAGTCACCGGAACAGTCTCCCCAGGGAAGTGGCCAGGGCACCAAGCCTGACAAGAATTCAAGGAGCATCTGGACAATTATCTTAACAATATGTTAATTTGAGATAGTCCTGCAAGGAGCAGGGAGTTGGACTTGATACTTCTGAGTCCCTTCCAATGTGAGATGTTCTGTGATCCTATGACTGTAAGGAATTTGAGCTAAAGGCACAGTTGGTATACTAATTACAAAGCTACGAGGGGAATTGTAAACTCTCAGATTTTTTCAGGTTTCCTCCAGATGTAACTGCAGATGAAACTGTAAAGAACTGATAAGATATAGTCCCATATCTTCCCTCTGACAAAATACTGAGGAAGAAACAGCATTGATGAATGTCCTTTGATATGCCTTGATGGTTTAGGAATGTGCTGTGCCAGAGATTTCATATTTCTAATTAGTCAAGAATAGACAAGAAGTAGCAACTTCTAAGCAATTAACAGTGGGCATAAATCCTATCAGGAGTTAAGCACAGGCAGGCTATTGGTGAAATCCAGCCCTTCTTGAAACTGAAAGCAAAACACACCTATTTATTTCAGCAGCATCAGCAACATACTGACTGCATCATTTGCCAGTTCATCAGCTATTTTGTCCTCGATCTGTTTTCTTTTTTCATCCTTAATTCATCCACTGTGAAATTCACCTTCTATTTCATTCTAGAAAGGTTGTGTGACCAGCAGCTTTTTCAATCTGCAAGAGTAAAATGTTAAAGAGTTTCAGTTGATGGCCTAAAACCATGGCAGGATTCATCTGGTGTCTCCTTCAGTGAGGTGGTGTGGTTGCAGTGGGATAACACCAGCCTTGCCTGCAAAGCAGACTTCATTGCTTGTGCCCTTTGGAACTGAAAAAGTTAAACCCAAAAGGAACTTAAGAACAATGTCACCTTGGTGCATTGACTGAGAAATCACTCCCTGTGACAATACATAGACCAAGAACCCTGTGCTGGGGGTAAAAGGACTTGTGTCTTGACTGCATTCAACTAAAAGTTGTTGTCTTCTTCCTGTTTTGTTGATGGCAATGTCCAGAAAGTCCCTAAATGTTTAAGGGAAAAGTGAAATGTGTTATGGATTTTTCACAGCCATTACATGAGGAAGATTTATGTGCATCATTAAGCTTAAATTGATTTTCAGTATTCAAACACTAGCTTGGTCTAATTAGTATCTGCAGCTATTTAAATAACAGTATTAAAAGCCCAGGTTAAAATGGTTCCAAACTTGATTTTGAAATAGAGTTTTTCATGGAAATTCCTCTTGAGCTTCTGTGTGAGGGATAATAGAGGATGGTCCGAGAGGGACAAGAAGGAAAAGCACTAGCCAGATTACCTCTTGGCTAGGGGACAAGGGAGAAGGAAGTTTGAACTGCTCCCATGAGAACTGACCTTCATGTGAGGGGGCAAACCACAGCATTCCTATGGGAATTTAACCTTCATGTGAGGGGGGGAACCCTAACATCGTGGTGATGGAACAGGGAGCTGCTGTCAGCCACATCACGAGTCCGGTGAGGCTCACTGTGACTGCTGGCAACGCACGTAGTGACCCGAGCTGGCACCTTCCCACAAGGCCTGATGTGGGATATGAGGAGGCTGCCCTGGAGGTGGGGAGAGAGAGACATCGAGCGCACTTTGAAGATGCAGGGGACACCCTGACGGTGCTGTGCCTACCTCTGTCCTCCATTCCACTGCGGCTCCTTGTCATCTTGCTGATCGGTGGTGCTGTGAAGACCCAAGGTTGGTAAGTGTCTCTTAAAGCGGCTTAGCAAGGCTTGAAACGATAAAGATGTATTGTAACTGCAGCCTTGGTGTGCACTCGTGTTTGTGCATTGGAATCCTCAGAAAGGACCCGGCTACAGCTTCTGAGAGATTAATCTACGGGTGAACTTTAAACATGCAGCAACATTTGGTTTTGTGCTCCAAGCTGTGATAGTTTCGCCCAAGTATCATCTTAGAAGCAAACAATGAAAACAAACCTAGACACAGAAAAAACCTGGCTGCTGGAAAACACATCTCATGGGAACCCTCAGTCTATATATTATAAAGTGCTTAAATTTGCTGTGATCCTTTGTTAATAAAGTAGGCCTATGGATGTCTTTTCCACCAGCATTGCGCAAAGACAGAAAACTGGCCTGAGTGGTACCTGTGGATCAGCAGGAAATACAGATCCATTATATTCTAAATCACAACTCCTTGTGGGTGACAAAGGGGAGAGAACATCTCTTGTGTGAAAAAAGACTGAGAGGGGATCTCATCAATGCTTATAAAAAAGCATTTTTATCAAGAGGATGGGGCCAGACTCTTTTCAGTGGTGCCCTGTGGCAGGACAAGGGGCAATGGACACAAATTGGAACATAGGAAGTTCCATATGAACATGAGAGAAACTCTTTTGCACTCTGAGTGTGACAGAGCACGGGAACAGGCTGCTAAGAGAGGTTGTGGAGTCTCCTTCTCTGGAGACATTCAAGACCAATCTGGACACATTCCTGTGTGATTTAATCTAGGTCATCCTGCTCGGGCAGGGGGATTGGACTAGTTGAGGTCCCTTCCAACTCCTAACATTCTGTGATTCTGTGGTTCTGTGATTCTGTGAAAAGTGTAATTTCAGCCTCTATGCTTTGACTGATGTTCCTCTAATTTGCAATCACTTAATTAAGGTTGACATGGCTCAGCTATTGGTTACACTTACAGTGGTTGGCCATCTGGGCTTCACTAATAAATAAGCACTTTAATGACTGAACTGCTTAACAAACTTTCAGTGAGAGGAGAGGGAAATTAAGTCAATTCTTTCATAATGAAAATATAATTGTTCTAATTCTAATTGTTCAAAGCAGATGTCACTCAAATTCAATTAAGCTGTTTAATGACCTGCATGCTTGTTACTAACTTGACTGAAGATTTGACATAGTTAAAGTAAATACAAACAGCTGGTAATCTTTGAGCTTTTCATGTTTCTGTTTCAGATTTTTGATACTTCCATAAAATATCCACTTCAATCTGTGGGGTTTTTTTTCTTATGTTACATGACAGAATTGCACTGTTCACTTTGAAATCAGTTTATGCAAATTTTTAACAAACATTTTTCTTACTTTCACTTCCAAATGTGTAGAGTTTTTTTTTTTTTGTCTCACAAAGAATGGCTCAAATTATTCAAATGCGAGGCAATTATGAATGTTGTTGGTTAGATAGACGATAAAGCTCCCCCAGCAATACCTTTGTTTGTGATTTGGTGGGGGGGGGTTGTTATTGACAGATTGGGAGAGATATTAAGGCCACTTTTTCTCTGTAAACAATTAGAATATGTCAAGTTTTAGAACACGTTAATGAAACTTCTGTATAATTTCCTCCTGGATTATTAAGAAAAAGACATGCAATATTCACTGATCATTAAAGTGTTCAGTACTTCAGATTTTATAATGTGTTTCCCTCTGCCTTGTTTCTCTCATCCTCCTGCCTTTTTAATTAGCTAATTATTGCTCAGGAGTTATTACTTTCACAAAATTCAGAATGGATTATATCCGCTACAAATTTAAATCCATATTGCAGATTTCACGGCCACATATGGATTGTGAGGTGACTCACCCAGTCTTTCCCAAAAGAAACATGACGTTGTGTTGATTAGATGGGTCATTCTTGCTATGCGGCGGTACAGCCTTAAAGAAATTTTGCAAATACTGTGCCTCTCACAACAATGTGTGCATGTTAACCCTTGCTGTGACTTAACCTGTCAACCTTTTCAAGGTCCTTTTCTTGACCTTGTTCATGGACAGTTACAGCTGGTGAAAGAAAACATTTGTAGGAAAGGTCTGGGCATAGCTAGTCCTGCCTGGAGGTGGGAGAAGGAATAGATGGCCTTTTAGAATCTCATTTCCCACTGGATCTTATGCAAGTATCAATATATTACAAGCAAATTATGTTTTTTCAGATTTGTTGATAATTACGAACAAGTGACTTAAAACCAAAAAGAAGTGCTGAAGTAAACTCTAATGCTGTGGATGCTGTGGATGGATGTCTTCCTGCTAAGGCGTGAGAAGACTATCATTCAAACTCTCACTGAAGCTCAAGTCTCTCCTGATTTCCAGACTTCCAGATGGGAAGCAGATAACCTGGGAGCCCTGGAGACACAGAGCTGTCCACATGGTCATGCAGCCCTAGAGCAACAGACCTGGAAAAATCAAGGCTCTTCAGCATCTGGTGCTGCCAAGCAGGCAGCCTCCAGCTGAGCATTGTCTAAGTTCCAGCAGAAGGATTTGAACGGGGTGCGTTTCTGTAAAAAATTTGTGTTTAGACTTAGTTGTCATTTTCCAGTTTACAAAGCAATTTTCAGCCTCCTTTGGCCCCATGACAGACCTCATTTCTGTTGGGTTAAAACTCACAGCAGCACTTCTCTCCATTTTCTATCCTTGCTACCTGGAAAACACTGCTCCATCCTTTCATTTTTAAACGTGTCTCTGTATTTCAGAAAATAGCCAAAGCTAATTTTTGAATAAGGCCTTTGCCACATGGATTGTGGGGCCACTGCAATTAGGGGTTTTTTTTGTGTGGGTTTTTTTGTTTGTTTTGTTTTGTTTTGTTTTGTTTTGTTTTGTTTTTTTTAACTGGCTGTAAACAATATGGACTGGAACCCACCTCATTTTTGCTTTCCCATGTTCAGAAGTCACCTGTCTGTGTTAGGTAGTAGGTATGTTTATTTCCCTACACATTGGTAGTTTTAAAACAATCTTGTAATTGTGAGGACTTTATAGTTCAGACCAACTTGTGATGTGGAAAATATTTTAGGTTTTCCCCGAAGGAAAATACAGAGTTTTTTTTGGTTTTTTTTTTGTTTTTTTTGAAACAGGAAAGAGCATGGTCAAACCCAACTCATTCAACAAGCAAGTACCAGAGATCTGCTGGAAACACTCCTGAACAGCTAAGAATACAAGAAAATCAGGAAGAACAAATCCAGTGACTCTGTCACTGTATAATATTTTCCTTCACCTTCTAACCTCTGTGGCTGTGGTCATCAGCTGCAATTCACAAGCTTTTTTGGAAGGTGAATCACAAGCACATAAAGTAGGACACTCTCTTTTCCTCCATCTCCTCTGTTTTCTCTGTTTTGCACACTTTGTACTTCAGTGAGCTTCTCTGATGTTTAGTCAACTCAATCCTACTGTCCTACTAGGACATGGGTACTCCTTAAGAAGGTTGATTTCATCCCTCAGTTACATTCTCCTATGTGCTCATCTGGGTGATGTATCACTTAGACTCATCTGGGTGAAATCTCACTCTACCTTCTTCAGAGTTCAATGCAACAATGGTCTTTTCCTGGGGCAAGGCTACCCATGTCTTAAAAAAGACAATGGTCTGTGCACCAAGTGCTGTAATTATTCAACAAAGGAATAATTTCTTAGGAAAAGGTAAAAGTGTCCTGCCAGTGCTCAGAGCACATGAAATCCATGTTGGCATGGTTAGCACACTCTGAGTTGACCATGTGTGCTCACAGCCCAGAAAGCCTACCGTATTCTGGGCTGCATCAGCAAAGCTGTGGCCAGCAGGACAAGAGAGGTGACTCTGCCCCTTTACTTGCTCTTGTGACATTTCACCAGGAGTACCGTGTCCAGCTCTGGAGCCCTCAGCACAAGAAGGACATGGAACTATTGGAGAGGGTCCAGAGAAAGTCCATGTGGGTGATATGAGGGCTGGAACACCTCCTCTATAAAGACAGACTGAGAGAGCTGGGACTGTTCAGCCTAGAGAAGAAAAGGCTGCTGGGAGACCTCATAGCAGCTTACCAGTACCTGAGAGGGGCCTACAGAAAAGCTGGGGAGGGACTATTTGACTATCACATGTAGCGATATGACAAAGGGCAATGGTTTTAAACTAGAGCAGGGCAAGTTTAGATTAGACATTAGGAAGAAATTCTTCACCATGAGGGTGGTGAGGCCCTGGCACAGGTTGTCCAGAGAGGTGGTGGTGGCCCCAGCCCTGGAGGGACAGACTTAAAGAAAAGACTTCTTCAAGGAAAGACTTTATAAGGCTCTGAGCAACCTGATCTAGTGCAGGATGTCCCTGCTCATTGCAGGGGGCTTGGTGTAGATGGCCTTGGAAGGTCCCTTCCAACCCTATGATTCTATGATTCAGTGCACCCACACACTCCTGTGGCTTTTGGTCAGCTCAGAGTAAAGGGGGTGTATAGCTGGTGAAACACAGTAGAGCACTGTGTTTTTTTCAGTCTGAAGAGAAGGGCTGACACTATCTAAGAATGTTATTTTTGAAAACCACTCTGAAATTAACAGTGACAATTTTGAAACTGAATCAAATCTACAAACTTCATCCAATGCAACGGTTTTTAATAATTAGCCAGGAGTTAAAATAGAAAATAAGTACAAATAGTTTGTGGTACACTACCCAAGGATGGCTCCATCGATTTACATGTCACTATCTGCTCAACAGGAAATCCAGTTATGAAGTTACTTCCACCCTTTCAGTTACTTACCCCCACTCCTCCTTAGTTCTTGTCACCCAAGTTTTTGTGTGACTATTTGCACAGCTAAACTTGTGGAATAACAAAGTAAAGTGATCACTTTCTAATATTTCTCTTTGAGGAAACCTTAGTTTTGTCCAAGACTTTTCAAAATTGCTTTGATTGCTGCCACACTGAAATACAGAGATGACAAACTTTTGTAGAGGGGGTGTGGGAGAGCACAGCTGGATCTGGATTTGCTGAAAATAGAATAGCAGCTTGTATGGAGAGAAAGCTGCTTCCCCCTAACTAGTAAATCCTTGTAATTTAAAAATTGAAAATTCTCAGCTAAGCTCTCCTTTTAACAGGTTTTGATGGGGAAATTCTCAGAATTCAGAAAGGATTTTCAGAACAGGACAATAAGGAAGAACTGCCAGGATCTTAATGGCAGGAAGTCATCCAGCCAATTCTTATTAAAGATTAAACCATTTTCTCTGCAAAACGTCAGGGCAGTCCTACCTAAATAAGGCAAGGAAATATAACAACACATTTTCTATTCAACAATGAAGGGAATTCCAGAGATCTTTGTGAAGTAAAGGAGAGGGAGAGAGAAAGATATATTATTAAAAGAAGATATATAGATGCAAAATAGTTTGGAAGCAAAAAGATGAATAGAAAGCAGCACAGGAATTTCTCCTTCAGTCTGCAGGGAGACAACCCAGACGAACAGCTCTGAAACACGTGAGCTGCGCTCATCCTCATAGTGACAAGTTAATGAGAGCAATTTTTGGTCATCCTCTTGATGATTTTACTGTAGATCAAATCACACTTAGAGGAGAAATCATACAAAGATTTGCACAGTCCACTCTGAATGGCAAATCTTTCCGGCAGCAAGAGGAGGCAAATCTGAGCTTTTCCAAGGAGCTCTGCAGAGCCAGCCATTAGTACTGTCTCTCACATAATGGCCCCTGACTTGACACAGTTTCGTGTATTTATTAATTGCCTAAGAGCTGAGACAGTAATGCTGCCAAAATGGGTGGGTGCCCCTCGCATCTACATAGATAATTTCTACATCTTTTCCCTCCTTTTCTCTCTCCCTGCAAAGATTAGTTTTGAGTTACATCAGGGAGCTGATGAATCACATTATGCAACTCTACTACTACCACCAGCACGAAGGTAGGCTTGGGTGCTTATGGCCAGAGACAAATGCAGGAGTCATCTTTTTGGTGGCATGATGGATGTGACAGGCTTTAAGCGATTTATGAATTTTCATTTTCAGCAAGAATTGTGTCCGTAAAGAGCCTGGTGATGCACAGGGACTTCCATGGAGATGTTAGGGAGGGCAGTAATTGCTACCAGTATTCAGTGGTGGTACTTTGGGGTATCACTGGGGGTGTCTGAGAACAACATGGCAAGCTGGATTCACAGATCCCTGATGAAATTTGGAGGACCTACCACCTACCATTAAGTATCACTTAAGCACCTGAACCCACAGTGTCGCTCCCAGAGCAGGAACTGACTGATACACTCCACAAAAGGAGTTCTCAGAGTGGGCCATCATTTTGGAATGCAGTTAGATAAACCATACACAGAGGCAGATCCACAGAACTTGGTATCAAGCCAGGGTGGTCAGTTACTCTTGCATTCAGGTACATGAATTCTATCCATGTTCTTTGCTACACATAAAGCAATTTAAAATTGATTCATGCAGGAGCACTAGACCTATGAAATATAAAGACACACGGGTGCAATGAGCTGGCCTGTAGCTGCTGTGCAAGATGTTATCCTGACATCCTCTCTTTCACATCCCTGCCCATTAATCTGTTTCATTTATGTGTCACATCTGATCGTAAATGCAACAATCTACAGCAAAGTCTGTCTCCATTTGCCTGTCCGTGAGGGCCGCAACAGACAGGATTCCCAACTCTGGTTGCAGTCCCTGGCTTAAAAATGATCTGTATTAGTCTGATGTCTGTGGACATCAAATGGCAAATACTTCAGATGCACTTCTAATGAGATAACATGATTGCTCAGCCTGATGTAAATTTACCTCTTTTAGGTAAATTACAATGAAATATGGTTGCTATTGTGACTGCTTAAAGCATTTTTTCTGACAAATACTAGTTCACTTTCAGCTTGTGTGAGAATTTAGTTTTTCATTCCTGTTCTGTGGAATCTCACTTGATGTTCTTGGCTAAGTATGGATCACGACAGTGAATTAAAATGCTCCTCTATCACTATGCTGAAAAACAAAAAAAAACCCAATTAAAATCCCACACATTTTTCATTCAGAGCTGTCATTGTTTACTTCAGATATTGGCAATTACTTCAGATACTAACAGTTTCACCTGACCACTTGCTTCTTTTGTCTGTCCTGAATGAATATCTAAATATCTGAATGTACCAAGGCTGGTACCTTGAAGCTTCTTCAGTTTCACAATGATTTTATGTTTGGTTTATTTTTTTTTAAACTCTAGTGGGTGCAAAAGTTAATAGCTAAATAAATGGACTGAACTGTCCAGATAATAGCCACTGCCTCAAGAAATACTGTATGGGTTTTGACTTTGGATTTTGCCTAGCTGGACAC
Source organism: Heliornis fulica (assembly GCA_013399135.1). Lineage (NCBI taxonomy): Eukaryota > Metazoa > Chordata > Aves > Gruiformes > Heliornithidae > Heliornis > Heliornis fulica. Next base: position 46,927 of record VXBZ01001364.1, read on the forward strand.
ATGGCTAGCCAAATGAATGCACTTAAAGCAAGACTTATAAAAAACTAAATGTCACAGTCTTGTGGGACAGTACTGTGAGAGTACTCAGAGAGGCTTGCTGGCATTGGATCTGTGCTTGTGTCTTTTTTTAGAGTTAACTTTCAGTCTTCATCCTCAGTATCCTTAAAGTGAATCTGCCTTTGAAAGCATCTTGATGCAACCAGAACAGTAAGAGTAAACAAGCAAAGCTTAAACATCCTCCAGATGTATGCCAAATAAATTCCCATTACAGAAAGAAGGGAAGAGTTAAAGGCTCATGTTAGAGGGTTTATTATAGAGGTTTTATTTATACGACAGTCACTTAGCATAAAATATGTGCAAATAATAATAAGGTCCAGATTAAGAGAAATTGGTGGAGAATTTTCCAATTCCTTCTTTTACACAGTTATAAATGCAACGTTTTTTTCAGTGACTACATACACCTTTGGGGCTTCAAGAGTTCTCATGCTATTTAAAGAAGAGATGTGATAATAATTTGCTCCATTTTTTGAAGTCCACTTCCACTCACATGTCAGTTATTACTAGATGAACTGATGGATAATAGTGCCACTGCCTGAGGAACAGTCAGGTAGAAATGGCACGGATTGCCTAGTTCCTAACTGGTTGATTGAGCCTTAAGAATATCACTCTGTTTCTCCCCTGTACAAGGCAGGTGAGTTATATGTACAATTAGCTCTTAAGTGTTAAGTTCTTCTCTTGACTGAAATGCCCAAATCCTCTTTTGCAAACCTCTATTTAAGTTGTGTGCATCTATTACAGGGAAGAATATACCCTTAAATGTTTAATTATGTGTTTTTCAGAAAGCTGGGGAAAGAAGGGTAGAACAACTCATGCTTCTGTCTCACATTATTTCTGCTCTTATTTTGGGAAATCAAGCCGTTTATGGATCATAAACAAACATATTTATGAAAATCTCATGCAGAGCCTGGCTCTGCTCCACCAGCGAAAAGGCTAGAGGTTTTGGGTTAACAACTTTCCATACTAATTATCATGCTATCAATTTTCAGGCTGTGCTTGGATGTCCTAAAACCAGGACATCTCAGCCACCAACGTCGAGACGTCAGTTTCTTTGTGTGTGTGAACCTGCCACTGCCTACAAGGACAGACACTGCACTGGGTGTCCATGGCCAGGGACTGCAGGGTGGCCTCTGTGGGGAGAGGGAATGGCTGAGCTCCATGGCCTCTGGGAAACAGTGAAACCCTGCAAGAACAATGATGAGGAATGAGGAAAGTATACGGACTAAGAGAAGAAATGCCTGAAGAATGAAACACTCAAGGAGGGTAAGTTGATCTTCAATAAGAAAAAAAAAAAAAGCGTTTCTCCATACAGTCTCTCTTCTGAGGTCTCTGCTCTATTTGAGCAAGTAGTGCCATTACACTTTTCATCGGATTAAGCCCTTGTTAATTATTTGCTTTAAGTTTCAGACCAGAATTCTTTACCAAAGCTGAATTACCTAAGAAAGCAGAATATATCACTGTCACATTTTTCCTTGTGTCAGTCTCAGTTGGAATTGGTTTCCAATGCTGATTTGCTTTGCTGCATGTGCTCTTGACAGGGGTATTTGCTACAGCTCTACGCTTTCCTGACACATATTAGCTGATGACCTCAATATTTAAAATGAGGCTTGTGTACCTTTGCCATAGCCACAGAGAAATGAGTTAAGAATTCCCTGTCCATCACATCAGATCAGCCACCTCTTCATCCAGACTGAAAAGTAGGCCAAAGACATTCACGTTTTACAGAAGAGCTAAATGAGCTTTGAAAACTATTGCTATTTTTACAATGCCTTGGTAAGCTTACTGTGAAAAGGTGCACTTATGAGGTATCACTGAGTAATGTAGTCCTTGCCAGAATAAACGAAGCCCTGGCACTTGGTGAAGTGCAGGAATGCCTCTACCTAATGACAAATATTGTAATTTTGCCAAGTTTTTTTTTCCCCAGATGTTTAATTTTTAAAGAAAAAACAAACTCACCTCTCTCAGTCCAGATAGAAACAACTTCCAGTAATTGGATTAGAGGAATTAAACATGCTTAGAAACATAATTGTTAATTAGATAGTCACTTACAGATTGGAATAACGTTCAAAAAGTTGTTCGCAAATCATAGAGATCATATGGTGAGACCACACCTGGAATACTGAGTCAAATTCTGGGCCCCTTGGTTCAAGAAGGACATAGAACTCCTTGAGAGTCCAGCGCAGAGCCACCAGGTGATTAACCTTCCTTATGAGGAAAGTCTGAGGGAGCTGGGTCTCTTCAGCTTGGAGGAGACTGAGGGGTGACCTCATTACTGTTTATAAATATGTTAAGGGTGGGTGTCAGGAGGATGGAGCCAGGCTCTTCTCAGCGATGGCTAATGATAGGACAAAGGGCAGTGGGTCCATGTGAATGCAAGGGAAAACCTTTTCCCTGTGAGGGTGGCAGAGCACTGGAACAGGCTGCCCAGAGAGGCTGTGGAGTCTCCTTCTATGGAGACATTCAAAACCAATCTGGATACGTTCCTGTGTGATTTAATCTAGCTGATCCTGCTCAGGCAGGGTGGGTGGACTGAGCGATCTTTCAAGATCCCTTCCATCTCCTAACATTCTGTGATTCTGTGGTTCTGTGATAGTAGTCAACAGATTGCATCAAATTTTCAAATTATACTATCTGACTTTTAGAACTGCACTGTTAGGTATTTAAGGGGCATTCCTCACTCCTGTACTTTCATACTTTTCTGACCTTTCCCATCCCTTCGAATGAAGCATTTCAAGCTTCCTTTTTGCTGCGTTTTCCTGTAAGGACTTAACCACCACCAGCAGCAGCACACAGCCAACAAATGCATTAACTCACCTGTAGGGAAAAAACAAGTCTTCGTCTTTCTGCTTTCTTTTAAAAACTGTTGTTTTATCCTCAACAAAACACAGCAAATAGAGGAAGTGTCTTTACACTTCCTCAAGTTATGCTTGTCTCCCTCTAGGACAAGCATAACTTATGCTGTCACTGTAAATTCCATGGTACCTACACACAGTGAGAAACTAAAGGGCAGCATGTCAAGATGACCTTTGACATCTCTTTATACTGTGGGTTTATGTAAAACTTAATCACTGCAACTGCTTCATTTTCTTTTTATGGGATTTTGCACCTTTAGCACAGTAAACAGTGATTGAAATGAATATCCTTCAAGATGGAGTATCACATGGATGTATGCCAGAATAGGAGCATAGAAATCATAGAATCGCTTGGGTTGGAAGAGACCTTTAAGATCACTGAGTCCAACCACAGCCTAACCCTGCCTAGTCCATGTCCTCAAGCACAACACCTACATGGCTTTTAAATACCTCCAGGGATGGTGACTCCACCACTTCCCTTGGCAGCCTGTTCCAATACTTGACTACTCTTTCAATAAATAAATTCTTACTGATGTCTAACCTAAATCTCCTCTGCTGCAATGTGAAACGATTTCCTCTCATCCTATCAGTTGTTACCTGAGAGAAGACACTGACGTCCACCTTTCTACACCCTCCTTACCGTTAGAGAGTGATAAGGTCTCCCCTCAGCCTCCTTTTCTTAAGACTAAAAAGCAATTTCCTCAGCTGCTACAGACCCTTCACCAGTTTTGTTGCCCTTCTCTGGACATGCTCCAGCGGTGCAAGGTCCTTACCCACCCCCCTGTTAAAAACTGTAATGCACATCCTGCCTGTGACTGATCATATCTGTCACTGGAAACATTGCTTTGGAGGGACTGAGTTGCTTAAGGGGTCATTTGCAGACAGAAGAGAGAAGAAAGAAAGTCTGTGCTTAAAGCTGCCTGATCAGCAAGTTCTGGTGTTCAGTTTTGCCGCTCTTAGTCACAGAATTCAAGCGGCATTTCAGACCTGCTGCCATCCAGAGAATTCCTTTCAGCGAAGTCGCAGCTCCCTAGCTGAAAGCTTCCGGCTAGCCAGCCTTTGAAACCGCAGCGAGGTACAGGCTCGGTCGTAAGGGCTTCACCAAACGGCACTTCCTTAATGGTGGCAGTGCACAGGCTGTACACACACAGGGGAAGGCACACAGCACATTTATGCTCAATGCTTTGTGTGTAATAGAACAGTTATAAGTAAAAAAAATATTTGTTTTCCTCTCTGGTGTGTATTTCCATATTAAGTGTATTTCCTCCAAGTTTAGTTGCAAAAATTAAAACAAGTACCTACTAATTCACAGAATTGTAGGGGTTGGAAGGGACCTCCAGAGATCACTGAGTCCAACCCCCCAGCCAAAGCAGGTTCCCTAGAGCAGGTCACACAAGTAGGCATCCAGACGGGTCTTGAATATCTCCAGAGAAGGAGACTCCACAACCTCCCTGGGCAGCCTGTTCCAGTGCTCCATCACCCTCACCATGAAGTTCTCCCTCACATCGGTGCAGATCTTCCTGTTGTCCAACTTGTGGCCATTGCCCCTTGTCCTGTCCCCACAGGACACGGAAAAGAGGTTGGCCATCTCCCTTTGTCTCCCACACTTCAGATATTTACAAACATTTGAACTCTGAGAGACAAAAAAAAAAAAAAAAAAAACAACTACTAAATGTAGATTTATACCTAAGCTTTCCATTTGCTTGGTCTCTAACAGTGCAGCAATTCTATGGAGATCTCTCCATATACATGTACTGGAGTTGTAGCAACAAACAAGGAAAACCACATGGTAGAACTCTTCTGCATTGAAGCCCATCCATAGCTTTACCACAATCATGTAGTCATTAATTATAAGTCTGCTCTGTATTTTCCAAGCACTTTGGATCTGGTAAGCCTTCAACAGATAGATGTTTCCACAAGCCATAGTTCTTACAAGGAATTTAATGTATAGGAAATACTGTGAAGAGGAGCTGCAGCAAACCTCACAAAGACTCTCCACTATCACTTCGTCTTCATTGCTGTCCTCTGAAACTGTTCTTCCTTTCTCCTATCTTCTGCTGAATTTCCTTGTTTCCAGTTCTTAATAGTCACTGTTCAGTACGCTTGGGATAAGACTTATTTGGAGTAAAGTCTTATTTGAGAATTTTCTTTCCTCCACTGAAGAAAGTTTTCCGTAGTGCTCCGTATGAAGAATTCGTGCATGTACATTTATCTAACCCATCCACAACTCCATTTCAGTACATGGACTTGCCCTTTATTCCTGTGCACCAGTTCCTGCCAGTTTCACATAGTAATGCAATGGCTTTGGCCAAAACCTGACCTAATGCAAATAAATTCTGGTGATGTAAAACACCGTGACATTGAAGAGCTAAGCACTCATCCCTGCCAACACAATGAACTCCCTGCCTTGCCTTGCAGACCTCAGCTTTATAGCCCGTGGGCTCTGTCTTTTTTGCAACGCCTCTGCCTGCTGCTCAGAGGCAAAGGATTAGTATTAAAGACAGCATTTCAAAGCCTTGTCTGTAAATCTCTGGATCCCGTAACAACAAAACCTGATGAGAAAGTTCAATCACCACTGAACAGCAGGTCACCTAGAGGACCGCCTCCTTGTTTCTGCAATATATGTTATTTATTTACAATCTGCCTTTCCAACTGGAGTTTCAAGAGAAAGTGAGGCTTCCAAGAGCTTACATTCTACTGACATCAGACAGACTTCCAGTTGTGCTTGCAACCCAGACTCCAAGGAGCCTAATCACATATGCATTCCTGACAACACCGTTCCACATTTATTTTGTTTCCAGTTCTTCATTTTAATTTCTGAAAACCCTTGTTCATTTTTTTAAGTACACGTTTATCACCATGTTATTACACCATCTGTATGCACCCATCTGTGTGACTGGAGGGGGAGGAGGGCTCATGTTCCGTTACTCTTTTTATATGTGTTTTTATTTCCCCCCCCCAGCTCCTCCTTTACAATCAGATGCTCTTTGCCCTTGCCTGCGGTGATGCTGCACTGCACTATACACTTCATGTTGCCCACACGTTTGTCATTCAGCCCACATTTCTAGAGACATGATGAAGTTTTGATGTAGTCACCCCATACGCTGGGATGTACCTGGCTGGAGAAAATGATACACCAGGAAGACATGCCTGGAGTTCTGAGTGTATCAACATTAAACCGATCTACTACTGGTTCAACTTCAGAGCATCCCTAAAGCTTAAATACATTATGACCTCTTTCAGTATTTTCTATAAACCGATGAATCAGACATTTGACCTTTCATAAATGTTTTAGAAACTACACACCTGGTTAAGAAACTGACAGAGGGAAACAGGACTTTGGTTTCATTTACAGAGGTTGCTGATAATGGCTAAAAGTGATTGCTGCTGAGATGGTGAGAGCGTTCAGAAACTGCAGTCTGTTGGTGCTGTAAGCTCAGGATGCAGCAATCTCAAAATTCCCATCTCTCAACCGGCTATTCACAGACCTCAGCGCTGACCAGGATGTGCAGTTAAAGGTCCAAGTCCCACCTCAATGGCTTTTGTTGCTCTCTATATAAAGACTACCAATGATACACAAACATTTGCAACTGTGTGCTAATTCCTTTCTACACAGTGATCTTCAGTATCAAATCTTTTCATTCAAAAATTATTTATATGAATTTGATTTAGAAAGCGCATTAAACACGTATGTTTCAATCTAATAAATTATACAAACATTAATCTGGAGCATTTTCTTGGACGAAGGCTGCTGATGCATTTCTGAAGTTTCCACAGTCTTATGAACAAAGAACTAAATTCAAGTAAAAGAGAAACCTCAGTATTTAGAAAAATCTTTATTAAACTTTTAAATACAATATTCAACAGTAAAAAAATTGAAGTGATGGATATGAAAAGTTTTCTGGCAGGGATCTCAGACAAGGGATGTGGTGGAATTGATTGACTTTACAATAAAGTTCAAAACACCGATTTAGAAAAAAAAAAGTACATATTAATATATGAGTTTTTAACAAAAATTTTTAAAAAATACAAATTCCTTACAATGTTTTCATGCACTATATACAAGTTAAAAAACCTTTGTTTTCATTTTAACCCCTAACTTCTGAAATAATTTGGATATGAGCAGTGTCTAAAATGTATAATCACATATATTTAACAACTTGTTGTAACTGTTTTTCACTTGTGTTTGTTCACAGATTCAGACAAAATTTAATAAGCCATTACCACTCTATAGTAAACTGCTAAAGTAACGTAAACCAATCAAAATTCGTGTGTTTTTTTCCCCTACTTTTTAAAAGAAATAGCCACAGGCCACTTTTAGTATTGTTTCTCCCTGCACCAATGAATAAAGCACATAATTTATTGGTTTATGACATTTAAATTCAGTATGATTTTTCAGAGTACCAGAAAATTATCAAAATATATTTAGATGAAATTTTAGATGACATATCGCATAATTTATTAAACAGCCCTGAAAAATTAAAATATAAAATGTCATCTACCATTAAAATAATTATCTACTTACAAGTATTCCATCTTGCTTCTGGATTCCCTTAAAAAAACAGCTGTTGTAAATATTAAGTACTTTAGCTCTGATGGAAAGTATTTGACTTGACAGGAATTTCTACATTAATTATCACTGAAGAAACATGTCCTCAATTAGTCCTATGGATTTCTGAAAGCAAAGTAAAACCACCAAGTAATTTTTCTAATCTAGCAGTGTATTCATGTTCAAGCCGTGGTATCACTGTATCAGTTCTCTATCCCTAACTTTAGTCATAGAATCTGATTCTGACAGACAGAAAAGGCAGATCTGGGCAGTGTAATCTGATAGTAAATTTAGCCAGATGGGAGAGCCTTTGAAAACACATATGCAGCTGATAAGCACGGTAGCTTTGGTACCCAACAGGGTCACTTGAAAAATCATTACAATTACTGAATGTCAGTATTAATTTTACATTTACACTACCATACCTTCACGGCTTGAATTTCAGTGGCAATTATCACACGGTCACATTGATAACTCCATGTCATGGAGTTACTCTACAGTAGCTGGTACACATAACAGGCACCTTAGCTTGATTAACAAGAGTTCTGTCTACATGTGTGTATCACCGCAAAAACCAAAGAAGTCTCTCAAAACAACCTCTGTGTCACACTGGCTTACTGAGAACAACGTATGCTCGCACAAAGTAGTATTAAAGCTTCCTCAAGAGCCCCTTTTTGCCATCTCTGCTGATAATACTTATTTTAATGCAGAAATGAACAAAGCAGCATGATTCTGAATCTATTTCTAAGTAAAACTCATCAGTTTAGAGTAGCTTCATCACTGCCTTTTGGAAAACAGCTGGATACTAGATTGCTTCCATCGGCCTGAGCCAGTGAAAAGCTTAGCAGTTCTGCTCACACTCAGATCACGAGGCTGTATGCCAGGGAAGTACTAAGTACACTGAAGTGTAATTCCCATTCACGTTAATATACAAATTAAAACTTCATATATAGAGGCTGAATTCTCAAGCAAGGAACAATGATTTTATACAGTCTCTGATCCCAAAAAGTTTTAAAATTAGATTGTTACTGGATTACTTCCTATTAGCAACGCATCACTAGACGACATCTTCAGCAACTGTAGTGTCAAAAATTTGGTAATAAACTTGATGTTTCATCGCATCTCTGACATTATAGGACTTGATGAAGCATTCCAGCCATGGCAAGTCATCTACAAAAAAACCCACCAAATTACCAATTAATACTATCTTCTAACTTTTATAGTAGAGAAGTACAACTTGAGCAGGATCTCTAGGATAACTAGGATATCTAAAAGCACACAACACAACACTTAATATGAAAAAAAAAATTACTAATTTTTAAATTCCAACTTACACCTTAAAATTTCTGTCACCACCTGAAATGTCACTCAGTCACAATTTCCAGTCCTCACCCTCCCCCAGTTACCCCCAAACCACTTGGTACCAGTAGTTGTACCACAGTACAGCACATATAATGACTTTTCAATAATAAAAACTCCTTTCCTCGTGTCTCAATGAGACAATTTATTAAGTGCCAAAGGGAACATCCTTTTTGACACACCCTTTCCAATAGGACCACTTTTTATAAGCATGCTAAAGATTCCAGTATGGTGATGGTGGTCACAGCGATGTACTTAGTGGGTGTACGCTCCAGAAGTCAGAGCTGCAGCACATATGAGGGCAGGCTGAGGGAGCTGGGTCTCTTCAGCTTGGAGAAGAGGAAACTCAGGGGTGACCTCATTAACGTTTATAAATCTGTTAAGGGTGAGTGTCAGGAGGATGCATCCAGGCTCTTCTCAGTGATGGCCAGTGATAGAATAAGGGGAAATGGTTCCAAACTGAAACATAGAAAGTTCCATCTTAATATAAGGAGGAACTTTTTCACTGTGAGGGTGACAGATTACTGGAATAGGCTGCCCAGACAGGTTGTGGAGTCTCCTTCTCTGGAGACATTCAAGATCAATCTGGACATGTTCCTATGTGATCTACTCCAGATGATCCTGGTCAGGCAGGGGGTTGGACTGAGTGATATTTCGAGGTCCCTTCCAACTCCTGACATTCTGTGATTCTGTGTTCTGTTTAGGCAGAGCTGCTTTCTGCTGCAGCTGAATACTGCACAAAAAACTTTGTGACTGGATTTGGATAAAGTTTTTGCTCAATTTCCATAGCTGTTTCCTGTAGCAAGGGATGCTCTAAATCAGTATGTACATTCTAAAGCAGAATCTCACCCAAATAATGTGCCATACGCTGAATTCCCTTTCGGTTTTCCCTAACATGCTGTGACATTGAGTACAAGGGTGCTCTGGTTAACTTCCATACAAATACAAATGACATGTTAGTGCCTGCACAGACATGACTACAAGCCAACATCACTGCATGCTACATGAGAATTCCCTGAATCATTGCTTTACTTTCTCAAAAAGAACTTCTACTATTAATGCATCACATAAAATAACTGGAAATCTCCTTACAAACTCCTGCATTTCTTTCTGCGTTGCCCATGCATAAATTCAATTCTAAGTTTTTGTGTATGTAATAGCAGATTGAAAGACCATTTCCCATCCCATCCCCCCCTTTAAAATAATGGAAAGCTGACCTAATTTTCTTCCTGGAGGACAGAGTGTATTCATGGTCATCTGCATCTTTTGCTGAAGAAAATTATTAGTTAAGATTTCAGAGGCAGGAATATGGAAAAACTTTTCCTGGAAGAGAACAGAAAAGTATGAGGTGTTGGAAGAGGGGTAAAAAAAATAATCATAATAAGTCATTAGTCAAAACCCTGACTGAGAGTTCTTTTATCATTTAAGGAAATAAAAATTATCCAGATGTGTAACACAACAGAACAGCAATATTATTTCTAAAACCGTTCAGATACAGAAAAAAAAATCAAACTGTCTGGGAAAAAAAAAAAGAAGATAATTAGTAGTCTTCATTTCTGTACCTCTGAGAATTCAGGACTACAGCCATCCAGAAAGCACACATGCAGCTTGTATATACAAACTGGCAGATATTCTTCCCACACCTCCACAACCAGACAAGTTATGGTTGGAAAGGTAGTCGGCCCTCCTCACGAGTGCCTCAAAGCAGTGAGCCCCACATTTTTAGAGGAAAAAAATCATCTGAAAAAAAGCAGGCACTGCAACCTGGCTTCATACAAGTGGAACTCACTTAGATGGAATTTTATTTTTTGATAGTGTGGTTGACTGACGTTGACTGGACACCAGGTGCCCACCAAGCCACTCTATTACTCCCCTCCTCAGGAGGACAGGGAAGGAGAAAATAAGATGGAAAAAAACCCCTTGTGGGTCAAGATACAGGCAGTTTAATAAAGCAAAATCAAGGGCCGTGAGTGGAAGCAAAGGAAAAATAAAAGATTTATTTCCTATTTCTCATCAGCACATGATTTCTGGCCACTTCCTGGCAAGCAGGGTTTCAGTATGTATAGCAGTTGCTCCAGAAGAAAAATGCTGTAAATAACTAATGCTCAACCCTCCAGACCCTTCCTCCTCCTTTCTCTTAGTTTTTATTGATGAGAAGATCTCATACAGTATGGAATATCCCTTTGGTCTGTTTGGGTCAGCTGTCCTGGCTGAGTCCTCTCCCAAGATCTTTCCCACCCCAGCCTACTGATGTGTGTGTGGGGGGCGGTGTAAATGCTGGCGAGAGCCTTGCTGTGTGCCAGCGCTGCTCAGCAGTGGCCAAACGCTGGTGTGTTACCAACACCTTACCGGCTGCCAAGACACAGCACAGCGCTGGGAAGGTGCTGTGGGGAAAGCTAAATTAACTCCACCTCAGCCAGACTTAAGAAACTATGCAGAAAGGTTTATACTGTGGGATATGTTTCTGCATGGAGGAATAAAAGAAAGAATGGAACAGTGAATTTTTTTTTGGTGTATTTTAAACTATATGCAGTAATAATGACTGATAAAACCTCCCATTTTATTCTTTCCGAGTTTGTGACCAGAATTTGCATCTCTAAGAGCTAAAGCTTTTGATGGGAATTTCTCCTTTTTGTTAAAAAGACACAAATACAGAATAATCTGCCTTTGTATAATTTTTACATGACTTGTTTAATGGAAGTGATCAGAAGTTAGCAGATAATCCAGCAGGAAAATCGACACAAATAACTACTTTTTCCTCTCACTCTTCCGATTCTTCTTCCCACTATAAAACTTTTTGATTTTTTCTGTCAGTGACTTTTCCTATAAAGAAAAAAAGAAAGAGCAGAGAGCATTCCTACAGAAGTGCAACTGGAAGATAATGTTCAGTTGCACTTCAAAGTAGCCCAGTTCCTGCTCAGGTGGTGCTGAAGGACCTGAGTTTAGTCTCAGAAGTTATTGGCTTGTCTTTGAAGTACCACCAGCAGGAATGCTAGCTGCTGGCACTTCAGAAATAATTGTGCTGTTTGCCCCACAGCTAAGCTGTAGTATTGACCAGTATCTGAGAAGAATCTGAGCTACCCTGATGTAGAGAGTTTTGGAACTCTGCCCCAAGAGACAGTTCAAAAATTTTTCCCCCCTTTGCAGATTTGTTTCTGAATACCAAAAGGACAAAGGACAGTAGAAGGAAAAGATAATTTGTTGAAACCTCCTTTACTGCTAATAAACTGGGCATTTTAAGAAAACACATTTTTTTCCAATACTATTTTTCCTTACAGTCTTAAACAAGGAAGAGTACTCCCTTCAAAGTCCCATTCAAAGTCATAAATGTAAAATAGTGAAAAACATGCAGATTCGTATACATTAAATAATACTGCTGTGAAGAAAAAAAAATCCCACTGAATTGTTTCTCTGCCCCATTTTGGACAAAGTTATAACTCTGAAGTGCCACTACACTATTTTCCACTTGGATAGGTAGATTACTCCAGATCTTTACTGAGAGATCCTGATATTCCCAGGTATGAACTGCTGGAATAAGAAAATACACAAATACATTTATGGGAAGAGAAAAGGTACAGTGTAATTCTAATCTGTTTTAGATTATAATAATTTTCATTACCAACTTCTCACTTATTTATCATATTCCTTTTTCAAAATGGTTGACAAACCAGGTCAAAATTCGGGTAGTAACTAAAATAGGTGTGTTAAAAGCAAACCATGTGGACCAAATGAAAAACAGAAAACCTGAAAATTAAAACAAAAGAAAAACAAACTTCACAAAACACAGCACAACAGATATTTCTACTGTACACAAAATTACATGTAAACGAGTAAATTCACTAAGGAGGATGCTAGGTGTATACAATTTATCTTTGGTGCTAAACTGGAGATGTAGGGAGCAATGACCAGTCAGAAATCTTCCACCTTAAGCATCACAAAAATGTCTTACTCAAGCCACCTTTGTGCATTAAACTGTCACGGATTACAGTAAAAAGAAATAATATAAAAAAATAATAATCCCGAAGAGTAATTGATAGTTTACTGTCAAAGTGGGAGATGTCTAAAGTGGACTCTGCAGGGAATCATCCTAAATCTGGTGATTTTGAGAATTTTCATTAGTGACATGCTTTATAGACCAGCAAATAGTCTCACTATATTTAGAGACAAAACCAAGCTGTGAGAATTGGAATTAACTTTTTACAAACTTGAGAACTATTATACACCCCTTTCCACCAGATTCATGTATAAAATACTGCTTTTTTAGCAAGCCAAATCAACTGCTGAAACAGACTGAGGATTAATTTCTCAAATCTGAGGTTCAACTCAGATATGAAGGGATTATACCATGAGTCAGGAAACAAGAAATTAAGTGATAACCCTACTGGTTTATTGTCACGGGTTTGGAGGGTGGCTTCTTTAAGAAGCAGCCAGAAGCTTCTCTGAAGTCCAAGAGAGTAAATCCCAGCTGTGCTCCCAAGGCAGAACTCCCAAACCCTGTTGCTGACAAAGCTGGCCAGGCCAATCAGCACTGGTCACAGGCCTCTGGGAATCACATTTTAGAGAGAGAAAAATGCAAACAGCTGCATTGTGCTACCAGAGAAGAGAGTGAGAAGATGTAAGAAACTTTGCAGACACCAAGGTCAGTGAAGGGGTGAGGGAGGAGGCTCTGAGAGAAGATTCCCTGCAGCCTGTGGAGAATACCATGGTGGGGTGGTTGTCCCCTCACTGCCCATGGAGGATGAAGAGACCCCACTTGCAGCCCATGGAGAAGCACCATGGAGCAGGTGGAGGAATATGGAAGAATCTTTTGGAGCAAGCCCCTGGCAGCCTCTCAGTATATCTGTCCTGTCCAATACATCTCCCCTGTCCAGCTAAGAGGGGAGTGATAGAGTGACTTTGGTCCAGCCAGGGTCAAACCATCACATCTATAGATACAGAAGCATTATCTGCCAACGGCTCTCGCTAGTGTTCTGTTTTAGCAGTTCAAGATGTGGGCCACCTGGGAAGAATCCAGACCAACACTGAGGATGGTCAGAGCTTTGAAAGAATTTAGATATGGAAGAAAAAGCCCTGTGATACGAAAAAAGCCCCTTTTACACAGAAGACAGAAGAAATTTGTAGCCTTTCAAAGGTAAAAGCATTATAGTGTGTAGTGAAAGGAAAACCATTAGTTCTTCAGTGTGTCAGGCAGCAGGAATGATCTTAAGTTGCTTCAGAGAAAACTGAAGATAGGTTAATTCTATATATGAATATAGAATTTCCACTTCTGGAATCAAAGACAAGTATCTGTATACCTATAGGTTTAGGAGAAGGAAGGTCTCTTCTACCACATGATCATATGAAACAAAACTCAATAATTATTAAATGGACAGATTCTCCTGAGAGTTAAAAAAAAAAAGTAATGAAATTTTGAACTAAACCAGAACATATCTGCATAAATCCTGAAAGACACCCATCATTCAGACAGCAGTCAGGCTGCATAATCTAACACTGCCAATAAAAGAGAAATTAAGACATGGAAACACATAAAACTCTACAGGAATACCAAATAACCTCCCTCTAAACTTCAATTTTGCCTTTATGCTTTGATATTCTATACCCTATTTTATAGAAAAAATACTGAAGTTTACATTCTGCACATCTTCAGTGATATGCAATATTAATAACATTACAGCACTTGTAACTGATCCTGCAAAACACTGAGGACAACAGAATGAATGTTCTGTACATACAGTTGCTATTATAAACCCAATTAAATCCAAATGGACATAATGTGTAGAGTCTACCTTTACGTAGGTATACTTACATAATCAAAAAGATAAGCATTTAGTGCTCCTGTTCCATCAACCAGTGTAAACTTCATAATAAAAACATACCGGAGCAGCTCAATACCTAACACTGAAGAAAAACCATAAAAATACACTTCTTAGATTGAACATGCAAGAAAAACCATAACTCAGAAAATGCTGACATCATCCCCCCCTTCAATAGTAACTGACTGAATACTGTAATTAAAAGTATAAACTGAGAGGCCAAAAAACCAGAGGCTCTAAATAGCAAAATGTGGTACATATTTTGAAAGCACACTGCAATTGCCTAGAAACAAATAAATGACTCCACATAAAAGCCAAAAAATTAAGTACTTATACTCATCCTAGCAAAATAAATGCTAATATTTGCTTCGAACTTAGATCCTATCTTGGTAGGATTCTCCTAATCTTGCTCTTTTACACATGGAAGATTAAAGGAGACTTGCTCTTAATTCAGTGACAGTAAGATATGATTCTACCTGAAAAACTATCCCCTGGGGAAAACAATTTGTTTCATACGGTTTAGTAAAAGCTAAGGTAAAGTCTTGTTCTGAAAATGTTTGCTGGCAGTTTGGAAAATATTCCAGCATAAATAAAAGACAAAAGTCATTCTCTCACTGCCAGTGGTAACTGTTATGCTCAAAACCTTAAACACACAAAGTTACTGCAATCCTTCCCAGGTACATCTACTAACCTGGGTAGTCATTTTATGTTCAACTGACCTCATATACTTTAGATTATTATTTAGTCTGAAAAGGCAGACTGTGAAAATAATCATATACATATGATATAGATATAATATATAATGATAACTTATTAATGTAGTGATATCATTCAACACATGATATATAATATACATATGATTATTTTAATGCCAGAAAGCATTACGTGAATATTGTTTTCATTTTGAGAATTACAACACGTCAATTGCAGGTGCTGTAACACTGCCAGTTATGTATTACTTTATATTTATTTAACAGTATGTAATTATGACATTTTATTTGAGAAGTAATGCATTACTTAAATATTTTTTTATTTATAAAGCCTTTACCAAGCCATACTGCTAGAGGTTCCAACTTAATATATTAGAATAAGAATTGACAAACATTAAAATACTGATTTTCCTTTATGTGTTGTGAAGCTTAAGGTCCACTTTTTTCTCCAGCATTTCAATATGCAGACTACATAAATTAACGTAAGGAACACAGAAAGCATGGAATGCACATATATATTATGGTAAAATTACTTTGAGTATTGTTTTTTTTGCAGACTGCCAGGAATATGGTTAGAAATGATAAGGCTTACAGAAGATAAAAGTGTATTTGTGCTAGTCATTAAATAAGATTCTCTTTAGTACAGATCAGAAAAACTTGATCCTCAAAAGGAAAACCAACACTGACTTCTGGAACTGCAAGCAGGTGCACAGTTTAAAAATGACATTGGCAACAAAAATGTATCATGTGTGTACTATGATAGGTGTTACCAGTGACACCTATGGTAGAAAAACTATTCAACATACAAAATCCTTTAACTCATACTGTAATGCTTTCAAAAGTAAATATATTTCAACTGGTGAAAGCTGAATAAATTTTATAGCTTTATACTCAAGCATAACCAAACATTACATGCTTTCTGTATAAAACTGCAACCCAAACCC
Organism: Heliornis fulica; assembly: GCA_013399135.1. Classification (NCBI taxonomy): domain Eukaryota; kingdom Metazoa; phylum Chordata; class Aves; order Gruiformes; family Heliornithidae; genus Heliornis; species Heliornis fulica. The sequence continues at coordinate 63,211 of VXBZ01001364.1, forward strand.
CTAGCTATTTAATATTAACACTTCAGAATCAAGACACAAAACTATTTCAGGATAATATATTGTCAGCTGACCTTCTGCTATTTCAGTTGGTTCCCATGATGGTCGTTGCTCTGCTGCAATGGCACTTAGGCTCTTTATAGGCTTTGGAGTTGAACACTGCTTGCATCTAGCATTTAAAACAAGAGACTGAGACTAACCAAACACTGATCATTTATGCTAGAAGCTTGCTGCACAGAAAAAATAAAATTTTGCCTTCCGTGCTTGGTGGGAATGAAAAAGTATTTCTATTGTTGTTTAAAATAACTATTTTACCAAACACACAAACTTTAGACCACATCAAACCCTTTAATGCTGCTTTTGAAACCAAGAAGAAATAAATCCTTTTGGTCTGAAAAAGACTACCTCGGTGAATAGAAAGGAGGAAAACTGTACATCGAGGCAGACAGCATTGGGGTTGTTCAGCATGGAGAAGGCTCCGGGGAGATCTTAGAGCAGCACTTCTATGTATAAAGTGGCTTATAAAAAAGAGGGAGAGATGCTTTTTACCCAGGCCCATGTTGACAGAGTAAGAAGTAATAGTTTTAAATGGAAAGAAGGTAGGTTTGGGTTGTATAGATGGATGAAATTCTTCCCTGTGAGGGTGGTGAGTCCCTGGCACGGGTTGCCCAGAGAAGCTGTGGCTGCCACTCCCTGGCAGTGTTCAAGGCCAGGTTGGATAGAGCTTTGGGCAACCTGGTCTAGTGGTGCGTGTCCCTGCTCATGGGAAGGGGTTTGAACTGGGTGGTCTTTGAGGTCCCTTCCCACTCAAACCAGTCTGTGATTCTGTGATCACTATGTTGCTAAACATAAGTCACTGCTAAACATATAGATCATTTCTTTGCTGTTTAACAATACAAACAACTTCTCACATTTAAAAGGAGGAATGAATCTCAATTTGTGGCACACTCTATAAAACACCATAGGGTTAGAGGAGAAATCTGGCTTTACCTATATTTAAAAAATATTAACTGTAAGTTAATAAACAGTATCTTACATGTGGCATACTAAGCAAATGCTGCAATGGACAAAAATATCAAAGAACTATTTTCAAAGTTCTTCTCATTTGTCTCAAGAAATAAAATTACAGAACAATTATTATTTATCCAAATTAAGCTTCTGTGCCAGTATATTAGTTAGAACTTAAAATACAGATTTTGTTATCTTTTGGAATTACATGCAAAATGTCAAGTCATAAAAGTAAAATAAAAATCAATAGCACTAGTTCTGCTTAAATTATACAAAGCCAAACTTCTTTAAAAAAAAAAACCCCTCCAAACTCCGAGAAAGTAACTTAGATGTGAATTTTTATTTAAATGCAAGTACGTGTGTATTTTTTATGTGTGTATATATATACAAACATACATGTGTATGCACATGTATGTTTGTATACACAGGCATATATACTCATGCAAGTTTTCAAGCTCATTCCTACAGCAAAAATAGCTTTGCTCCTCATTCTACTGGACACAATCACTTTTAGACTTTGCTAAGTATATGTTAGTGATAAAAAACCATGTGGAACAAAGCTCTGAAATGTCAACATTCTTATGAGGTTCCTTCCTAAATATTCTATAAACAATCATGGAGTATCTTGTAAAAGCTGGTGCTGTATAATATAGCCATTTAAACACAGAACTATGTCTGAAGGTGACTCGTGCGTAGCTGGGAAAATATATGGTTTATGAAGTGTGAGTGTAAATACTTTGTATTACTGAAGATTCACTCCCAGTAGGAATATCCATATATTGTCTTTATTTAAAAAAGCTGTGGGCAATACATATCTGGCAAGGTCAGAACAATATGTGACAAATTAAAATTATCTGTATTTTTTTGTATCAGGCCCTTATGGAAAGCTTTAGGGTTCACGTAAAACGTGCAGTTTTTCTGCACAGAATTTTTTTTTACTGCCTAGAGGACTGGTGTGACACAGCACTCTTCTTGAACTTACTGGCACTTCTGAGAAGGAGGAATCGATTGCTCGCGTGAAGTACACTGGTATTTCCAGCTGTGCAATACTGAGTGAGAATACTGCTGGTAGCTCTCATTGAGCACAAGGAACACTGTACTGCATGGCACAGCACAGGTATCCCACCTAGATGTGTGCTGTATTCCACAGCTCTGGAACTGTGCAATTCAGAAACCCGTTAAAGCTATCTACAAACAGTCAAGCCAATTTCCAGTGCTGTGGATCTCAATAAATGGGAAATGGTAAGAAAAGGCTGGCAAAAATCCCATATTTCTTCCAAACCCCAAGCTTTCCCAACCTTAGCAATAAGAGACACGATGAGATGTAGATTGACATCCTTAAACTATTTTCTGGGTCTCAATTTAAATATTATCTGTGTAGACCCCCCCCCAGCTTACAGTTTGACAGAAACATATGTTTTGACTTTAGTCTAACAAGTAAAACCATAAAATGGTTAAAATAGGCTAAAAGCTCAAAATTTAGGCATTTTTCAGCCTAAAGAGCCTAAAGGTATTTCCGTCTTTGTAGCATACTGCCCTAAACACACATCATGGGCATGCAAAACTGAACCTGAAGTGCTGTGTAATAACGGCTATAAGATTTATAAAAAGCTGAAGTCCTTTGATGCAAGCCATTAGTATGGCATTTAATCCCTGACCTTAGTACTGCTGATCATGTCATATATTTTGCATCAAGGAATCTTTGATCAGTTAAACCTTGAGCATTGGTTTGTACTACTGAAGACACTGATCTCTAACTGTTACTACAACTACTAAAATATCAACAAATACTTTTTAACCTACCCGTAATATTTTATTTTCCCTTGTAAAAGAAAAGGAGCTGAAAGGTCTAATAATTCAAGATCATCTTCTGTGGATCTCACAGGAATAACACCTTTAAATCTTTTTGTAAGCTTCCAGACTTCTTTTGCTGTTCCACCTATTAAAACAGGAAAACATGTTGGGTTTTTTGTTTGGGTTTTTTTATTTTATTTTTTTTAATTGTCACCAAGAATAAATTGAAAACCTTGAAACTCTTTTGCCAAATTGACATTGATTTCAGGACTTCAATAACAATTGAGCCCCACTGGAAAACTGAAAACAATTGTGCATAAACTTCTCATTCTTACCCAATACATTTATCAGAGCAGATGCCTTAGTATCTTCTTTGGACTAGATAATCTTTAAAGGTCCCTTCCAACCTAAAACGTTCCGTGATTTTCACTGTAACCATGAAGTTGTATTTAGTTAGCATCACTTTCATATAATTTAATTTCTACTATGATTTTAATGGCAATTTTCTTGGGTGGGGGGAGCACTGAACGACAACAAACTCAACTTTTTATAATTGTTTCCAAGTAACAAATACCAGGGATATGCAAGGAGCACTAAGCTACTTGTTAACCATAACATTTCACTTCTCGGTTCAACTAATCTGTAGCAACAGTTACAGATTTCCCTCACTTACTTAAATGTAAATATTACAACAGCATGTAGCTTTGGCAAGGCTCATCGTGTAGTATGTCTTTTCCTTGTGCTACAACATGAAGCATGCACACACACACACGTGTGTTTAGTTGTTGGCATGTTAGTATCTGAAAAAGATTTGCCAAGCTTTATTATTCAGTTATTTCAGGAAAACAGAGTAGCAATAATTATTTTTATTTTGTTTTCTCAAAGATAAGGTTAGATTGCAAAAAAACATCCAAACAAAAAAAAAAAACCAAACATTTTGGAACATGTCAGAAATAAAGCAGCTATCAGAACTAGCTGTATATAAATAAAACGAAGTAGAAAACAGGTTTTGTCATTGACCCTTACACAGAGGACCACCTGATTTACATTTGCTTATTCACACCACTACCTGAGCATAACCAAAGACTGTTTTAACCAGAATGGGGCTACATGCAATTACTTATTACTTTTTATTCTATTCACAGCATTTCTTATTCATATTCTTGCTACACTGCTTTGGTTAAAGTTGAGTGGCCACTTCTCTTCCCTGAGAAAATCTGGCAAAAACCAAACAAAAAAACGCTCACACCGTGAGCAGCTTTATTAATCTGAAACAACACTGACATCCAGAGGCTGACAAAGTTAATTGTAGGCTTGTACTATCAGAAGCCTTCCAAAACTTTTCCACAGAAAGACTAAAAAAAGGACTTTTTAGAAGACCTGGTGATTTTTAAAATCAAAACAAAGTATCAGTAAGCACAGCTAGAAAGAAAAAAAAAAACAACAATATCCAGGTGTTAATTTTAGTAGAATCAAGATCAAGAATAAACTTTTTGGTATAGTTTTAAAATAAACAGAAGCACCTTACAAGACCTTCACAGATGACTTTTTTCCTGTTTGCATGACAGGAACTTAAAGATCCAGCTGAGATTTTTTTAATTTGAAGATGCCTTTATGATCTTCACTACTTATACTAAATACATCTTCAACATAACTTTGTAGATACAGTATACAAAGTGCCATAAAATGTGGTATATTTGCTATTTATCTTACCTTCTATCATAAGCAAAGTATCTTCAGGCTGTTGAAGCATTTCATCACACTTTACAAAATGGATAGCTATTTTCCTTTGTTTTTCATCTTGTGTAGTCCACATTACAGAATCATACCAGGATGTATTGTGTAATTCTGGGTTGGGAGCATTAACTGTAGCACCTTGTAAAATTAAGTCAAAGTCATCTCCATCTGGAACTTCCAGCCTAAAACAATTTCCAAAATGAGTAATTAATTTCTAACAGCTTCTCCTTAGGCAATCTCTCAACAAGGTAGGCAGTACTCTGAATAAATATTAAAATGTAGTCATGAGAGTTAAAGTATATATAGGAGAAATAATTCTGTTGTTATATCAGTGTAAATATTTAGTTGTACAGAAAATTATATGAAAATAATTAATTCCCATGTTAATAAATATATTAAGTAATCTAACCTTACTTAGGAGTGAAGGCAGCCTAGTGGCTTCATCGACATATATATAAATCCATGGAAAAACAAATACATCAGCTTTATGAGATTTTTAGTTGGACTTTAAAAAGGCCACATAACCACACAGCATTTCAGTAGAGTAATAAAACCATATAAGCTCACATAATTTCAGGTTTTATGTTATAGCCCAGTTTTAATTTACCTATTTGGAGGAGAGGGGAAAAAAGAAAAAGGGGCAGGAGCAGAACAGCTTCATGCATGCTATAAAAGGGAAATCTGCCACATCACACCTTTTCTTTCCTGTCCTGCTGGGAGTGCATCAATTGTGCTTTTCCAGTTGATATCCACAGAGGTAATGCAGGCCATTTAAATTTTACTAATATTACCATCAGGCAAAAAGCCAGTGGTTTTCACAGAAAGAAAAAATCATCAGAATGCTCTCTTGTAAGACCAACCTGCTGGCTTCAGGTGGAATATAAATTGTGACATAAAAGACAACAAAAGAAAAGTGGGGGCAAAAGCTTGGGCTGTCTCATAAAACACTGAAAAAATGTAGGTACCAAACTTTAGAGGGGACTTACAAAAAACCCCCACATCAATTCCTGCAGATTATTCTGATGATTTCACTTTCAAACCCAAGAAGAAATGTTTCCACCAGTGAGCAGAACAATACCTTCCCATGAAACCAGTTTCATATTATCCTGCTATGACTGTATGAGGGGGCACACGAGATCTTCCTGAACATAAGGGCTTTCATTTCATGAGCACAGTGCTGTGCACATGAACTCTTCCCACTTGAGTTCCTGGATTACTATTTTAAATGCAAAAGCATAGGACCTAACATAACACATCATCTTTCCAGACATATCCACTAAACTCTTCCAGCCTCTACAGCCCACTGGTAGGTTTCCCAGAGAGAGAGGATTGGAATGAGTTGGGTTTGAGCTAAACCAAACATGAGGATTTAAACTTCTGTACTGTGGATACACGAATAAAGCTACACTCATGTGTATCAATATTCTGCTATTTACAGAGACGTTTAAAAAAAGTCCAAAAACCAAACCCACATCACTCTCAAGGATTTTATAGCCCAAGCATTATATACAGCTTACTGCTTGAAGCATTAAAGGATCAAACCTGCACTGAACTTTGTTGAGTAATGCTTTACAGAATATGCTAAAACATGAAACAACTTCCATTGCCATAGCAGAACACGTGGGAGGAAAGGACACCCTTAAAACATGTTTTCTTCCTGCACCTCTTAGCTCACCCTAAAGAGAAGCTAAACTTCTGGAAAAGCACTGCAAGTCATCCCATTGTTGTAGCAGGATAGTGGTGGTAGTAGCAGTAGTAAATATGATAACTGAAGCCTCACAATTCTATTTGGTTAAAGTCTTCTCTAATTCTGTGGCAAAACAAGGCAGCAACAAGTAAAACAGGAGGAGACAAAGCAATAGAAATGAAGACACTAAAAAGTCAAGAATATAGAAAAGGGATATAAAAGGCAAGGCAAATTGTGGGATGAGGACAAAGTTTATAAGGAACAAACAGAACTCTATTAATTGTATATGCTTATTACTATAATAAGTTGGCAAATATATATTAAAAAGTTGTAAAAGTGGCAGAGATAGTTGGTAAAAAAGACCATGCACTTGTATGCTGTGAAGATGATGAAGTAGTCTCTTTTATATCAGCAACCAAGAGAATGTAGTGACAACATCTGATAAGGATGCAAGTGTGCCATGTTTTGCATCCAAAAGCTGTAAGAGAAGCATAGCAGAGGCATTTTCTTGTCCCAGTGATGTTTGCATCCAATAAATTTATAATGTGCAAAAATTTCAAAATGCTGGGAGAATGCTAATGTGCCATCATTTAAAGGAAGCAAGTTTACACTAGTAGCAATAAAGCGTTTCGCTTACGGCTGATGTAGTCAGGATTCCCATGATCATGCTCTGTAATACATGCCACTCTATTTCAATGAGAAATCGGCCATTTCAAACAAACTTTCACTTTTAGATGAATATACAGCAGAAATGGCACAATGGCATGCAGTTATTTGATTAAGAATTATTTGATACAATGCCAAACACCATTAAAGAGGAAATAACAATGGTAAAATTGTCAGTGAAATGACTCAGGTCAGAAACAAAAGACAAAAATACCAAGGTGAATTGTGTTTCACTGATACATTTGGATCAAGGAAAGATACCTTCTCTTGAAGATATCCTTTAGTCAAAGATGTTTTATACATTCACTTGGAGACTACCACACCTTTTTGCATATTCTATTTTAAACCTGCCAGACAGAAACAAGTACTTAAATACAACTTTGATATGGGAACAACTGCACTGCTAAATTTGAAAATAAAGAATGATTGTTCTGAAAGCAGTCAAAGGTTTCTTTAAATTGAAATAATCTGATGATGTATAATTTTCTTATTACCAGTGAGTTTCAATCTTTGCTCAAAATTAAACACATTCACATTCAGATCATTTTTATGAAATTAAAATTATGAAAATGCAGTGAACATTGAGGCATCCCAAAACATACAAAACAATCCCTAACTAGTTTCATTGTGTGAAAAACTTACAACGAGTTGCATTTGGAACAATGAAGTTTAATAGACTGATAGAGCTTCTGGGGTTTGTAAGTCCTCAGCTTTGCTCTGATGCGGTACTGTTGAGGAGCTGTGCTGCTCAGAATTGTTTTCAGTTCTGTGTTACTCAAATCCTGATGATCTGTTAATACTGCAAAACAACAACACGCACAAAAAAGCCATGCATGTCTATTAAATACAATAATACCACGAATATGGGAAATGGACATCACAGGTTTGTATTTCCCCTTTATTCCCTGGTTTTCCCCAATTTGCAGCCTCAGTTTTACCAATATAACACGCTGCTATAGTCTTTAAGATAAATCCTAAGAGGCTGTAGGAGTGTGGTGTACTTCACGTACAGAAATTCACATGTAGAAAAAAAAATCTCCAAATGCAAGTAGGATATCTAATACACTGTAGTTTAAATATGGGATAAAACCAATGTAACACTTCAAAAACATTTACTTGTTATATTAAGGGCTGTTCTAAAAGTTATTTTTTCAACCTTCAAGCTAGTATCTCAAAAATATTTTTTTCTTTACTAAAAATAAAATTCACCTCAGGGTCAAAATGTTTCTTACCTGTAACAGATAACTGCTGACATCTCTCTAAATGCGATTCAAGATCTAAAAATCAAAAAGAATTTCCTTCTTATTTTCCTCCTTTCTTCTTTATCATGTGGACAGAAAAAAACAGATAGATAGGCAGATAGATGCACACACAAACCAAAAAGCTGAGAAAGGAAAACGGAAATCCTAATAATATCTGAATACAGTCTTGCAAAAGTAAAAAGCAAAGCAAGCAGAAGAAAAACGTCAGATATAAAGAGTTAATATATGTGCAGAGAAATTGGTGCATACATTAAATAGCCATTCCCATTAAAATAAATGCTTTTCAAATTTATACTGTGAATGATAATGCTGACATAAACTATGTTCATTCCTCTAATTTTTTAGGTGCAAGACCATAAACACATTATTTAGAAAAAAAACAAAAAAACTGCCTGGTTCCTCCTCTACACATAAACAGTGCTGTAAATCTGCACAAAATTCTTTCTAAATTTGCAGTGTTTTGGTCTAGATATGATGCATGTATTCTTGAGTTTTGCACCACTTCAAAAGTATAATGTCACAGTATGCTACTAATAGTTAGATTAAGATTTATAAGCTAGAAGCAAAGATGCAGACTATGTCCAGCTAGCTCTAGAGTTTAATTCACTTTTAGTTGTTCACAGCTCAAAATGTCGTCGAGAGAATAACACTGTATTTGCAGAACTATCCGTAAGACTTTTCAACCATGCTGCACCTTGCAACTGCGACTTTAGAAGGGCTTCTCAACAAGCAGCTGGTTAGCAGAGTTTTCAGCACTTGTCTCTGGAAAATTCCCCTTTAGAGGGAGGGTTATGTCACTCTGCTTTAGGAACTAATATAGTATGATTAACAGCACCATCTGTGTTTAATAATTTATTCTCTACCTCTTATGAAAGTATTTTTCCACGAATATGAAAGGCTCCTGTTGCAAGACAGAAAGTTGGGTAATATGAACTTCCAGTCTCATAATCCAAGAGAATTCTCTAAGGCTTTGTATGTGAAAGTAACACTATACACTTAGAGAAGCTGTAACTGTGACCTTACCCATACCATATAAATATATATATACATATATGCTAGAAGAACAAATCAGCTTTCAATTGCTCTTACCAGAAAGACTGTTAAAAGTGCCATCTAATTCCAGTGAAGACATGCTTTCCATATTTTGACAGTCTGCCAGATCCACTGATTCTAAGAATCTAAAAACAAATGGCTAAATATTTCATAACATAAAGAAATCTTTCATATATATATATATATGACTACACATACATTTATATGGAAACTACTATAGACACGTATAATCTTCAGACATAAATTTTCCAGCAGAGACATGAAACTCCACTGAGTCAAAAGCTGCAGGTGTGGATATTAATGATGCAGATGAGACACTCCTTCCCAACACACTTTTGGAACTTTAAACACAGCACTGTGCCAAAAGAAATCTGTACTACTGGAAATGGAATTCCTGATAAGAGGATGTGGAGTTTGGTTACTCAGCCTTTCCATATGTGTATATGACACAGTTCAGTAAAGCATTTATTATATGCTTCATTATGAAGTAACTGTTTTCAAGTAACACGTATACATATGCTTACAGTGCACTCTATTTATTTCCTTAACCATAGCTTGTATCTTTAAAAGATTACATGCCACTATAAACCAGAATAATTATGTTAATGTGGTCAGGTCTTAGTACAGCACTATAAAATACAATTATTAATTCCTACCTTATATTCAATTTGAAAAATTAGTCTTTTTTTACCAAACCACCAAAATAATTACTGTTCTTCTTAGCAATGGTAAAGACATTCTGTTCCAGTGCTTCCAGTTCTTACAAATGTTTAGAAATCTGAACTGTACAGTTGTTATATTAGCTTAGAGTTTTCCAGAATCATCTGGGGAGGGAGAAACTTACGCTTTCAGTTGCTTAACATCTGGGTTACTTTCTGGCAAGACTCTGATTCCTCTACCATAACAGGTGCCACCATGAAGATGAAATTCTATTTGTGAGACATCTTCACTGTCAGCACTTGCTTGTTTTGTATGAATGCTGTAGATTCTCAGAAAACTTCCAATCTTAAATAAAATAAATATTCAATATGACAAAGTTAAATATTTACTTGAAATACTCTATGCCTCAAAAAGCTTCCCTGTTTTCACTGAATCACAGGATAGCTGATGCTCCTGGGGACCTCTGGAGACTGACTAGTCCATGCCCATGCCCAAAGCAGAGCCAACTAGAGCAGGATTCTTAGGGCTTTCTCCAGCTGGGGGTTGAATATTTTCAAAGATGGAGACTCCAAAACCTCCCTGGGTGACCGGTTTATTTTGTTTTATCAGACAATGTTACTGTTAGCAAAGGCTCATTCAGAACCAGCATAAGCCTCCTCATAAAATCTGATTCTCAAGCAGATAACAGATCAAACAAGCTAGTGTTTTTGTTTCCTGTGGGCACAATTTGTCTTCTATATTCACAGCACAGCCCTCCAGCAACTGATGTGCAGTGATTTGTCCATGTATGATTGCACTCAGCAATTGACCTCATGTCCATCATCATGCATGACATATTATACATGCAAACACATCTGCTTACTCAGATTTCTTTATCATATCTCACTCTTACATTCTTTCAGCAGCAGGACAAAAAACATGTTACAAATTAAAAGATTCTGACATTCTTCCTAATTAAAAATTTCACCACTGTTAGATTTTCTCCCCAGGTACATGGAGAATATACTTCTTGTTTTACTTTGAAGTATTCTGTGTTTTCTGAAAGTTTTGTCAAGTTACACAAATAGACTTAGGCTAAGCAATATAGGTACCTAATAACAAAGGTATTTAACTTTATTAACTTTTATTTCAAAATAACACACCTATTGTTTTTCCCTGCCACCCCCAGAAAACCCAAACCAAAACAAGTTTCTAAAGGCAGATGATCTAAAGAGTTACACAGTTAATTTCCCTTTGATGTGTTTGAAATTAAAATTAAAAATTAAAATATCAAATTAAATAGCATGCTTTTTTTTGTTTGTTTAGAAAAGCATAACCTAAGGTCAAGTTGGCAATATACACACATTCAATAACCTGGATTTATATTTGCTCATATATAAACGTTAAATTATTTTAAATTTATTTCAAATAGCTGCATCCAGTCTCTTAAGTCTTATTTCAGCTCTGTTTTACACTAACTTTAACCAGTAGAAACTGAAAAGGAATTGCTATTAGACTTGGTTGACCAGGTCTTACTATGGGACTTACACATGCATGTATGTATGCATAAAAGCAGACGCAGTATCATCCTGGTTGTACTCTGTATCAAGGAACAGACCATGACTAGATAATGCTGGTATTAAACTGCTCTTTCAAACAATAATCACACTTGAAAAAGGCAGCATATCTTCAAATTCAGACACTGGGGACATAAAAAGTGTACTTCAGCCTGCACCTATTTTGTTTCTGGCATGTAGTTCTTACCTTAGTTTCAACTGATATGCTCAACTAGGGGCTGTTCTTTTTGTTCATTCAAAGAATATCAACAGGACAGACTGTGCTTTTAGAAGGTAGTTAAGAGGCTTATCTGGAGGATTTTTTCCAGATGCTAAATTTCACTTCATTACACTGAATATTCAAAAATAACAGACAGTCATACTACAAAACTAATGTAATGACTATGACAAATACTTTTGGAGAAAGCTTTTTTTTTTGGTTTTTATTTTGAAGTCCTTAGCTAAATTCTGCTTATTAAATAACCATATGTCAATATAATAGGCCCAAGACTACTTTTTTTTTTTTTCTTCCAAGAATCATTTTTCATAAGCAGGTAAAGGTCTATCTTAATTGAAGACATTATTTCAAAAACAGTGAATGAAAAAGCTCTTTAGTGTATGCACAAACATTAAACATGCAAGAGGAGAGCCCAGGAGCCAAGAATACAAAATGCTGTTTTTCCTTCTGAACTTGTGTGCTCAAAGTCACACAATGATAACAGAATTACATGTTTTAGTCCAACACTCAACTTCCCGAGACATATGATCACTGTAAAAATGTACTTCTTCCTATAGATGCATTATATTAGATCCCTTTTGTAAAAATGTTATTAATCTATACATTTTAATGTCAGTAAGGACTATATTAAAGAGATGCATTATAACTAACACTGCCAAACTCTGAGAAAGTCGGGAAGGTCACGAACGTCAATACTGAGCACCCGATCTGGGTGCGGGAGACGGAGCACAAGCTTCTCAGAAGCTCCTTCGGGAGGCAGCAGCGCTCGCTGCTAACAGTGGAGAGCAAACATGCCTGAGTCTAAAAACGCTATTGGATTTCTGCTGTTTGCAGAATGACTACAGACCGAGCAAGTCTTTATATACTTGATTTAGAGGAAATTATAATCTAGGTTACAGTAAACGTCACGGTTTACAGAGCCATTGCTAACACATAGCACAAAACCAACTCCTTACTTGACTTTACAGCAGTTCTGCTTATGACTGCCAATTCCATTTACAGCAAGTTCATTTAAAATTAAATTCAAGTAATAAGAACATAATTCTTGCAGTAATAAAAATATAGGAATACTCTATTTGCAGTCTATTTCAAATACGAGTATTTTAAAACACATATTAAGGCTAAAAAGATTTAAAATGAAGTCACACATGCAGTCCCTGCAACTAGCCAACTAAACCAACTTTTTAGCATAGCAAATTCTCAAAATTATTTCAAAACCTATGGGGTTGTTTTCATATTTATGACACTGATGAGTTTGGAACGGTTATTTATTATGGGAGTTAAAGGTTCATGTTTGGCCAGACAGTCATGACAAGAGGCTGTCATTATTTACAGGAATCACTTTACAAAATAATCTGTACTAATTTTTATGCCTGTTTCATGGGTGATAATATTGAATGAAATCTGTCATCATTTTATTATATCAACAGTCTAATTTTAGTGAGTAAACTGTGTCCAACTTTTTGTACATGAGAGGAAGCATATGCACAGCATTAGGATGTGATCCTTTGCAATAAAAAATAACAACTTAAATCCATTAAAATGTTTGGAGGACTTGGTTGTGGGATGGGG